>JARHVA010001259.1:0-410000 GCA_037957365.1 Torreya grandis
TATAATTAGGTTGATCTATTTGAATTGGTTTCTATCTATGTTAAATATGTGGTGCATGAGATCTTGCATAAGTAGGTTTCCTAGAAACCATAGGGCTCATATAATGAGTAACCAATATAGTATTGAAAGGAATGTTCTAGGATAACTCAATGATAGAGGAATGTGATCTAGGAGAATGTGGAGAAGGAGATATCAATTCTCCTATGTGAATGCTATAATGCCTCTGCCAACATACTAGTCAATACAATCTCTTAGTGTACAATAATTATTATTCCAATATTCATTGATCTAATGATAATTGCAATATGATTTATTTATTATTATATGTGAATGATGTTCTAGATGATGATGATTATGAGGAAGTGTGATCATCCTTCTGTCTAATAATGTAAGTAATATATCATGAGGCCTATCTCTATCCGAATCAAACTATATTATCCCTTTGTTGGTGTTTTATGCTCTACTCACTATGGGAGATTATATGTGAAGTGGCACTTTATCTCTATTGATTACCTTGATTTGTGTTTTATATTCCACTTTTTCATTAGTAATTGGTGGATTAGGTGATTGGACCATGTTGGATGACTATGACTATGAGAGATCTAAATCTAAATCTACCTCTGAATGTATCTCAACTAGTCCCAACTCTTTATCTAATGTCATATATTTATATCATTGACTTCAAAATTATTTGGATTTCTCATATAAAAATCTCTCCTTAAGAGGGAAAATGAGGCCTATAAAAAAGATGTATTGTAACTCTAAATCTATCAGTTGGTAGATCAACTATTGAATACATGATTTGAATCATAAAATATAATTGTTTACTGGTTCTAACTTACCTTGGTGTATTGAAGTAAACTTAGCATATGTGAATTGAGGTCCCTTATTATATATATAATACACAAGAAATAAGTCTTCTAAGTCATCATATATATGTAGTGAACCACTAGGGAGTGAATGACGGAACCAATTTAATGCCTCATCCTCTAGACTCTTGAGAAATAATTATAGGAGAATTAAACTACCAATAGTATGTGCCATGGAATTTAAATAATCTTTGATATGAAATTATGGATATCTATTTACATTGAACTTAGGTAATGTTGGCATCTAAAACTTTTTTGGTAGTGATGCATTGATAGTTATGCATGGGATAATATTTCCATGGATGACATTGGAATTAACCCAAGAGTAGTGTTGAATATTTTAACCATAATTAAAAATAGGTCAACCAAATATAGTATAAAACTTGATATAGGGGTCTATTATAATGTCATAGGGTGTGTCATGGTTCATTTTATGTGATTTAATGTGCTTTTAGCGTTGGTCATAGTCTAAATTTGTCTTTGTGTCATTTGATGTCATTTAAGGGCCATTTTAGAGTCATAAATGAAAGTGGTATAGTTTTATTAGGTATAAAAGTGTTATAAACTATTTATAAGTGTAATTCATATCATTGCATATTATATATGTTATTTTATAACTAAAAATCTTGAAGCTGTTAACTAAAATCAAGAAAATAAGTGAAAAGAAGGAGGTGTTTATAGTTGTATAGCCTATAGAGGAGAGTGGAATATGGGAAAAGATTATGAAATGTATATTAAACTTACATTACTCCATTTAAAAAATTTATATGATTTGGAAGTGCCAAAAATGGGCCAAAACCATTTCTCTTCTCTATCATTCCACTAGGCAAATGAAACTAGTCAACAGGTATTTTGATGGTACATCTAGTAGGAGGACTTCTAAGTAAAATTATATTGGTGGTGGATAGTAAAATTTTTATAATAAATTTTAATTTTTGGATTTGGAATAATGGTTCCCTATACTTTCTAAACCATTCTTAATAAGTTAACTATCTTGTTTTGCTAGTTAATCCCCACACCCTTTAGGTTTTGCCTCTGTTTGAGCATGTCCATACAATCTAATCAGTGAAATGGATTTTAAAGGATATGTAATTCCATAAATAATGTTTCCAATATTTGGTTTCATTTTTTGAAGTCATTTTTTGAGTTTAAAACTTTTAGGTTGTAGGTGGAGTATGTGAGTGAGGTTGCAGTTAGATTTCATTAATTTCATAAGGTCTCTTTATCTTTAATGGCTTCAAATAAACACGATATGATGTTTCATGAATATAAAATTTCATTAAAATATAATTTTTTCAAGTTTATTCTCACACGTATATCATTCATGACGTTTCAGTCAATACAATCTATATACATAATCATATACATTGATATGCACCTACAGGTGCTTACAAAAGGATATCACATTGAAATGAGTGTTGAAACTTGTTTGAATCAATTTCAAGGTTTTAATAATTAATTTTAAAACCTTTAAGAATTTTGGGAACTAGTTTTAGTCCCATACACCATGAAAATTAATTATCTCAACCCCATTACCCTTTACATTGAAATGTCCACCTAAAGGTGGCACAAACAGAGACTTGGGATCGTTTCATAAGGATGTTAAAACATGTTTTGAGGCCTTAATAAGGTTTAATAAGATATATATACCTTTATAACCATGTATAAGGCCATATAACATACAGGTTTCTTAAGTCTTACATTAGCTACCTTGTTTATAATATCAAGGCATACCTACAGGTGTCCTCAAGAGATAACCACATTGAGATAGGGCATGTGACTGGTTTGAATGTTCCTCAATATTTTAAAAATTATTTTTTAGATTGATATGAAGGTTTAGAGATATTTATGGAAGCATAAATCACATTAACAATCCAAATTTTACCTTCACTACCTTATATGCTACTGTGTGTGCATCTATAAGCTCTCACAACGATCTGAGAATGTTTCATAGAGGAGATTTGACATTCTTTGAAATATTAATGAGTTTTGTGGATTTTTATGAGACCATGATATTAATTAGTGAAGCATTATATTGGTAGGTAGAGTTTATAAACCATCTTCAAATTGAGATAACTGAATTTAGGGATAAGTTCCCTAAAAGTTCCAAAATAGAGCCCTAACCACTTTTGGTGTCAAAAAATTATAATGTGACACAAGTATATATGATTCCAAATGAATAATATATTTTATCCATATAATAAGGGTATAACCTTTAAAAATATATGGATGTGTGACTAGAGGAACATAATGTTTGGAGGCCTCCATTCTTGGAATTTGTTCACTACAACTTTTCAGTGTCTTCTACAGGATTTAAACATTAAATGACTCTACACCCTAAGATAATAGTGTAAGATCATTTCACCATGATTAGTGATTATATTGAAGTTGAGAGGGAACATTTATGGTATATTGGTCATCAAGAATAAATTTAAGTACAAGGTTGTGACTTGACCACCACCTACAAGTGCCTTCCCCTCAAAAAGCTTACCTATAATTGACTGTAAATGCTAACTTGCAGGTTCATAGGTGAAATTGGTGAAAGAATGAAAATAAAAACACTTGAAGATTTCATAAATGATTCCAAAAATCTCAAAATTACCCTAGACCATGTGACACAGGTTTTAAGGAGAAAAGTCAAGCTACAGGATCCTTGCTTGCTCCAAATTTGTCAACTATAGTTAACTATAGTTTGATAGTAAACTAGTACATAATAGTATTGATATTGGAATAACATGAACATGATGTGAATATGTCCAAATTAATGTAAAATGACATTGATAACTCTAATAAGGTATTTAGGCATCATATTCAAGGTTTAACCATGCAATTATATACCTACAGGTAAGTGAAACATAGAAACACAGTTAGCCACCTATGTCAAGTCAAATATAAGGTATGCAATGAAGGAATTGAAAAGGAAAAATTAGTGTTGGCATGTCATATATATTATTTAAGGTGTTATACATAATATTATATTCTCAAAGCAAGATAATAGGGCAAAAAATGTCCCAATGACAATCTATAGTCCACACACATGTATAAATCCTACACAGTTAACATTTCCATAAGTTTGTCTTAGGGTTTAATGTGTTTAAAGGTGTTAGAAGTTGATATTAACATTATAAATTTTTAAATAGTTTCACTATAAGTTTTTTTAATCCACATATACCATGATTGAGTCTGAGGTAATAGGGGATATGCCCTATATTTTATCTCAGACACAAGACACTCCCAAGGGACTAAAACCTATAGCTTTAGAATAATATTGATAATAAGGTGGGATAGATGTTGATAATACCTTAAAAAAATATGTTTATAGATGAATTGGAGATGAAACAAGATTTATAAGGATTCACAAGAGTTAGAAACATGTTAAGGTGGTATAAACCTATAGGTATACAGTTAATTCCTTTAGGTCTAGTTTAGGCCTAAAGTCCAATTAGAGGGTCAATAACATTTATATCACTATACCTACATTAAAAATAATTATAATACATGTATGGGGAGTTATAAGGTGTGTTTGATATTTTGGAATTCAAAGAAGACCATAGGGAATCCACATCTTGGCTTAAGACCATCATAAGGTATGCAGAATAAAGAGAAAAGCTTGAAAGGATAACTTAAGATGATCACACCTACATGGAGGCTTATCATGGGGTTATAATGAGTTTAGATATGTTAAATTATGTATTGAACAAATACTTTGTGGAATTTGTTTTAAAATTGAATACTTAAGGGTCAAAATTATTCAAATCCCTCCAAAACCCTTGCTAAGAACCCAATTGAGAAAATGAAGGAGGGGAATATATATGAGATATACCTAGGAGATTATTTGAGCTTGAATAATAATCACAAAGGATTATCCCCATCCATTTATATTTCACCCTACTTGTATGGATAGGGTGGAAAATGGAATTTCTTGACCTTTTTTGGTGTTTTGTAGGTTCAAGGGAGGGCAAAAACATGAAAGTCCCTTTGGGAGATAAGTTAGGACCTAATATAGCCCTTAATTTACATTTAATACATCAAAAATTCTTGTAAGTGATTATGCTAGTACCTTCATCTTAGGTAGTCCAAACTAACATAGTGAACAAGAAATCATCAACAAGTGAGAAGGTGAAAAATCTAAGTAAGAAGAATTTTAAGGTATACCTAAGGAATATAATGCCATGAGGGATCCTTAAAAGTATCATACACTCCTCTGTATCGACTAGTTTGGAAAACTTAAGACCTTTTTGATGTCAAGTGTGAGAGCTGAGTGAAAGAGGAGTGATTATGACTACAAGTAGTGATAACTCATGTCTAGAAGAATCTTGGTGATTAGGGATACAACCAATGAATGTTGGGACTTATTTATAACCCCTCCCTCTCAATTATTCATGATATTTATCTATAGTCTATTGTGGAGTTATCATGGAAGGACAAATGATGAAGATAGTTTTTAGACATGCAAATGAAGAGTCCTACACCACATTTCAAGAGTTTCATGCCTTTGAGGGACATTTGTCCTATGAGGCCTTACATGTTATATTACATATTCCTTTCTCCTTCATGTGTAACTCCATTTTTCATCTTGACACATGGTTTAGTGACTCTTGAACTTCTTTATCCTCACTTCTCTCTCAAATTCTATAAGTAGTAACCATTTTAGATTTTTTAAACTAATACCATACCTATTATGTTGACGCCCTACTAGTTTGATGTCATATTTTACATTTGAATAATAAAATAAATATATTTTTAATTTTATAAACATCTTTTTTGAGTGTGTAAAGTGATGAATGGTTGAGTCTTGTGATTCTATCCTTGCTTTTCCTTATCCTTTCTTATCTTATGAAAGAATTTATTATTATAATAGGTTATATAGAGTGTAGTTAGTGTGTTAGGATATGTTAAAGTGTGAAAGTGTCCTTTGATTTAACAATATGATCTCTGATCCTTCCTTGAGTGGTCTCATGCATATCACCTCTAAATTAAAACACTCATGTTAGAACACCTTACGACTTTGAGACTAGTTTGTAGATCATGTCCTTAGTGAGAGAAGTCTGATAGCATAGTGGATATATTAATGGTGTATCACCCCCTATATTATATTTATTTTATGTATAATTATATCCCTTTTCCAAAAATCAATCAATAGTATATGTGACAAACACTTCAAGATAAATTTAGGGAGTTAGCCCTTAAACATAGACGTCTATTTCTCCTATAAGTAAACCCACATAATTGAAAGTATTCCAATGTTGAAAAAATATTAGAGTAGGATTGAAAAACCTCCTCTATGGTGAAATATTTGTTGACAATAGTTATATAACACCTAGTGGGATCCATTATCCTCAAGATAATTTGTCAAGGTGAATGTTGGTATTGATAATATCAACTTCAAATTGGTGTGCTACTCAGCATTTGGCAACTCCATTTAAGGTGAAATTTGTTTCAAGGCCATTGTATTTTCATAAATTTTCTCTCATACTTCATGGTCCTTACTAGGTCATCATCTAGTAGAGTTATCAATCCTATCAGTCTACTTATTCAACCTGAACTTCCTCTTGAAGTTTAATACCCTCAACTTAATCTACCTTTGAAAGACCAAGAATATTTTTTTAGCCAATAAAGTGAAGATATTGAAGAAATTTAAGTTATTGGAGAAAACATGGCTAGGAAACATGACTTTCCTACCTTTAATACTAAAAATCTAATTCACCTTGAGGCCTATGATGAAATTACCCCTAATACTATAAAGAGTATACCCACATTCAATGGTGAAGGTAATTTCACACCTAGTGAACACATCAAGAATACATCTAATTTTTATAGTTTCCATAATGTCACTAAGGAGAATATTGTGATTAGACTCCTTACCATGTCTTTTAGAGGGAAAACACTTGATTAGTATAGGAATTTTCCTGGTAGATGTATCATATCATGGGATGACTTTGGAGTGTTTATAACTTCAAGGTTTGAAGATGAAAGTGACCATACTTCTCTCATACATCAGATCAATGTGATAAAAATATCCCCCAAGGAAATAATGCATGACTTTAATGAGAGGTTTTAAAAAACTGGGTATATATTTCCTCCTCCCATCAGACCACCTACTATATTTGTGTTTCCTACATATTTTAGAGCCATTAGTACTGATATTTACAATATGTTATAATCCATGGGTGGCTTCACTCTTCATGAAGCATATGAACTTTCCATTAAAACTAAGAATGGCCTCATTCAAGCTAGAAAAATACCTATAAAGTGTCTATTCCATTACTACCTAATATTAATATTACTGATCCAAACATTATTCAAATTCCTAATGCTAATTCTAAGCCTAATAATACTCCTAAGAAGGCAAAATATGATGTTGATTGGAGAGCAATATTCCTAGCCTTAGAGGCTCAAACTAGGAAATCCAATAGGCAAAAAAGTCCCTATCAAAACCCTTATCCATAACAACAAAAATATGGTTAATAATATTAGAGAATAAGAGGTTAAGGGCATCCTAAATTTAACAAACCTACCAATGTATACAATCCCAATTCTACATCCAACACAAGAGAGATGGCACCAATGTATAGCAACTTGGTACAAGGTAAAAATTAGAAACAAGGCCAATTCATGGATGCAAATGAGGGTGGAGAGAAAGATATAGTTTATAAAATAGGATTAACTCCTCTTATATCAGTTGAAGATGAAGTCATGATGTAAATAAGTGAAGTTGGACATCCCCAAGGAGAGAACTTCACCAACTTGATAATTGAAGACACTTTTATGATTAATCAATGAACTAATATTGTAGAAAAAACTAGGATAAAAATAAGGGCATTATGAGGTGATAACAATGTGCCTACAAATTCATACAATCCTCCTACAATGTAATAAGGCATGATTACAAGCATGGCAATCCCAAACACTCCTACACCTTTGTTAAATCAGAATGTTAGAAGGACTGTTCAAATTACTTCAACTCCTCAAGTTTAAATAAATTTATTTCCTCTAAGGGTCTAATAAAAATTAGGTATGTATACTCTAAATATTTTTGACTCATTAAATAATACCAAGACATCCATTTAATTTTGGGATGTCCTTCATATGCTTGGCCAAAAAGAGATCTTAAATAAATAGCTATCCACTATCCATACTATTCCTTCACCTCTAAGAAATATTCATGGTCATGTAGCTCTTAAAAATTACCCTAAAAACATTGTATAACCATATAAAAAATCTAATAAACCTCTACCATTTTACCTCACTCTCATAGTGGGTGATAAACTAGTACACAATTGTATAGTTGATAGTGGTACTTCTACATCAATCATGCCCAAGGTTGTAGCTGATAATTTAGGCTTAAAATATGAACCCCATAGCAAAGGAGTGATTCAATTATATGTCACACCTACCAAGAAAATAGGTTTGATAAAAAATTTAAGGTTTTCATCCATGATTGTCTTAGTTTTCCCATTATTTAAGACATTATTGTTGTTGACCTTCCTACTCATTTTATAATCTGCCTTTCAATAGATTTTATAGCCAAGATAGGTGGCTATCTCTAAGCTGACTAGTCCTTATTAAACTTTAGGACAAGATATGAAACCAAGGTGACCATAATAACTTAGCCTATTTCAAATTTTTACATTGAGCCCTATGTTGAAAAAAGCTCAAATTTAATTTTATAATCAATGAGGAAAAGGATTCTATTATGGATGATGACACTTCTTCCAAGCTTGAAGGAAATTATAATTTGTTCCTTGATGAATATGGTACTATAAATTATGAGCATGACCTTTATGATCTCATTGAGGAAATTGATTTAAGAGTATATTGCCTATATGAAAAAGGAATACCAACACCCTTACTTGCCAAGGAATAAGGTGAGAATGATGAGATGTGGAAAATGTTTTTTGATGGATCAAGAAGTAATATTTGTGCAAGATCTAGTGTTATATTATTTTACCCATCTAAACAATAGTACTATGCTTCATATAGGTTCCATTTTAGTTGCACTTGTAATGTGGTTTAGTATGAAGGTTTGATTCATGGCCTTTAATGGGTAAGGATAAAAGGAATCAAGAATTTGCAAGTATATGGAGATAGTGAATTAGTTATGAATCAAGTTAGGAAAGTGGTTGCTACTAAGAACCATTTTTTAAAGTCATATAAGCATAGGGTATGGGATTTAATTTAAGACTTCAATGCATTCAACATATAACCAGTCCCAAGGGAGTAGAATAATCATGTTGATAGACTAGCTGTCATAGAAACACAATTTGATACATTAATTGCCATAAGAGAGGAGGGGAAGTAATCTCACATTAATATAATTATCAAACCTTACATACCTAATAATTAGGTGTCTTGGAAAATGATTTATAGTGATATACACATTGCATACTTCTTAGGAAATGAATCTAAGTTTTCTTCAAGAAATCAAAAGAGACTTCAAGAACATTTTGATGATCAGATTATGTAACTAAGAAAAAACAAGATACCTAAGGACTTGGTGACCTTATAAAGTATATTTAATGACTACGATAAAAAAAATAAGGAAAAGGTGAGTATGTCTAAAAAATAGGAAAACTATGAAAGGGTCTTGATATTCAAAGAAAAACTCCTCAAGTTAGGTAAGGTATGTTTTACATTGAGGAAGCAATCATTCATTGATTTATGTAAGAGTTTCATGACATATTTTCTTTGGAGTATAAGTACCTAAAATTATTTGATCCTAGATTATCACACCATACCATTGAATTGAACCTAGAGTTAAGCTAGTTAGTAAAAAATAAAGGCCGATCAACCTCAAGGTTGAACAACTCATGAGGTTAGAGCTTACCAAACTCCTTGAATATGAAATAATCTTTCATATCAAGCATTCAACATGGGTATCTAAACTTGTGCCTATTATAAATAATAATGGGGAGATAAAAATATATGTGGAGTTTAGATATATTAATAGAGCGTCACTCAAAGATCACTATCTTTTACCCTTAATGGAGCAGATTTTGTAATTTGTTTCAGGTTATCAAAAATTTTCTCTCCTAGATGGATATTATGGTTATAATCATATTATAGTGAATGAGGATGATAAATTTAAGATATAATTCACTAAAAAATGGGTGAATTTTTCTTATAGGAATACTCCCTTTGGTTTGTCAAATGTTGGTACCACCTTTCAAAGAGAAATGGACATGGCCTTTAAAGGTTTAATCAATGAGATTTTGTTATTTTATCTAGATGATATAACATTTTTCTCTAAGGATGATAATTAACATATGAAACACCTAAGTCAAGTGTTTAAAATATGTAGGTAGTATGGAGTATCTCTCAACCCTAAGGAATGCATCTTTTCTATCCATGAAGGTAAGATCTTAGGAAATATTATTTCCAAAGATGGTTTAAATATTGATCTTGAAAGGATAGAGGCTATTTTAGGCATATCATTTCCCTTGCATAAAAAAGTTCTCCAAATTTTATTATGCAAGATAAATTTTATAATGAGGTTCATATCTATTTTTTCATCTTTGGTGAAACCTATCATATCCATTCTGAAGAAGAACCAAGTATTCTCTTGGAATAATGAAGGTAAGATAAGTTTTGAGGCCATTAAGAAAGCACTTGCACAAGATCCTACTCTTGTGAACCCTAATTTTTCTAAATACTTCATGTTGTATTCATTTTATAACCTTGATACTATCTCATTTATGCTAATGCAAAAGAGTAATGAAGGTGTGGAATAACCAATTAGATTCTTTAGTCAAGTTTTGGAAGATTATGAAGTCAAGTACACATTTGTGGAGACACAATTCCTTACCATTGTAATAATAATAAATAATTTTAGGCATATGGTTATAAATAATAGGATTCATGTTATGGTCTCTCATCTTGGTACTAAAGAATTTCTCTTGAGTAAGAACCATAGTGAGAATAGGGTAAGGTGGATTACTAAGGAAATGGAATATGATGTTGATATCAAAGTGGAAAAGTTTATAAGGGATAAATGCCTTTGTGAGATCTAGATTAAAATATCCATGAGTCAAAAGAAGAGGGTTTAGTCAATCATGATTGTTCCAAACCAGCTGTTTCCTTACCTCTACAAAGTTGGACACAAGATGTTATTATATTTTTTCAAAGTGGTGAGTATCATAATGGTATGAGTAGATCCCAAAGGAGGTACTTTAGATTATAATACATTACTTATTTTCTTATATATGGTTTGATTTTTAGGAGAGAAACTAATGGTGTGTTATTGATATGCATTGATAATGATCAGTTTGGAGTGTTGCTTGACTAGTTCCATGATGGAAAAATAGGAGGTCGTTTATCCCTAAGAACCATAGCTACCAAGATTATGAGGGTAGGATATTATTGGCACATTATATTTAAGGACTGATATTCTTGGGTGAGAAGGTGTGTACAATGTGATTTATTTGTAGGAAAATAGAAGATTGCATCTCTCCCTTTAAGGCTTATCCAAGAAGAGCAACCTTTCATGTAATGGGGTATTAATTTCATTGGAATGATAAACCCACATCAAGTTCTTATCACAAATTGATACTCATGGAAACTAAAAACTTCACAGGTTGTGTTGATGGAGTGGAATTAAAGGAATATAATGGGAATATTATCTTAGAGTTATATTAAATTATCATGACAAGGTTTGACACTCCTACTATCATTTTAGATAATGAACTTGAATTCATGGGCATTAGGACAAAAGATTGGGAAAATGATAATGGCATATACTTAAGAACTTCATAAAACTATTAACCTCAAGGTAATGGGTTGGTTGAATCCACTAACAAGAATCAAATCAAAATCACCAAAAAAACTTTGGAGGATAATCAAAGGGATTGGCACACTAAATTGAAGACAACCCTATGGGATGATAAAATAACTCCCAAGAGGTCAATAGGGAATTCTCATTTTGTTATTGTATTTATAAGGTAGGTTAGGTTATATATATGTGTGTGTGTGTGTGTGTGTGTGATATATATATATATATATATATATATATATATATATATATATATATATATATATATATATGTACACACATGCGCGCGCACACACACACACACACACACACACACACACACACACACACACACACACACACACACACACACACACACACACACACACACACACACAAACACACACACAAACACACACACACACACACACACACACACACACACATCCCAAGATTTACCTACCTTGGAGTTGGTACATCAACTATAGTTACTTTAGAACACTCCAATGGAGGTGAGGTTGAAAAAATTAATGGAATTACAAGAGACTAGAGATAAGTCTCATCAAGATATGAAACATCACCAAATACTAATGAAGAGGTATTTTGAAAATAAGGAAACTCAAATAAAATTCCAAGAAGGTGACATAGTGTTGAATGGGATGAAGATAGAGCAAAACTAGGGAGACATACCAAAGTTGACAACTTATGGAGTGGACCATATGTCATCATCAAGTGTAAACAAAACAAATATTTATAATTGATAAGGATTAATGAGAAATATATACCTATCCATATAAATGGGATAAATTTAAATCCATGCTATTGAGTAAATTAAGGTTAGTATTGTAAATAGTATATTAGGTGTGTGTGTCTTTCTTTCAATTGTGTTGTGTTCCATAAGTGTTCTAGTTGAACACATGCTTGTTTCCTTTGGTGTGTCTTTTTTTTTTGTATTTAATTTGTGTTTGGTATGGTGTAAAATTAAAATTATGTGTCAAAATGTGCATAGGTGACTCCATGGCCCAATGGATAGGATTAAGCTGCTGGTCTTGGCATAGCAAGCATACCACCCTTGGGAAATCACCAAGAATGGTGACTGTTTTGACCACAAGTCAAAATAGGTCAAACCCATATAGTAAAAAACTTGATAAAAGTGTATATTATAATTTCATAATGTGTTTCATGTTTCATTTGATGTGATTTAATGTGCTTCTAGCCTTGGTCATAGTCCAAATTAGTCTTTGTGTCATTTGATGTCACTTAGGGGTCATTTTAGAGCCATAAATGAAATTGGTACAGTTTTATAAGGTAGATAAGTGTTATAAAATACTTATAAATGTACCTAATATCAGTCCCTATCAAATATTTTATTTTCTAACTAAAAAACTTGTAGGTGTTAATTGAAATCAAGAAAACAAGTAAAAATAAGGAGGTTTTTGCAGTTGTATAGCCTATGGAGGAGAGTGGAACATGGGAAAAGATTATGAAATATCTATTAAAATTAATTGGATATATTTCCATGATTTACATTATTTTTAAATTCTAAAAATGGGCCAAAACTATTTCTCTTTTCCATCACTCCATTAGGCACATGAAACTAGTCAACATGTCTTTTGATGGGACGACCAATAGGAGGACTTCCAGGTCAAATTATCTTTGTGGTGTATAGTACAATTGGTATGATATATTTTATTTTTTTGAGTTGGAATAATGGTTTCCTATACTTTATGAACTATTCTTAACATGTTTATTATCTTATTTTACTAGCCAATTCCCACACCCTATAGGTTTTTCATCTATTTGATCATGTTTGTACAATATAGTTGGTGAAATGGATTATAGAGGATGTGGAATTCCTTATATCATGTTTCCCATATTTTTTTTCATGTTTAGAATTCATTTAATGAGTTCAAACATCTTAAATTGTAGGTGGAGTATGTTAGTGAGGTTGTAGTCAAATTTCATCAATTGCATAAGGTTTATTTATCTACAATGGATTAAAATAAATGTGATATGATGTTCCATGCATCTCAAACATCATGAAAATATCATTATTTATAAGTTTATTATCACACATATATCATTCATGAGGTTGCAGTTAATATAATTTATAGACATAATCATATACATTGATATGCACCTATAGGTGCATGTAGAAGGATATCACATTTAAACGGGTGTTAAAAATTATTTGAATGAATTTATAGGTTTTAATAATTCATTTAAGAACCTTTGATAAGGTTGGAAACTAGTTACAGGCCCATACACCATGCAAATTGATTATCTCAACCCAACTACCCTTTATATTGAAATGTCCACCTATAGGTGGCACTGATAGAGACTAAGGATTATTTCATAAGGATTTTAAAACATGTTTTGAGTATTAATATAGTTTTAAGAATATGGAGATTCATTGAGAACCATGTATAAGGTCATATAACATACACATTGATCAAGTCTTACATTTACTGTGTTGTCTGCAATATCAAGGCATACCTATAGGTGTCCTAAAGAGATAACCACATTGAGATAGGGAATGTGGCTTGTTTAAATATTCATAAATATTTTAAAGATAAATTGGAAGATTTATATGTAGGTATAAATATATTTTGGGAAGAATAGATCATATGAAAATTCCACATTCTTCCTTCACTACCTTATATGCTACTGTGTGTACATCTACAGGGTCTTACAGAGATATAATAATGTTTCATAGAGGAGATTTGACATTCTTTGAAATATTAATGAGGTTTGTGGAGTTGGATGAGACCATTACATTCATGAGTGAAACATTATATTGGTAGGCAGAGTTGAGAAACCATCTTCAAATTAAAATAACTGAGTTTAGGGACAAGTTCCCTAAAAGCTCCAAAATAGATCCCTAGCCACTTTTAGTGTCAACAAATGATGATGTGACACAAGTATATATGAGTAAAAATAAATCTTATCTTGTAGCCCTATCCTAGGTGTAGAAAATTTAAAAATATAATGTATGTGTGACTAGAGGAACATAATGTTTGGATGCCTCCATTCTTGGAATTTGTTCCCTGCAACTTTTTAGTGTCTTCTACAAGATTTAAATTTTCAAATGACTCTACACCCTAAGATAATAGTGTAAGAGAATTTCACCATAAGTAGTAATTCCATTGAATTTGAGAGGGTAAAGTTTTGGTATATAATTAATCAAGAAGGAATTGAAGTACAAGGTTGTGACTTGACCACCATCTATAGGTGCCTTTCCCTCAAAAAACTTACCTACAATTGACTGTAGGTGCTAACTTGTAGGTTCATAGGTGAACTTGGTGAAATCATGTAGATAAGAACACTTGTAAAGTTAAAAAATTCTTATAAAAACATTATAAGGACCCTATAACATGTGATATAGGTTTTAAGTAGAAAAGGCAACCTACAAGACCCTTACTTGCTCCAAATTGGTCAACTATAGTTGACTATAGTTTGACAGTGAACTAGTACATGATAGTTTTGATATTGGAATAACATGAAAATGATGTGAATAGGTAAAAATGATTATAAAACTACCTTGAGATCTTGAATAAGGTATTTAGGCATAATATTCAAGGTTTAAACATGAAATTATATACCTATAGGCAAGTGAAACATAGATTGACAGTTAGCCACCTATGTCAATTCAAAGACAAGGTATGCATTGAATGAATTGGAAAAGAACAAAGAATTTTTGGAATGTTATATATCTTATTTAAGGTGTTTTCCATCCTATGATATTATAAAATCAAGATAATAGGGCAAGAAATTTTCCAAGGATAACCTACGGTCACACACATGTATAAAGCCTACACATTCAACATTTCTATAAGTCTATCTTAGGTTTTAATGTGTTTGGAGGTGTTAGAAATTGGATCTAAACTTATATATTTATACAAAGTGTCACCATCACTTGTTTAATCCCACCATACAATCATTTAGTTTGAGGTAATAAGGGAGATACCCTCTATTTTTTCTTAGATAGAGGGCACTCTTAGGGGACTAAAACCTATAGGTTTAGAAGAATCTAGATGAAAAGGTGGGATAGAGGATGATAAGACCTTAAAAAAGATGTTGAGATCTGAATTTCACATCAAAAAACATGTATAAGGCTTCATAGAAGTTATAAACATGTCAAGGTGGTCCAAACTTATAGGTATAGAATGAAGTCCTTTAGTTCTAGTTTAGGCCTAAAGTCCAATTTTAGGGTCAATAACATTTTTATCACTAGATAGACATTATAAAGAATTAGAATACCCAAATGGGGAGTTATAATGTGTGTTTGAGTTATTATAATGAAAATAAAACCATAAGGAAGCCACATCTTGGCTTAATAATGTATACACATAATATTTTAAAACTTTTATTGATTACTGACACTTTATATCTTGTAGGAACCTATCATGTCTCAATTTAAGGGGTGCATCAGGAAAGGGGTGGGAAAACCATTGGTGATTCATAAGATTATTATTCCTTTTTCCACTTACCATCTACACACTTGTCTCTTAAAACCATTTACCCTAAGCTTATTCTTCTCAGTCCTACCTATTCTAGTGTTTTCCTCTTTCCATTCCTAATTTTCTTGCCTTAACACACTTTTGTACAATTATATATACTAGGTTGATTGGGTTGACCCATTATAGTTTAGGGGTATTTTTATCTTTATTGGCTTGTTAGAATTTTGGCTGACCTAGCTCAGACCTAGTGAATTATCCCCAAAAACACACTGGGTCAACTGGGTTAACCCTGTATAATTGACATTTTTAGGAGGATTTAGGGAAAGATCTACTTATATATACAAGTTCATTTCCCACCATTTAATAAGAGAATAATTAAGAGAAAATAAGTGATAAATAAAATCAACTTATTGACCAGTATACTTGAGGAATAAAGCTTAGGGTTCCATACTTTCTTTGGAGATACAGATCTTGTCTTGTGGAGAAGTTTTTTGGATGCTTAGATAGGTTATGTATCCTAGAGCTGATTTATCTTTGTTATCCTTACATACCAAAAAAATATCTTGCAAATAACCTCATCCAAGGGAGAGATTGAGGCTTGATGGGTTCATATTCAAGGGTAAGTATTCTTAACTTTATTTCTCCTTTGTAATAGTAGATGGATAATGAATTTGTATTATTCTCCCATGTATTAAGATTCTATATGCATTAACATGAGTATATGTCTTCTAATACATGTTTAATTTAGTTATGTTATTACTTTCTAACCCCTAATTTGTACCACAAGATTTGGTGTGCACTAGATTAGATTTACTTTTCTTGTTATTAGAATAGGTGATTTTTTTAAACCTTAGGACTCCATTAGGGTTGTTGTGTGATTATGTTAGACTGTAGGCTTTGGATCCCTTCATAGCATGATTTTTTATGACAAGTTATCCCCTAATAAAGTCTAGTGGTTCCCCATATTGGTCATGATCCTTCTTAAAAATTGTATCCCCAATCATAAGTGTAGGTATGATTTATCTTCTCTGAACTAGGATTGATCTATAGAGATGATGCATTTCCAATTGCATACAAAGACCATCACAGGGTACGTAAAATGGAGATCAAAGCTTTAGAGGATAAATTAAGATGCTCACACCTACATGGAGGTTTAGAATGGGGTTATAATGAGTTTTGAGATGTTTAATGAGGTATTTAAAAATAATTTTTGGAATTTGTTTACAAATTGAATGTCAGATCTTTATGAACAAACCTTAAGGGTCAGAAGCACTCAAAAGCCTCTAAAACCCTTGATAAGGACCCATTTGGGAAAATGAAGAAGGATGGGAATATATATGATATATAATGACTTGGGAGATGATATAAAATTTTATAGGACTCACCAAGGCTCCTCCCCATCCATTTGGATTTCACCCTACTTGTACAGACAGGGTAGAAAATGGATTTTATTGACTATTATTGGTGTTTTTTAGGTTAAATGGAGATTAAAAGGATGAAAGTCACTTTGGGAGATAGTTTTGGACTTTATATAAACCCTCATTTCCATTTAATTCATTGAAAAGTATCATAATTACTTCTTCTAGTACCTTCATCTTAGCCAGTCCAAACTAGCATAGTGAATAAGGAATGATCAACAAGTGAGAAGGTGAAAACTCTATGTGGGAAGCATTTTATGGTGTGAATAAGGAATATAAGGTAATGATGGATCCTTAAAATTTTCATACACTGATCTATATTTATTTTATTATAAAACTTAAGACCTCTTTGATGCCAAGTGTGAAAGGTGAGTGAAAGAGGAGTGATTATGACTGTAGGCAATGATAAATCATGTCCAGATTAATATTGGTGATTAGGTACACAAAAAATGAATTTTTTGAATTATTTATAACCCTCCATTTTATTTAAATCATGATATATATCCCTATTCAGCTATGGAGCACTCATGGAAGGCCAAATGATGAAGACAATTTCTAGGCATGCAAATGAAGAGTCTTATGCAACATTTTAGGATTTTCATGCCTTTGAGGGACATTTATCCTATGATAAATTTAATTTTATATTAAATATTACTTCATAATTCATTTTTAACTCCATTTTTTATCTTGACACATGGTTTAGTGACTCTTGGACTTCTTTCTCATCACTTTTATCTCAAATTCTATAAGTAGTAGCCATTTTGGCTCTTATAGACTAATACCACACTTGGTATGGCAAATACCTATTGGTTTGATGTAATATTTTGCATTTTAATAATATAATAAATATTTTTTTGAGTTCATAAACATCTTTTTTGAGTGTGTAAAGTGATGAATGGTTAGGTCTTGTGATTCTATCCTTGCTTTTGCTTATCCTTTCATGTCTTATACAAGAATCTATCATTCTAATAGGTCATATATAGTGTAGTTAGTGTGTTAGGATCCCTTAAAGTGTGAAAGTATCATTGTATTTAAAAATATTATCTTTTTTCTACTTACCTTGAGTGGTCTCATGTATATCATCTCTATATTGAAACATTTATGTTAGAACACCTTAAGACTTTGAGACTAGTTTGTAGATCTTGTTCTTAGTGAGAGAGTATGTTATCATAGTAGATATATTAATGGTGTATCACCCCTATATTATATTTATTTTATTCATACTTATATCCATTTTACCACAAACAATTAGTAGTATAGGTGACAAGAACTTCAAGATAAATTTAGGGAGCTAGCCCTTAAACCTAGAAGTCTACTTCTCCTATAAGTAAACCCACACACCTGGAAGTATTCTAGTGTTGCCTAAATATTAGAGTAGGATTAAAAAACATCATCTAGGGTGAAATATTTGGTGATAAAATGTAGTATTATTTACTTTCCAAGGTGATATGATGTAATTTCTATTGTAAAGTACCCATGGTATACATCAAGGAGATTACCTCTTGAGAAGGTATTTTAACATCATTAAGAGGTTCATTTGAAAATTAAATATTATTATTAATTTTATCCATTGGTATAATATTTCATGTAATATTTCTATATATATTGGGTTGGTTCACCGTAATATTTAGAGGGGTGATATCATGGACTTGGTGAGAGGGAAATTGGCTATCACCCACATGGAGGTTAGGATGAAAAATAAGTTAAACTATAGTAAGGAGGGGTAGAGGAGATTCATTGGTATATATTATGTTGTTAATTGATAAAAAATTATCACATAATAATGGAATATAAAACATATCATTATCCTGTGAATGTAAACTAGGAACATGAGTATAAGTTTACACATTTTTATTTGAAGACATATTATTATTTGAATTAGCATTTAGTAAGTAGTCAATTTTGACATGAGATATGGGTGAAGTAGAGAGAGGAATAGAAGGAATAGACTCAATTTATTCTTCAATAAAATCATAGTAATCATTTTTATTCCATGTTTCATCAAAATTAGAACTAAATTCATGTGTAGAGTTAAGAGAATAAGAACTATCATTTTCATGCTCAGTAAGAGGAGTAAAGGATTTCAAAATTTTACTACCATGAAACATATCATAATGTGTAGGTTAAATCCAATGTGTATTTTTAATAGACATGAGTGGAATGCACATGCTATCATGATTTTTTAATAATGGAGTTAAGGGTAGAAAAAATGATAATCATATTTTTATTTGGCACATTTTGACATGCAGGATAAATGTTAGAGATATTTGAATTATATATATTTTTCATGAAATCAATATGTTGAGTTGGACAGGTAAAATAAGATGACAAAATAATATTATCTACCTTATTATATAAATATATTATACATGATTTTTTGAATTGAATTGAGAAAGGTGAAGAAGATTCATTTTAATTTTCCATGTTAGGAACACATGTGAAGGAATAATATTACTTGAATCATGTAAAATTAGATTTATTTTATTGCTCTTATATTATTTTAATTTGAATAAATATGTGGCAAAAGTGGTTAATAATCTAGGATCACATTCCAACAAATCATGACCTATAAGGGGTTCTTTCATCCTTATATTATTAATTTGATTTTGAGAAGTGGGGGTGGAGAGAGGAGTAGGAGAAGAAGATGCATCGAATCTATCCTAATTTTCACTTTTATTATCCTACTCATAGTAATCATGATATCCATCATTAAAATAATAATAATAATTATAAATGAAATCATTCTCATTACAATGTTCTAGTGTATAATTGTTAATTTTGGTCCATTCTTTTTTATAATTATTAGAAAAGTTTAAAAATTGATCAATTAGGTGAGGGGGAAGAGGTTCCCTACAGGTCATCTTAAACTTGCCATGAAATATAATGTAAAGAATTAAAAATAAGAAAAAAATTGGTAGGAGACAATCCAACATAAATGAATCTAAAAATATGCTAAATATTTATTGCAATGTATAGAAAATAAGAAGTTGACTTGAAACCCTAATGGCTAATATTTAGATATACGAGGACCTAGTATACAGATATAAGGTTTGAAGGGTTTTTAGAAAAAATAAATTATTAAATAAATTAAAAACCTAATATAATATTCATATGGATCATTTAGGATGTGAAAAAAATCAAAATTTAATAAACCCTAATTAACTACTCAAAAATGGAGAAAGAAAATCCTAGGAGGGAACCAGGGTTGTTAAGAAATATTTGAAGTAAGTTGGGTTCACCAAATGTTTTATCTATTTAGGAATTAATAAAGTAAATCCTAGTGATAAAGAGCTGAGTAAAGGGGGTAAATGAATGTAAATATTGTAAATAACTAATTTAATTGATTTACACTAAATAACAAGTATAAAGAGAAAAATCAACTTATCTAGAAGAAAATTCACATCACTAGGTGATGGTAATGCTAGAAAATATCATAGGAATAGTAAGGAGTAACTTAATTATAAAATTGGAATTCCACCTATGTTAGGTCAATATCATGGTTAATCAAACTATGTAATAGTGTACTAATGGAAAAGGGCACTACACTATTATCATTTGGTGGATAAGAGTCCTAAAACTTTTAGGATGGCTACGTGAGGTCTTCTAGGTTTTGTATGTGTCCTTAGGAATTTTTTATCATCATTATGTGTCATTATATTATTTATCATTATTCAAAACCCTAATGAATACCTACACACATTAAAAAATAATGGAATCAAATGCAAAAGTAAGGGGGAAAAAGGTGGGTCATAGGATGTTATAATTGAGTAACATTGGATCCCTGCTATTTTTGATATTACCTACATTAACCCAAATTATATGGGTATCAAATAAAATATAGCTATCTCTTAGGGAAAATACATAATAAACATGTATAGTATGTAAGAATGAATTTTACTTAGGCCCTTATTTGATCAAACATAAAGATTTATGTGTGATGTTGAGTAAATATGTAGAATGTTGAGCTATACTCTTGAATGATTTTTTTGAGTGTCTATATACATATATTCTAGGTTTTGTATGTGTCCTTAGGAATTTTTTATCATCATTATGTGTCATTATATTATTTATCCTTCTTCAAAACCCTAATGAATACCTACACACATTAAAAAATAATGGAATCAAATGTAAAAGTAAGGGGGAAAAAGGTGGGTCATAGGATGTTATAATCGAGTAACATAGGATCCCTGCTATTTTTGATACTACTTACATTAACCCAAATTATTTGGGTATCAAATAAAATATAGTTATATCTTAGGGAAAATGCATAATAAACATGCATAGTATGTAAGAATGAATTTTACTTAGGCCCTTATTTGATCAAACATAAATATCTATGTGTGATGTTGAGTAAATATGTAGAATGTTGAGCTATACTATTGAATGATTTTTTTGAGTATATATATATATATACACACACACACATATATATACATATACATACATACATACATACATACATACATACATACATACATACATACATACATACATACATATATATATATATATATATATATATATATATATATATATATATATATATATATATATATAGACACACACACACACACATATACATATATATACATATATATATATATATATATATATATATATATATATATATATATATATATATATATGTATATATATATATATACATGTGTGTGTTTGTGTGTGTGTGTGTGTGTGTGTGAAAGTACAATCCTTGAGAGGGGGGTGAATTAGTGATGCTAAATATTTTAAATTCAATTCCAATCCTTTCAAACTATTAAACAATTAGAATATACCAACTTGATCAAGCAACATTAATAAGAGATGTTATTCATTCAACACATATACAAGATCAAACACACAACACATAGTTCCTATGGTAAACCCTCATGGGGAATAAAACCCACTCTCAAGCCTGAAACACATGGACTACTTGTCCTATAAGAGACTACAAATAAGAGACTGATCAAGTCCTTTATACTAGAAACCTTTATCAAGTCCTCTTGACCAAATGCCTTTAGTGAAACCCCTATTTCATAAGGAGCAACTTCCCCTAAATAAAATCAAGACCTTTAGACTATCCTTTGAAAATAACACCTCCACCTTTGAACTGATGTCTTCAACACCTGCTAATGGACCTTTGATAACACAACCCCCTTTAATTCTTCACACACAATGCATCCAAAGCCACCTTTTAGATATATCTACACTTAGATCATCCTCAACCTAAAATAAAACTATTATAACATCATAAATATGAATTAAAATTCATACAAATGGTCTTCAATCTACTCTACTTATCAACCCATCCACTAGGCACATCTACTCTTCTTTGTCCTTCACTTCAATGCTTACTATTCTCACATATGCCTCTCTCTAGTCTAGAAACCATCATATTTGGTTTCACTATATATAGATAATTCATAAATTATCAATTCCATGATATTTAATTTCTAGCCATAATACATTCCTTCACTCTTAAGGCATCTAACATGGGTCACACTTAAGCAAAATTATCTTTCAAATAAGCCTAAGTCACCTTTAGGTCCTATGATGACCCATTCACCTCTTTAGCACTTATACAAGGAAATTAAGAACATATGAATACTTTAAAACTCATGTAACCATGACATATGATATATAAGTCCTCATTAAGTGACAACAACCATCACAATACCATTATGCTTAAGCACAATTTGCTCAAACAACATTTTATGCATAATCATCATGAATGAATACATAGTCAACTTATAATTTTTTTTTAATACTGCACATTATTGTTCAAACCTCCATAATGTACATATATTTTCCTCACATATTATAAAACATGATCCAATATCTAATTCATCATGAGACATCCAAACAATAACAAAACAAGAATAAATATCCTTCTCGGATTACTTGTAGAACATAGTCAAACATAGTCAAATTTATACCTTCATAGATTTGATTATACAAAATTTCAGACATTAAAATATATATTTAAAAATGTACCTTGGAGTCCTCTACAACATTTTTTTTTTAATTCATGGTTAAATTATACATAGATTTAAAGTTATGGCTCAAAAATTAGGCACTAGTCTTTCCTTTATTAAATTCAAATATTTGAATTCAAATGGTCACTCTTAAACCTTGGTCACTTAAAACACATCTCATTCCCTTGATACTTAGATAAATTACACACCATAAATATTATTTTAAGGATATAAAACCTTAAATTCATTAAATGACTATCAATTTTACCACTTTGACTCCACTCATGCCATTAGATCAATCTGTATGAATACACGTGAACCATTAAATCATTATCCTTTACCTTTGCTCAGCATTAAACATCATGAAATTCTTACCATCTCACTCAAAATTCAATGTTATATCAATATTTTATGATCACCCATGTACCGTTGGATCTTAATTTGGTCCTGATCTTTATCTCTTGTAAAATTGACCAAGTATGGGAACCATTGCAATCTGCCTAGAAGGCCAACTTTGGACCTTAATAAAATTTGTTGTGCTTAGACACATGATCTAAAATTTAGATCAAATGATATCATCACATAGGATAATAATACCATATATCAATATAATCTTGTAACCTTTCTTTGTGTAATATATAACACCATTAATTTTCTCATTCAGATTTTTTTGTCACAAAGCCAACTATGCCAAGAACTGTTTGGAAGGCCAACTTTGTACATGAATATATTTTGATGTGCTTAATTGCATGATCTAAAATTTATTTCATATCAACTAGGCATAAAAATTAACAAAACCATATGATCATATTCTCTTGAAATTGACACACTTGTGAAATATGACTACATCAAAATACTTACTCAACTTTTCTTGCCACATGCAAATTTGGCTAAGGAAAAGCAATGTCTAACTGCCTGGGAGCCCAACTTTGTACTTGTATATGTTTTGATGTGATTAGTTACACAACCTAATATTTATAAAATAAGATATAATATCATAAGGTAATAATCCATATATTAATTTTATCTTGAAACTTTCATATGTCCAATATATGATATCACCAAACTACTTACTTGGCTCTATTTGAACATAGAAAACACTATCAAAATGCCTGGGAGCCCAAATTTGAACACACATATATTTTATCACACTTAATTATATGACATAAAATTTAGTGGTTAAAAAATAGGGACTAATGTGATCATAACCATATGACCAACTCCTATTGACTCATCCAGACGTGGTAATTATGATAACAACAAACTACCTACTCAAAATTTCTGCCACTAGACCCAAAATGTCTAGATGAAAGCAATGATCAACTAGATGAAATTAACTCATGCACACAAGTAATAAAATAATATTAAATTTATTATGGGACCTATTTCACATTATCAATACTTTATATTCATCCCTAATCATCTCTAACCATGCCAAAGTAGAAGATCAATCAAGCTAACTTTAAGCATATTAAGACAAGCACATTGCACACTTTGTTATTGTCACTTAGACTATTAAGACACTTCATCCACTCACCTAGACACTTCCATGACATCACCATAACATCATTTAAAACTATCTAATAAAAATAAATAATAAATATTGGTGAACCCATTCCTTATAGTGAGCATATTAAACCCTAGCCTCCTTCAAGTTTCCTTCTATTTTTCATAGGGTTTTAAATTACAAAATTTAATTCAAATTTTTAGATTTGATTTCTAATTTTCCTCATTAAACAATAATTTATGATTCATGTTTTTCATCTTAACATTTTATTCCATCTGATAAATTTAAATATCTTATCCTTCTTAGGTGAATTTCTAGACTAAGTGATGTTGAAATTGAGCACAATTAGATTTATTTATAACAATCATGTTTATTTAAAATGGCTAAAATTGATAATATTACTACTTATGTTGATGTATATGTTAATGAACACATATAAGTGTATATTATTTATAATTATTATATACCACATGTTGATACCATTTATTAACAAGATAATGTATATAATGATTGAATACATCCATATGACCTTGAGGTGTAGACCATACACAAGTTGTATCCATTTCTACATTTTGAAAGTGAATTCATTTACAACCCCATGACATGTTTAATATCTTACATAAAATATTAATAGTTAAAAATAAACAGGATGTTAATGTTGTCACATATGAGGAACAACAAAATGATCTCTTTACTGATCCTAATACACCTTTTATATTTATTGATTCCATAATAGGTTTTGAGACTACTACTACTAAAGCTAATCCCATATCTACACCTTTTTATATACATGTAATGTATACTCATAGTATGGGAGAACAAATATATTTACTCATATTACCATGGATACCCCTACATAACATACTTTCATACCTTTTAAGGTTTTTACTCATTTTACATCATCTAATACTATATAGTTTGCTATGCCTGATACTCAAACATTAGTATAGATAGTTATTGATCTTAATTTTGGGCCCCTTATTTCATTAATTAAAGGATTTACACTAACAAAAAATCCACATTGGTGTGAAGGGAATAATTTTTTAGTGATTGGGAGTTGGGCATTTTGGTGTCAACTAGAGGGTGTAGTGCATATCTTGTACCAGTTGGTAGATAGATAACTAGACCCCAGATCTTCAAGGCATATTCAACAATTTGGCAAGATGTGGTGACTGTAGTGTAAATACATGAGGTGATGGATATGGTGATTATGATGACTAAAGTTTTAACTTAGTACTCAACGTGAATGCTACACCCTAGTGGAGATGCTCTTGAGAGCTATTTAAGACACTTGAGTTAACCAAATGAAGTTGTTATGTATTCATTAATTTAGTAGCCATTAGACTTAGGAATAGTATGGAAGCCTTGAAGGCTCTATTTGTATGGGCATAAGCTTGCTTGTGAGACCCTAAGTTGTTTATTATTATAATATAAACTTATACTCTATTTAAGACTATAATTAATGATGAAGGTTACTACATTAATACATAATGTGTTTGGTTTATACATCTTTGAATTAATATTTTATATGAAATTATTTTAATATAATAATTTAAATTCATCTATGCTAAGTAATGTTTATATGTGCTTCTAGTTCATGTCATTAATGAAGTCCCTATAATACAGAGTGAAATCATCATAAATCTATAGAGAGTGATTATAGATCTTGCACCAAGTGTTCCAATCCTTGTTAGGAATGTGAGTCTAGTATGGGTAGTTTGAGTGAAAGCAACATTTTGATCTTTCAAGTTCCCATATAACACTAGACTTAGTCCATGAAAGTATTGTGCCCACATGACCCTAGGCTTAGTCCATGAAAGTCTTACACCTATGGATCTAACTAAAACTTTCAATGAATTGATTAAGTCCCATAATTGAAGTCTTGTCATGGCATAACTAGCCCAATGTGAGCCCTAGTTCTTTCTCAATTATTCTTTGGGTGACCGTATAAGGCCTATACCTTATGTAGATTGATGTCAGCACAATTAAGTGTTCAAATGTGGAGTACAAAGGGAATACCCCATGCTTGTGCCTAGTTGTAACAAATAAAGAACCAACTAAAAACAATGTTGTTCCCCTTTTATACAAAATTTTAGTTCTATTTCTAGGACCCATGTTGAATTTTATTTCTATAATGGTATGACAAAATGATGTACTAAAGTTCTTTTGAAAACATTGAGTGCTAACTGCAATAGGTGAAGATAAATTTGTGCTAAATAATCCAACCTACCAAGGATAAAATCCAAGAAAATGTGTGTAGAATAACCTACATAATGCTATATATGAGGCATTTTTTTTTGAGCTACCTGAGCATGTGTACCAGTGGTTGGTTTCATATTCAACCCATAGAAGAAGAAGCTATGGATATCATTATGAATGGATGAAGGAACACTGAGAGAGACTTGAGACCTTAGATACTACTTGAACTATATAATTAGATAAATGGTGGTAAATATCACTAGATAGCTACATACTTGAGTTCATAGTATCAATATACTCATGCCTTGAGGAAGTAGAGTACTAGTTTTTGTGTGACCCTAGAGGCAAATTTGTGAATGAATTTGGCATAGATCTCAAAATGATAATGGTGGATTATAGTTTTGAATCTTTAGGGATGGTAGAATAAAGTCTTTTCACATATGGGAAACATAAAATGGGAGAAAGGGATGTGTATGTGAGGTGTTATGGAAGGGGATGAATAGGTTGACATTTGAGAGCTCAGAAGATAGACCTATAATAAGAGATGGCACAAATTGATGGAATATTTATAATTGAGAAGTGTCGAGAGAATCCATAGTGAGAAGGAAGGGCATGGGGAAGGATCTATTGAAATACAACAACATGAGGATGAGAAATATAATGAAGTGATGGATCGATCTCAACACTTGACAGGTGTATAATTCATTAGGTTCCTATAGGATTTAGTGACTATAAATATGCTTGACATGCCTACTTGATTTGAACCTATGGTGCATGATCACATGTTGGATCCCCCACTTGAAAAAAGTACAAAAGTAATAATTGACTTTATTGATGACTTAGATTTTATATGTTTTTCAAACTTAGATTAAAAATTTGTGATTAAATAGATTATTACATACAAAGAGGCGAGCACAACTACCTCTAAACCATTGGGTACTAACTCACCAAAACAAAATTTTAATGTAAGCATACCAAATTAGTTGATGTTAGCAACACAAAGTGGGAAACATCCCATAAGAAGTGGTATAGCACCATAAGTAAGTAGTATAACACCAACGACATCAAATACACTAGTAATAATGATAGGACTAGTGCCTAACCTAGTAGCTAGAGGTATTAAAAGACCACCACCAAAATAGGTGCTAAGGGGACAAGCACCTTAGATACCAACTACCCCCCACAATAAATATACTATAAAATGGCTATACACTTACTAGATTATCATGATGTGGAGCATGCCATAAAACATGTGTTAAAGTGTAAACTATAGTGGTGTGCATGGGGCATAACCTAATCAAAGTGTAAGGTAACCTAATTTATGACCACTCTACTTGATTTCACCCACACTTAGTACATAAAATTTGATCCTAACCAATCCATGGTTGACTATGATACCCTAAATGATGCATTCCTGAAGGAATTTTACATTCTAGAGTTTGAACAGTAGAGCATCACCATGCTAAAAGAGATTACCCAAGGACTCTCAGAGAGTGTGTGCCTATACAATGAAAAGTTCAAAACTATTTTATGAAATCTCCCATATGATATTCACCCTTCTCATCATGCATAGTGGTTCATTGGAGGGTTGCTCAAAACTGTTCTATGAAATCTCCCATATGATATTCACCTTTCCCATCATGATAGTGGTTCATTAGAGGGTCAGTCATGCCATTCTAAAGAGTGATTTCCATGAAGACATTTACAGACCCTCAAGAAGTAATTGAAACTACACTCAAAGGATAAGTAATTAAAATTATAAATACTAGGATCATACCATTTATGGGGGTGCATATTGCATCTATGGCCTCCCAACTCGAAAATCTTAATTCTATTTCATCACATGATGCTCAAAGTGGAATACGATGCACTGAATTTGAAGTAGAAGGCCATAATAGGACTAACTACCAATGAAATAATGTGTAAACTTTGATTCTAAGATATGAAGTCTATCAAGAGGCACATGACATCTATAATTAACCTTTATTATAATATGCCAACCAAGTTAAAATAACCATATATTATTAGTTGTATGATGCCTGCAACCATACCACTTCTGATTATTAGGTAATTAACAAAGTACATTAGAACATGGAAAGAGGCACACAACATGTTACCATACTAGTTAGAGGGCAATAAAACCAAGGTAATGAGGGTTATGACTAATAGAACACATGCTTCATAATATAATGAGGTGTTAGAGTGTAAGGTGGAGGATGCAGTGGTATAAGGTTCCTACCATGCTCATGTTATAAGTTTGGATCAATAGATCAATATCAGTGTGACTACCCTACACATCCCACATGTGGTTATTATTGAGGGTCCCATAAGGTTGAAGAATTCCCTAAAATATACAAAAATTTGACCCAAGGTAGGGATGTCATAGATAAGGGCACAAGAATGATCAAGTGAGTATAAAATGGAAAAAATGGACCCCAAAGCCTCAACCAACTTGTATAGAGATAATCAAGGTACAAGTGAATACTCACAAGTGGATTCACCACTCAACCATCAATTATGATAATACCTAAGTTATGACTAGAATATGGGGGTGAGGTTCACAATAAGAACATAACATGGCTTGAAACCAAAGCTAGGCCATACCCATAACCAATATGTCAAAAATATGTATTATAACAAACCATGAGTGTAATCTAAAAACTACAAGGGGAGTTCCAATTAGCATGAGACCTAGAAGCACAAGCTACCACCTCTTGTAAGAAGTAAGATAACTAGGAAAATGAGATACAAAAATTAACTAATATACTTTGCCTCTTGTAAATAGTGGTAATACTACCCCTATTGAATAACTTACTCCTAGAGTATGCCAAGGTAGATATCAACTTGGAGGGAGAGCCAAAGATTACTAATCTTGGTGCCTATTGGTTTGACACAGAGCTAGCACATATTATGGACCTCTTTAAGGAATTACAAGACTTGTTACCTAAAAAATATAGATATATGAAAGATAAACATCCATCCCTTGGGAAGATGAGAATAAATCTAGTCAAGAGTGTAAGACCCATCAAGAAGTGACCTTACAAGATGAACCCCAATCTTTGCACCAAAGTCAAGATGGAAATAAATGGTATGTTAGCCATATGTGTCATATACCCTATGTAGGAATTCAAATAGGTTATCCCCATGGTCATTAGCATAAAAAAGGATGGGTGTATCTAAATTTGTTTTGACTATAGATTATGGAACACCACTTACATAATCAAACCCTTTCTAACTCTATTCACCGATGAAGTCTTAGATGGTGTCATAGGTTGCGATATATACACCTTTACTAATGGGTTCTTAAGATACCATCAAGTCTAGATTGAGGAGGAGAACAAGCCCAAAATAACCTTTGTGATAGAATGGGGTTGTTTTTATTACAACATGATGCCCTTTGGGATAAAGAATGCACCAGCCATGTTCTCTTAAGTGATGATCACTACTTTTAAAGACTTCATTCACACATTCCTCCAAGTATACTTAGATAATTAGATAATATATGAGTTAGTGAAGTATCATTATGAAAACTTGTGCCTTATGTTTAAAAGGTACAAGTAGTTACAAATTTATTTGAACCTCAAGAAGTGTGTTTTTGAAACACTATTTGGCACTTTGTTTGGGCACATCATTTGTAAGGATGGTTTACTCATTGATTGAATAAAGATTAAATTATCCTTCAGTTTTAGACCTCATCAATGTATAAATATGTACATGAATTTCTTAGAAATTATAGGTATTATAGGAAGTTTATAAGGAACTATGCCAAGATTATAGTGCTAATAGAAGAGCTCTTACAAAAGGATGACCCATTATATTGGGGCATAACATAGGAAAATGCATTTGAGACCTTAAAGCTCAAACTAGTAAGTGTACCAATATTAAAATATCTAGTTGGGTGACTCCTTTCTATATCCACATTGATGTATCTAATTCTATGTTTAGTGCCATTCTAGTGAAACCTAACGAAGGCCAAATTTGTTTTAGGACACAAAAAATGCACCAAAGCATGTGACATCTATGAGCGCATGGGAAAAAAAACCACTAGGATGAGATTCCTCTCATCCCCATCCTTACCCAAGTGCCATTTAAAAAATGGGCCATTAATTTTATTGGGCCTATTACTTATACTATAAGGTTTATAGGTGCACGATACATTTTTGTTACCATATATTACTTCACCAAGTGGGCCAAAGTAACACCAACCAAAGATTATATAGTCACCATAAGAGCAAGATTAATCTGGGAGAATATCATTAGTTGCTATGGATTCCCACTTAACTTGACTAGAGATTATGGTGCGCACTCTATCAATGAAACCATTCAGTTTCTACTAACTAAATATATGGTGGCACACCATAAAATGAAACCTTACCATCCCTAATAAAATGGCACCACTGAAGCATTTAATAAAATATTGAGAACATGCCTCATAAATATATATGACATTAGTTTTAAAGATTGGGATAACTACGATTCAAAAATATTATGGGCCTATCACACTAAATACAAGCACCTAAACAAGGCTACACCATTTCAACTAGTGTTTGGTGTAAAACACATTTTACTAATGAAATTTATAGTGCCCTCATTGTGCATCATGTGTATTGGTCAATTGGATGACCAAGAGTCTTTGAGTGCATGATTATAAGACTTAGAGTGCTTATATGAGACATGTACCCAAGCAAGATGGATCTAAAAAATATAAAAGGCACATTAAAATTTATGTAATGATAAGCACATCAAGCACAATGTATTTATATAAGGTACACTAATCTTGCTATATGACTCTATGTACCTCAAACATGCAAGAAAATTGTAGATTAGGTATATGAGACCTTATATCATCCATAATATATTGGAAACTCATGCATTCAAGTTGTGCATATTGATAGGTGAAATACTCCCTAGGTATTTCAACAACAACAGATTGAATCTATGTAGTCACTAGGATGGAACTTGAACCATTAGATATTGACTTTTTGGTCATAAGTCAATTGATTTATTTTGACCATAATAAAATTTAGTGTAATCCAAATCTTTCTTTATGTTTGTTTCATTTGTGTTGAGTGAATAAAATATCACTTTCAAGCCTATAAAATAACTCTTTTGGTGCTTACATGCATAAATCCAATCAGGTGAGTCAATTGTGGTCACTTCTAAGTACCTAAGGCTAGACACCTATGTTTTTAGGCATGTAAAATTTGTCAAGTTCAAAAAATTTTAATTACATGTTGACAAAGAGAAGTGAAAAAGATGCTCATGCACAAGGAATCATGAGGAGATAATGACATGTTGGAGGACTAGTGCAAGGATTTATATGGGGTAGGGAAGGCCCAAGAAAGAGACATGAAAGAGAAAATAAATTAACCAAGAAAGAGAGGCATGCTTATAAGGAAGTGCAATACTAAGAAGAAATAGAACTGAGGAGATTGAATTATATGCATGTGAAGTGTTGCACCTAGGTGACTATAAGAAGGGTGAAGGTCACACCAAGTTGAATAAAGCATAAAAGAATGACCATAAAAATAGTTGACACCTACCCAAAGATAAGTTGAAGTTACCATGTTAATTACCTATCAATTCACTAAAAAAACCATTAGGAAAATTAATGTTTTGATGATGGAAGCATAAAGATCCATAATAAATGCATAGTTGGCTAGGATTTTAGTGGATTTCATGGGTTTAGTAGATTTCAAGAAATTCATGCATTTCCAAGACATTAATCTCTAGCCATTAATAAGGTATCTAAAAACAAAGTATAAAGGGATGAACAACAAACTTTAGTAGGTCACATAACTTTTTAATAATTCACAATAGAGCCGAATAGAGCCAAAGCCACTCAAACCAGAGAATACTACCAATGAAAACTAGAGCATCCACAAACCCCCAAACAAGAATGCTTGAATAATGATAAGATTGCAATATGATTTGAATTGGAAAGTAAGTGAGGGAAGAAAAATTTATAGATAAATAAGGTAGTAGGATTTATATAGAATGATGAGGACACCATTAACTACATGGGAATCTTGAGATACAAAGATACAATCATACTACTCATAATTGTGAAGAAGCACCAATCATAATTTTGGGCTTCAAAAATATCAACTAGCCACATTTTAATAGTAACCAGTTTAGAATAGGAAAAAGAGTGTAAGTATAGGTCCATCATAGGCATAGAATGATGTGAAGAAATCATGTGTAGTGAAAGAAGCCACCACCATGCAACAAGAGGTATAACTAGTAGAAGGTGTAAGCATCACTATAATAGATCTAGAAGTGAGCATGAAGCTCACCTACATAGAGATCAAATTAACCTTATAGGTCATGGAGGGGGATAAATATATGTCATTCACACACATGTGTAAGATCAAATATTACAACCATCAAATAGGGAACAATGTGAAAGAGTTAAACCAGGACTAGATGGTTGACACAAGGAAGAAAACAAAGGCAAGCACTGCACTATTTTATGTCTCCATCAAAGATAAATTGGTGACCATAGGTGTAACCCAAATTTTTGAGCTACCAATCTTTGGAAATCTATAAAATTTGGTGTAATTACTTCTCTCATGTATACATGGTGACCATTTCTACTTTTCAAGATAGTACATGATGATCTCAATGAGCCTAATTAGTAGAATTATGGGGCTACTAGGTGCAGGGGTAGACATACATCAAATTATTTAAGATGAAGTGAAGGTTGAGAGGGTTGTGAAGCTCTTAGGATACTACAAGTTAAGATTCACATTCCACATGAAGGATATCTAGGGCCCCAACATGAGGGAAGTGACATACCTAGCTAGCTATAAACTATACCTTGGTAGATGGTGTTTTGATATTAGAAAAACCTTCTTGTGCATCACCCACCACATGGTGAAAGGGGTAAAATTAAACATCTCCAAGTTCATTTCTGAATATATGGTTAAGAATTCTCAAGAGTTTAATCAAGAGAATGGAACCTTTAGGTGGGGGTATATGCTAATCTTGATAGTGATGGAGGAGATAGGTGTGCCAGACAATAATGATGACAACTTATGGGTTTTACCACCCAACCATGAGTCCAATATGATGAAGTAACAAGACTTAATTTTCCTACCTAGCTTCTTACAAAATTATAATACAAAGATACAAGGTTGGTGTGATAAGTACATTTAAGCCTTTGGGATTAAGTGGAGCATCCCTAAAGAGATTCCCTACTAATTGGTGGGAATGATGACATTTTTATTAATGCAACATTTATATGTGGTGCACATAACACTCATGAATGAGAACCTATTAGGGTGGATCCAATTACCTTACATGTTTTCTACCAAGTACTTCATGGCAATGCTAAGAAGAATTCCCAATGCACAATAACTAGAGATCTTAGTCAAGACCATGGAGCAAGATAGAAGTAGGATGAGGTGATAGTTTATGCACCCCAAATCCAAGGACACAAAGGATGAGGAAGATGACACTAACATGATGGAAATACATTCCCTATAGAAAGTGATAATCAATGGGAGGATCTTCAACCTATACTATAAAATAAAGCCGTGTAAGAAGGGTGGTAATCCTAGAAAGGATGATGAATGCCCCCTCCTAATTGGTGATTAAGGGAAGGTTATGCCAAAGATGTAGGATAATTCTCTCCAAAATAAATGGGGAGAGAAATTTGAAGATATTACGGAATGCATTCAATTAGAAATTTCCTCTAAAAATAAAACTATGCCTTCAACTCTGAAGAAGCATGTGACCTTCACACTAGAGAGTAATTATTCTAGCAAGAAACACAAGAAAAATACTAAGAGATCCATTTCATTCCCTAATATAACTATAATGGAGATGTAGAAAGAGGTAACCCTCATGCCTAGAACTAAGGAAAATATTGAAGAGGATATAGAAAGGACATATATCTTGTAGATAGAAGGGCAAGAGGAGCCAAATACTAGGGATATACAAGAAGCCCTATAAAGTAGCATGACAGTCACCCTTGAGGAAATAGAGGAGACAAGAAACCCCTCATCTAGTGAATAACCCTCCACACCACCTTTATAAATATAAGAGAAGAAGAGAAGGTTTTGGAAACAAATGGGCTTAAGCAAGGAGGACATTAATAAGGTGCCAATCCTTGAAGAGAATTAGAGACTTACCAAGGAAAAATAATTGGCCAAGTTAGAGAAAAGGGCCATGAAGGTTCTTATAAGTGTAGGATCAGTATTTGAAATGGTCAACAAAGTGCTAAGTGCCCCCACCAAAAAAGCATAATAAGTTATACAATAGGTACACCCAAGTAGTGAAGGGGTTCTTAAAGAAAAAGAAGGTGATACTAGCACCTTTGAACTACAAAAAAATATAATGGAGGAACCCCAATAGAAACAGGGTGATTGTTGGCACCAAAGGAATTATCCTAGACGTAAGTATTGAAAAACCTTAGGAGGAATAAATAGATAAAGGGGAAAAGTTTGAGGAAGAAACCCCTAAAGATAAAATAGGTGAGTCCTCTAAGGAACACGTTGAAGAAAGTAGTGGTGTTGATGAAGAGGAGGAAGTACAAATAGAGATGGCCATTATTGATAAGGATGACAAGGAACTAAGCATAAGGGAAAAGGCATAGAAGGGATGGGTGGACTAATAAATTTATATGTATGACACTACCCCCCAAGTCACCACAACTAGGACATGCAAACAACTCACATTTGTGTTAGATCACTATATGGATGAGCCTCATTTTGAGGTGATTACAGTATTTAATTCAAACTTAAAAGAGCCTAATTAGGGGTAGGACTCCCTCTTTATAAACCTTCACACCATGAACCCATTCCAATCTAGGAATGTGCTGATTAGAATGTCCACTGAAGTTGTGCACCATAACATCATCAATGATGGTAGGGAAAGAAAATGGAAAAAAATACACAAAGAAGCCAAATATGAATCATAAGCTACCAAATTCAAGCTACAACAACTTTGTGAGAACATAGAGATGGATGAACCATCCCTTCTAGTTAGTGATGATACTTTAGACCTCTCATAGGTTGACAAAATTTATGTGTTGGTGGAGAAGATGCTCCCAAGATTAAAACTCAAGATAACACAAGAAGAAGAAGAAGATCCCATCATCTTATTGAATAAAGAGTTAACTATAATGAAATTACTTAGATATTCACATAGAATGATTTTATATTGTACATAATATGAAAATATGAGAGATTACATAGTGATAATTGATAGTAGAATAGATATTGGATAACATAGAAAAGCCACTTCAAGGAGGAAACCTCCACAATAATGCACTAATAGAAGAGTACTTAACATTATGATTAAAGACTAAACACTACCTCCTATATATAGTCTACTTAGCAAAGGTTATTCCATAGGCTGATTTATCTAAGGACATAGAAAAATGTAACAAGTAAATAAAAGAGGTATGTAATCCACAAGTCATCCACACATATCCCTAGACACATCAATGGTTAAGGGTGTAACAAGCCCTTCCCCTTCAAAACAACATTATATTCAATGTTATGGTAAATTTGGATGTTGCTGCACAAATGGTTCATCTTCCTAAGTGGCATCTTCACATGGAAAATTCTTCCATTTGATCAAGTATTCTATAGTTGCTCTAGAACGTAGTTGTTTGATGCACCTTTGAAGGATTGCCTCAGGATCAAGAACAACTCTACCTTCCTCATCTAATTATGGTAATTATATTTGAATGGTAACTCTATGTCTAATGACTTTATTCAGGCATGATACATGAAATACTAGATGTATGTGAGTGGATGAAGGAAAATCTAACTTGGAGGCCACACTACCAATTTTCTATAAGATCTGATAAGGCCCATAATACTTAGGGGACAAATTTTTATCATTTTTTTGCTTTAATGACATATATTTGTATGGCTATAAGAAAACAAAGACCCAATCACCAATGTCAAAATGCCTCTCACTTCTATGTTGATTTACTTATTGCTTCATGTGATTCTAGGCCATAGCTAAATTTTTATGCAAACTTTCAAGGACCTCTTGGTGATGGTGAATATGTTCTTCAAATACACAAACATTAAGATGTACCTTTAAGGTTGAAGGGATAGATGGAGGGTGGTATCCATATAGTGACACAAAAGGACACATTTTGGAAGAACTATGAATAGAAGTATTATACCACCATTAAAAAGTGGTAGCTAATGAACCCATTTATCTTGTTTATCAGAAACAAAACAATGGAGATATCCTTCTAGACATTTGTTGACTACCTCAATTTGTCCATCAGATTGAGGATGATAAGATGAACTATGATCCAATTGGGTGCCTAAACATGTAAATAACTCAGTCTAAAAATTACTAGTAAAATGGGATCTATATCACTGATAATGATCTTAGGGGTCCCATGTACTTTCTAAACTGGATTGAGAAAAGCAAAAGCTACTATACTAGTAACAAATGGCTAGGATAATGAATAAAAATGAGCATACTTACTGAGATGATCTACAACAACCATGATAACATTTTGACCATCAGATCTTGGTAACCTTGTAATGAAATCCATAGATACTTCTTCCTAATGCTGGCTAGGGATAGATAAAGGCTGTAAAAGACCCAGATTTTTGATGGTTTCACCTTTGTTTTGTTGATAGATCATACATTCAACCATGTATTTCTAGACATCACCCTTGAGACCTTCCCAAAAAAATCTTGCTTGATTCTATGATAGGTTTTAAAAAATCATGAATGACCCCTAATTGGAGTTGCATGAAGTTATTGAAGGATTTTTTTTTTATGAAGATAATTCTTACATAGGTACAATATATTTTTATACCATAATGCATTGCCTTTTCATGTGAATTTTTCAAATCCACCTAAACTTGGCTGAAGATTTTGAATCAAATCATGAGTAGTACTATCATGTTCCCATTATGATCATGCTTCCTCTAGCTGATCTACCTATAAAATGGTTATGACACATAATAATGCTTCAACTAATTCATCTTTTTTGGATAGTGCATCTGCCACCACATTGCCCTTGCCTTTTTTGTAGACTATTTCAAAATCATAGCCTAACATCTTAGTTACCCATTTCTATTATTCTTTAGATGAAAACCTTTGTTCTAAATTTTTTTTAAGACTATCATGATCAAATTTTTATTGAAAGTGATGACCCATAAAATAAGTTCTCCATTGTTTGACTACATGCAAAATGGCCATCATTTCCCTCTCATAGATGGGCTTGTGCTAATTTTTACCCTTGATTTGACGAATTTCAAATGCTAGTGGTATGCCTTCTTGCATGATTACATCACCCATACCATACCCAGATGTATCACATTCATCCATAAAAGTATTAGAAAAATCAAGAGTGGCCAATAATAGAGTAGTGCACATAGCCAATTTCAATTGTTTAAATGCCCAGGTAGCTACATCAGTCCACTAAAAGGAGTCTTTCTTTAAAAAAGAGGTAAGTGTGGTTATAATACTACCATAATTTTTGACAAATCTATGATAGTAACCAGTAAGCCCTAAAAATCCTTGAAGTTATTTGAGTGTCTTAAGAATTGTCTAGTCCACCATTGCTTGGATTTTTTTAGGATCCAATTCCACTCCTTCATAAGACACCATATGACCCAAATATTTCACCTCACCAACCCCAAAAGTACATTTGGAAGGTTTGGCATACAATTAATTTTACTCCAAAATGGAGAGTACCTGTTTCACATGTTACAAATGGTCTACCCAATTTTTACTATAAATGAGGATATCATCAAAGAATACCAAAACAAATTTCCTCAAAAATGGCTTTAAAATAATATTCATCAAACTCTAAAAAGTATATGTACATTTTTTAAGCCAAAAGGCATAACCAAAAACTCATAATGGACCTCATGAGTCCTAAAATTGGTTTTGGGTATGTCTTCATCATATATCCTGATTTGATGATACCTAGAACATAGATCTAACTTGGTAAAATAAAGAGCACCATTCAATTCATCTATCAAATCATCAATGATAGGAATTGGAAACTTATCTTTGATAGTGTACTTGTTGAGTTCTCTATAATCAGGGCACATCCTCCAAGTGTCATCTTTCTTTCTCACCATGAAAACTAGTGAAGATTATTCACTTTGGCTATGGTGAATGATTATTTCATCCAACATCTCTTGTACCATATTTTAAATTTCACTTTTTTGGGTATAGAGATACCTATATGGCCTGATGTTGGGTGGTTTAATACTATTAATAAGTGTGATAGCATGATCATGCATGCAACTAGGTAGAATTACTTTTGGCATGTCTCCAAAAATAATAGAATGAGCATCAATTATTTGTTGTAGATCAAGAGGTAGAGATGGATGAGTTGGTAGTACTTCCATAGAAAACAAGTGAGCTACAAATACCTCAACATGATTACAAAGAATCTTTGTCATTTGATGGGAGCTAACAAGTTAGAGACATTTAGACTTTAATCCTCTTAGCTCAAATATCCTTTCTTTAGAATGAAAACACATGAATAAATCTTGAAAATTCATCTCAATAGTGCCCAAAGTGGTGAGCCATTGGACTCCCAGAATAATATCAGCTCCACCCATAAAAATATAAAACATTAGAGAATCTAATAAGTAGTATCCCATGACCAAATTAATACTATGAAATTTTCCTAAACAATTGATAGTACTAGCTGCAATCATAACCTAAAATTTTGGATCTAGATAAATGAAATAGTTCAAATGAGCATCCAACTTACTATGGATGAAGTTGTGTGTACTCCTAGAATTAATCAAGATAGTGACCTTATATTTCTTAAGGAAACCCATCATCTTAAGAGTTTAGGGATTACTAATTCTTGATAGGGCATGACATGAAATAATATGTTGAGAGTCTTTAGATCCTCCTCAGGAACTTCTACATCTGCATCATCTTCATCATCATTGGCACCTTCAATGTAAAACACCTTATTTTTAGCATAATTATGGTCCTTGCCACATTTTATATCATAAACATAAGACAACCCTTTGGCTTTCTTCTCCTTAATTTTTCATTGTGTTAATTTGGTGGGCTATGGAAATGATGGTGCTTGAAAGTTGTGATCATGACCAATAGTGAAAGTTTTCCTTTTGACCATCTCTTTTTATTCTATCATGCATGCCTTAGGGATAGATTCTGATACATATGTTGGGTTAAAAATTCAAACCTCGTTTTGAATGCTATCTTTAAGGCCATCTAAAAATATATCCATCAAATTTCTCTCAGTGATATCTTCCACCCATAAAGAGAGATTCTAAAATTGATGAATATAATCCTTCACAGTTCTTATTTTCCATAGCTTGGATAATTGTCTAAAATAGTTCTTAGAGACATTATTATAATAATGAGCTATCAACTCATTAATAAAAATAGTCCATGTAATAGGAGCACCATTATTTCTCTTTTGAGCACATAACCAGTGATACCAAATGAATTGCTTAGGTTCCATATACAAGGATGTCACCATCACCCTTTGAAAAATAGGGGTTTGATATTTATTGAATAAATTATCAATTTAGGTAATGTAAGTGAGAATATCCTTACCATCAAACCTACGCATGTCCACTTTTGGCAGCATCAGTTTCATACCAACATATGTGTTGTTGAGAAGAGGATTTGAATGCTAAAGTGGAGGGTTGTTAGGCTAAAATTGAGATATGAGGGTAGCTAATTTCATAATGATATGATATGATTTACTATGGACCCCATTAATCTCTCTATGCATCCCTAAAACATCAACTTGGACTGTAACAAAGTCATCATGCCTCACCAAGTTTTTTATGTCCTCTTGACACTGAGAAATCATCGAATCTAAAGTTCTAGATTCCATGTCATCAATAGGAGTCTTAAGAGTTTTTGGTGCCCCTTTTCTTCCTAAAGTTGAATTAAATACCATAAATAAACCCTAGGATGGTTTTGACCCCCTAAAAAAGTGTATTAGGAAATGGTACCATTGTGATCACCTTGTTAAGATTAATCTAATGATTACCTTTATGCACTAGAGTAAAATTTTTGATAACAAAAAAGTTTACCAACTGAATATACCATTTTGATCATCTCATTGATATTAATCCAATGAATTAAAGTGTGTAAGGGGAAAGAATCATTTTGATCAATACTACGTTGATGGAAAAAAATAATTCTTCCTAGATTACAAGTTATGTTTTTTCACTTTCACTGCTCCTGGAAGCCATGCCTCACCAGATCCAAAAAGAAACACCATAGGAAACTTTCCAAAATCAAATATTTGATACCAATTATAATTAAATTACTTATATATTCACATATAATGATTTTATATTTCATAACATAAGAAAATATGAGATATTACATAGTGATAATTGATAGCAGAATAAAATACTGGATAATATAGCAAAGCCACTTCGAGGGGGAAACCTCAAAAATAATGCAATAATAGTAGAATAATTAAAATTATTATTAAATACTAACCACTAACTCATATATATAGTCTACTTATCCAAGGTTATTCCATAGGCTAACCTATTTAAGAACATAGAGAAATGTAACAAGTAAATAAAAGAGCTATGTAAGCCACAAGTCAACCACACATATCCATAGACACACCAATGGTTAAGGGTGTAACATTGAATAATAAGCTCAAGGAGGTAGAATACCTCTTCACTAAATTATATGAGGGTACATATAGATTCCATTTTCTTGAGATTTTCAAACTTAGCCTCAGTCATAGATGCATACCTAAATCAAGCAAAGGAGGAGAAGGAGAAGTTGATGGCATAGGTGTACTCAATGAGTAGGTTAGAGTGGGAATAAATCATGGGTAACATCAATATATTAAGTAACCAAATTAATGATAAAGAGTATAAATTTTAAGCACTCTTCCATGCTCTAATACTAAGGCCTATGAGCAAAGAGCAATCCCAGATGGGAGTGTGGAAAAGGCAAAAGCAAATGTCAAGGCCTTATAGAAGGAGCTAGATAAGATGGATGTGCTTATGCTTACTAATAAATCCACCTAAATAGACAACACCACTAAATAAATCAAGCTCCCCATTAATGAATTTGAATACTTCAACACCAAGCTTATGGAGAGTGCACCCAAGTTCTACACTCCCAAGAGCTTGATAGCCTAGTTTGAGGATGGACCAAATTTTTTGTATGGATTAATGTTGGGACCCTTATTTATTTAAGTAAAATATTTGTGCCAATATGAATTTCAAATCATTATGAAGGGAATCATTGGTGGTTAGGCATTTTGGTACTAGTTTGAGGGTGCATCACATAGCTTACATTGAATGGCAGGTGGATAACTAGCTCCTAGATCTTTAGGACATATTTGATGATTTGTAAAGACATGTAAACTATTGTAAATAATTCAAGAGGTGATGGAGCCAGTGGTTATGATGACCAAAGTTTTATAACAACATTCAACATGCACGTTCTACCTTGGTAGAGTTTCTCTTAAGAGCTATTTAAGATGCTTGAGTCAACTGATGAAGAGAGATAGAGAATTGTGATGGAGATATATAAAAATGAATTTGCTCTATATTTATTACTTTGGTAACCATTAGATTTAGGAGTAGTATGTAATCCTTAAAGGCTCCATTTGTATGGGCCCAAGCTCACCTATGAGCCCCTGGGTTGTTTATTGTTATAATTTGAACTTATACTCTATTTAAGACTATAACTAATAATGAAGGTTGTTACATTAACACATAATGTGTTTGGTTTATACATATTTGAATTGCTATTGAAATATGAAATGATTGTAATGTCATAATTTAAATTCATCTATGTTAAGTAATGTTTATGTGTGCTTCTTATTTGCATCATTAATGGAGTTCTTGTAATATATGGTGACATCATCATAAATCTATAGATAGAATGAGTATAGATCATGTTCCAAGTGTTCCCATCCTTGTTATGGGTGTGATTTTATCATGGATAGTTTGAGTGAAAGCATCTTTTTGATCCTTCAAGCTCCCATATAATACTAGACTTAGTCTAGGAAAGGCTTGCACCCACATGACACTAGGATTAGTCCATGAAAGTCTTACACCTATGGATCTACCTAAAAATTTCATTGAATTGATCAAGTGCCATAATTAAATTCTTACACCATGACATGACTAGCCCAATTCTAGCCTTGGTTCTTTCTCAACTATGCTTTGGGTGAGTGTATAAGGCCTGTGCCTTATGTGGATTGATGTTTTCATATCTAAGTGTTTAAACATTGAGTGAAAATTGAATACCCCATGTTTTCTCTTGGTTATAAAAAACTAAGAACCAACTAAAAACAATATAGTGCCCCTTTTTCTACAACACTTCATAATAAGGTTACACAATTACAACCCAAATCTTAAAGAGTTGATCATATCACTAATTATCATGCATTATTACATAATCCATCAAATATTGATATTTTATCATATATTCTACAAACAATTTTTTTGTGTCACCTAAGTTTACATTGTAAAATGGTAAGGTTAATCCAGAAAAACATTTTTGATCAATTCATGTATCATGTTTAGATTATTCATCCAATGATAAATTATTGAGAGAGCTGTTTCCATAGAGTATTAAGGATTATTTCTTGTATTATTTTTATGATCTCCATTTCCAATTATTCCATGTGTTCAATCCATTGGCCAATCATTTTATAACACACTTCTCAATAAAAATTAGTGAGAATATGTCTTATGCTCAAAGTTTAAAAATTAAACAAAGGTTTAATGAGCCTATCATTGATTATGCACTCTATTACAAAACCATGCTCTCTAAAATGATAAGTCAAATGGCATATAAGGATTACTAGATATATTTAAGAAAATATTACTTACCCCTCTACATGATTCTATTATGTTTAATAAGTTTAAATCATTTGATGACCTATGTCACATGGTTAAGGATTGATAAGTCAAACTTATTTCAATGAATAAGTTAAAGTATGGATCTAAATATCCAACCGCTACTGGTGGAAAATTTCTAAGTAAGCCAACTTTAAAATCAAAGTGAATGATAATAAAAATTATGTGAAAGTAATAGTTAACATACCTTCAGAGCTATATAATTATCATATTCTTTTAGATCCACCAAGGAGGTAATTTACACATTTACTATAACCTCCTCATAAGGTATGATAATAATTTATTGAGTACAACCTTTAATTCTCTCCCTCCCCAAAAATAGGTTGATATGAGTAATCCTCTAACTAAGAGTTTTGAAAAGAATGTATATTATGACTATCGTCGAGGCATAACACATTTGACTAATAGATGCATCATCTTGTGACATAAGATTCAATATTTGATACATGATAAAACAAAATATGTTAGCACATTTATAGAAGAGTCACATAAACAACCTAATGTAAATTCTAAGTTTAAAATATTTAACAAACATTTTCCTAATTAGGAAGAATAATAGATTACCTATCAATTTCAAGGGCATATCCTTATAATGCACATCCTCATATAGCTTCCTATAATTTTATAATTGTTGAAGAGGATCTTATATATGGGATTATTGTCACACTTCAAACTATATGCATAAAGAGACCTATTATTAAATTTTAGGTACATATAATTGTTGAAGATGAATATTCAAATTAGGCACTCTTTGTATGTCTATATATATATTGGTAACCTATACATAATGTCATGGTATATAATGGTTATAGTTAAAATATTTTCACCATGAAACTCCTTACTAATCTTATATATACCCAAGACAATTTTATGGATACAATAAAGATGATCAAAGGATATGATGGACATAAATAACACCACCTGGGTTTCATTGTGCTACCTCTTAAGGTAGGCCCTACACTATTTATTACATTATTCTTTTTTATACCATGCACATGATTATTTGATATGTTGTTAGTATGTCCTTGGCTACATAAGATACATAAAATATTATCTATAATACATAGATATATGAAGTATATACATGTTAATATGAAATGAGACCCAATAATGGTCTCATTTGATGTCTAAAAATTTCTTACCATGTTCCTTTTTTGTATAATTTCCATTCTAAAAGGCTCATAATTATGATCATGTGTATATATATGTGTGTATGTATGTATATGCAAAGAAAATATTAAGTTTAAATATGTTATTTCTAAGTTTTTTAGTATAGCTCAATGGTTTCATAATGGTTTATGTTTTCATGGATAATTGTAATAGGAATATATGTGTTGTTATGTTTTTATAGTACATAGACATTCTAGTAAACATACTTTTAGCCATTGGATGATTGGATGATTGGATGTTCAAATGCAAATCACCTAAAATAACTAGGGAGCACCTGCAATAAATAGTTGAGTGCATCCACATCAAATAGATAAGTGAACCTAAAAAAATGGCTATAGGTGATCATTTTATAGGTCATATAAAAATTTATAGTTGTCAATCATAACCATCTTCCATCTCATTCAATGGTATCCAACAAACATGAAATGTGATGAGAAGTTATTATAGCCATATGAAAACACCATTAGATCATCCTATAGTTATAACTATTATGTATATATTTTTAGATAATAAAAATATCCTCTCTCTATATGGGAAGAGTATTAGGTGATTAGGATTTCCATATTAAGATAAACATAGAAGAATATTGAGTGAAGAGGCATTTGTAATCATTTTTACTTTCTTGTAACAATAATTCTATTTCTACTGACTTTGATCAATGCAAATGAAGTTATTTGAGGTAAATAATTAATATCCAAGGAAGGGATATGAATCATAATTCCTATTAAGTAGGTACCAATTATGAGTTATTGTGACAATCCCATCCATTAAGTATATTTTTTCTATTCAAGTTGTGTGTTTATATTTCCATCTGTGTGTTTATGTCTCTTGATTATTATTGATTTATTTCATTATAATTAAATGTTTTTATGTATGGTTTATTTATTATATTTATTAGAACATAATAAGATTTAAAAAATCTTATTTTTCATTTATGTATATTTTTTTTTCATGCAAGAGTGCTTACATTCTATCATTTACAATTCTATAAAGTGTGTTTCCTATACACAACTATTAGTATCTTAACCTACTAAACAACCTAGAGTGTACATACAACTATAATAGATTAAAAAATTATACAAACGCTGGGTTAAAAATTTAATGAAATAACATTCTCAATAAACCATGTGGCTGCCCCTTTGGAGTACATTCTATCAGGTTGTACATAGTGATTGGGTTGTGTCAAGTTTTAATGGGGAATCAATTTTTTAGTAGTTTTAGCACCATTACTAGGGTAAGTGTCAAGAATTAGAATATCCAAGGGTTGAGATAAATTTCATACTTTCATAGAATTAAATTTATTACTTTCTTAGAATTAAATTTCTTGATTTTTAGAAATAAAATTCCCACTTTCTAGAATAAAATTTCTTATTTTCTAACTTCTTACTTTCAAGAGTAAATTTACTAATTTCTAAAGTAAATTTTAATTTCCTAAAAATTAGAGTAAGTTTACTCTAAAAATATCCCCTTTAATCTAACCCTATGTATGGTAGGGTAGAAAAACACAAAAATATGGTGGAAGCATTTATATGTAGCATGAAAAAGTTCTTTGGGAAGAATTTTGCCTAAGAAACTGAGCTTTAGTTCAAAAGAATAAGTTGGGTTATTATTTGAAGCAAAAAAATATCACCTACATAAGCAATCAATTTATAACCTAAAATAATAGAAACATCACTTAAAATAATAGATAACTCACTTATAACAACTGAGATATTGCTTTTAGCAACTAAAGAAATAAATTTTTTTTATTCACAAAAACTATTGGAGGTAGAAGAAGAAAAAACATAAGAGTTTATAACTAATTTCATAAAATATTTTGAGAAAAAAATAAAAGAGGATCCTCATACCCATGAGAAATACATATTTTATCTATTCCAAATATTTCCTAGTTGGCCACTTCACACTCAGGCATCAAGTAATCAACTCCCTTCACCCTCACTCAAACTCCTCTCTAAAATAGAATTTAAATCCCTTATATACATAAAGAATACCATAGAACATAATAAAACCTTATACTCTACAAAACAAGATGTTTTTAATTAACTTCCTAAAGAATTTATAAAAAATTCCCACTCTATCACCCTGTCCTTTTAAGGAACTTACAACCATTATTCATTACAAACTATGGTAAAAATTAGACAAAGGATTTGAAAAGTGGGTGGTATAACTCTTCGATATGTAAGTATCCAAACACATCATGGAAAATAATCTTGAAAAATAATATGAGACTACAAACTTTAAGTTTCTTATTAATAATACTATGAGAGATGCACCCATGAAAAGCATCCCCATCTCTACTTTGACCAACTTTAGAGGAATAAGTAATGAAAATATTGATACATTCCTCTTTGCGTTTTATGTCCTATGCTATAGTTATGACTATATTAGGGATGTTAAATAACTAAATTTATTTCAAGCTATACTCAAGGATGTATTCCTTACATGGCTTATGAGCTTGTGAAAAGATTTAATCTCTACTTGGAAAGAGATGAAGGATAAATTCATTATTAAGTATTAGGAGTACTGTAAAGGAAAGGAATATACAAGGAACTACATCTTACATATGTCAAAAAATGAAGATGAATCATTGGAATATTACTTATAAATTTTAATGTTTAGTGTATATAAATCCAAACGAACCACTATGGAAAAAAAAACTAAGTTGGTATTTATGAAAGGAATTTAGGATGAATGCCTTAAATCATTGGATATAAAGAGTAAAAGAGATGTCTCATGATTTAAAATTGATGATATATGTCTCTTATGTATAAATTACCCAAGATCAATAATCAAGGAAACTCATAATAGCCTAACTTCCTTAGTTTGAACATCTAAATCCACTAAGGGATTATCAAATATGGAAAGTAGTAATTTAATACAAGACATGAAGAAATACATCATTAGCCATTTAGATACATATTTGGATACATTTCACACATGTAGGAAAAAAAGAGATGGAGAAAGCCTTGACTATATACTATTGAGATTGTCACAAGAAGAATACTAATTGTAAATTTCACATTGCCTATGTCAAAGTAGACAACATAACATAAGAATATCCTAATTCATTGGAGTTTCATGCCATTAGAGGATATGGAGAGAAAATATTCTATGTTGTCCAAAAAAACCATGGACATAACTAATTTATAATTTAGGTATGTCATCTAGTTATATATATTTAAACTCACTTTTTATGCTTCTCTTAATTGGCATGCATTTTCTCCCTATAATTAACCATCCCAACCACAATTCCCAAAATCAAAATTAGCATTAGAAAAAACTTTAATCCTAAAACAATGGTAGTAAAAAAAATAGAAATGGAAATAAAAAAATCATACCTATAAAAGGACTCCAACCTCTAACCAATGGGAACAATCATGGCAAGGGAATAAGCCTTAGCTCAACCAAAACACTACCTTTTTACAACTTCCACAAATCTATTTGTAACAAAAATTGACATTAATTCCAAGCACTCTCACTCCACCTCCACTAATATCCCCACACTTTAATACCCAACTTACACCGAGTTCTAATAATAAGTTAATACAATCGACATATAATAATGATTTGATAACTTACCCTAATTATTTGGTAGAGGTTGATAATATTCAAATTCATTTAGGAAAAACTCTCCCAAACCAATCATAATAACAAATACTTATAAGGATATATCCAACACACCAACTAACCCAAAACCCTATAATAATAGTCATTATCCTAAACCAAACACATACATAAAAAAATTAGTACCAATTAGTCCTCCTTTTTAGGATAGCCTCAATTTGAAAAAATAAGAACCATAATAAGAGTTTGATTTTATAGGCCAGTTGAGAAATGTTTGTGTCAAAATCCATTTATTCCAAACAATTAAGTATGTTACCATATACCAAGGCTATCTGATAACTCTATCTTAATAAACTTGTTTAGAAACAAAAGGATCCCAAGTCTATCCAAGTGGTTAAACAACTTTCAGATATCATGTTGGGAAAAATCATCCCAACCAAATAATCTGATATAGGCAACCTAGTTGTGTATATTTACATAAATGACACCCTCATTCAAAATACCTTGTTTAATTTAGGAGTAATAATTAATGTCATGACCAAAGAAACCATAAGAAAATTTAAGCTTACATGTCTTTAAGAGACACACATTGTTTTATAGATGGCTGACCATTCAACTATAAAACCTGATGGAGTCATATAAGACATTTTTATAATAGTATACTCATGAAATATCTAGCTAATTTAATGATATTACAAACCAAATCAAACTTATATGGATAACATATTATCTTAGGTGGACTTGGGCTAGCTAAAAATGATGCATTTATTGGTTGTAGGTCCATAAACATGCTCATTTCCAATGGTGATACCATAAAGAAACTAGTTTTGTATTTACCTACCCAAAATTCATCAAATGAGGAGTAATATGTATTGGTATAATTTGAGGATGATGACCATGTTCCCTTGTAAACCTTTCTCACTATTAAACACAACGTTTTCTTGAAAAAACAAGAGGAAGACACAATCACTTCCAATACAATACAAAACATGTATATATCAAAAAAAACATAATGATAACATTATTTCATGCACACATTGTCCCACTTCAAATAATTTTCTTGGATAAGACACCTCATACACAAAATAGGATATTAGGACTTTTCATCATTTCCTACCACATACTTTTTTCCTTTAAACTCTTGTGTGAAACATTAATCCATGACAACCTTATCAAAATAAGTGTAATTATCATTAAGACCCCTTAATATCAATAATAATTTGTATTCCTTATAAGATACCTAAATACTCACCATGATTCAAAAACATAAAAGCAACATTATTGTTACTTTCACAACACACTTTAATTCTTCAATAATCATGGAACCATTTTTTAGAATCTTGATATGCTCCTAATTACATTCACATATAGTTGGTGTCAACACTCTCAAGTTGCCTTGGTAGGCCATCTCAGTTTGTGTGTCAAACTAGGTCAAATCAAATTTGTTTGAAAGACCACATTCGTGCAAGAAAAAATCATATAAATCACTTAGCATGAAAGTGGATTTTTGACCTCCCAGTTTACCTTAGAAAATATGCTTTACTTATCTCTCTTGAGCTACTCTAGGGGGTAATTTTAGTTTGTGTGCTATATTAACCTTTGAGTCTTATCCCATCTTGACAACCAAGATCATACAATAAAATTTCATATTTTTCACTTATTCTAAAAATAACTTCTTAACGCACTAATGGCACTTAGACGAATCTCAAAAAAATCTTGTCTACAATCCAAATTAGGCATAATATAGGTGTTTAATGAATTTTCAATTTTGTATACCTAATCAAGATTATAACTCATTATTAGGTCTTTGGGGTATTTTTTTCCTTCTTTTTTCTAATTAGACTATTTTTTTTGACCAGGTTCATGTCAACATTTTCTAAGTACCCTAGACCTAATCAGGATTCTAAGCTCAACTAGGTCTGGGATCAATTTACATTTTGACCTATTTTCTAATTAGAGATTTGTAGTCAATTAGGTAAACACATGGATGATTGGTGATTTTATTTGTTGTGTGGGTTTTGAATTTTGCATAGGTCTTGATGTCTTAAGTCAGTGTCAATGTAGTGTAAGTTAGGGGAAAATCAATGATTAGGTCAGGGACTATTTCCCCTATAATTTTATTTGTTAATTAGGGTTAGAGATTCAAATAGGTCATTGAGGACTCTTGGACCCATCACTCAATGTTAATCAAGATGTAAACCTTGATTGGGTTTGTGATCCATTTTTGTCATAACCCAATGCTACTCAGGGGTTTTGGCTTGGTTGCAATATGGAGCATGTGGGCATCGAAGCCAAGATGTAATCATGGGTCCCAAGCTTGACTAGGTCTTGGGGATACCTTGATTTACAAAAATAAATACTATGTGACATTATAAACTTTGATTAGGTCTAAAATACATCACATGCACCATTTAAGTATTAATTAGGATTTTGAATCCTGATTAGCAAAGGAAACTTTAAATTAAAAAAATGAAATTTTAAAACATGCTTGTGCCTACCAAAAGCTCAATTATGTCTAGGAGGTCATTTTTGAGTCCAAGTTATTTTTTTGTTCATTTATTTTACCCTATTTGTCATTTTTGTGAATAATTTACGTCGTTAGAAAACTCATTCCAGCCCAAACATTTTGGTGTTTTCAATTTTTAGAATTGTTGTGTAGTAAACGTTGTGTGTTTTAGTTTTGTGTTTTAATGATTGATATTTTAATTTAAATATCTAAGTTGTGTTTTAGTATTTTTATAGGTTACATTTAATGAGGTAGTTGTATTTTTGGAAACTCCTCTTCTTATTGAAGTTAGATTCTTATATATGGGTAGTTTGTTTCCCTTTTATAGGTTGGCTCTTTATTCGTCCCTGGGGAAATATTCAACCAACCACTTATTTTGCATTTTTTATTTTAATTTCTCTCTCTTCCTTTGTCACCCTAGAGTTATGATGCCAAAATTATAATTTAATGAAAAATGTAAACCTTATTTATGCTTCAAGCAAATTTTTTTATTAATACAAGCTATGGATATTTATTTCATTGTTTGCACATGTAATATGATGATGATGATGATGAGATTCCTCTTCATGGTGTGATACTTAAACTCTGGAATTAGTTCCCATTTATGGTTATGTAAAATTTTTATAGATGTGGGATTTGTTTTTGTGTGCATTTGTTTAAAATACTTTAATTATGGCCACACAAAAACATTTTTTTTCCTTTTTCTGCTTCTCTTTTGCTCTTTTTTTAATTAAATATGTTAGCTAGGGTTAGACTAGGGTTTGAATACAATCTATTTCTCTCATTCTATCTTGATTTAAATATATTTTCCATTACCATTACCACATTTTTAATATGTATATAATGGAATGAATGAGTATTAAAATCAACCACATGCCCATCATTTAAAAACCCACACATGTTTATTTCTTGTTGGGGCATAATCTGAAAATACATAGTTTTATTGTTTCTCAAAATACACATTGAAAATCATATAATTAAACAATGACACTTGAATTAAATTTAAATCTTTTAAATTAATAGAATAACATTTAAATCAAATTTAATATTCCAAACTATCAAGCCCCTTGAATTGAAAGAGTTTTGCATATACCAACTAGGTCAACCAGTACATCGTGACCTAAAAATAATAGACCTTGGGAAGACCCTATGATCCTCATTTTAGGATAGGTTGACAAGAAAATATCCCACCTAATTTTTTGTGTTGAAAAACCCCTCAATAATTTTTTTTATAGGAATATCAAGGAAGGGTGAAAAGCCATTAGACAACCTCAAAGAAGGGTAAACCTTCTTGTTTAAGAAATTATGAAAGCTAAACTACAAAAAAATTTAGATGCAGGGTTCATATACCCCAAATAGGGTTATCCACTTGTTATCATTCCAAATTATAATAGATAATGGCATATTTACATGGAATACAAAGAGTTAAACACTACCACAAGGAGAAATCATTTTACTCTCCCATTCATTGACTAAGTATTGACACCCTTTCTAGGATGAAGTATTTCTCTTTTATAGATGGCTTCAACAGATACAAATAAATCAAAATGTCCCCACAAGGCCAATATAAGACAACATTTACATGCCTTTGTGGTACCTATGCCTACTCAGTCTTACTATTTAGCCTATGCAATGCTCTTTTCACCTTTCAAAGGGTGACTTTGAGCATTTTTGATGATACATCCCATGATTGTGTTAAAATTTACATGCATGACTCATGGTCAATGGGCAAATGAAGTCCTTTAAATTTTGGAGAAAGTTCTCAAAAATTATTGAGATAATGGCTTGTCATTGAGTCATGATAAGGACTTGCCTAGAACTTGCAATGGATTTGATGGAAGTAAAAAATCAAAGGGTCTTGTAACTCAATTCTCTTGATTAAATGAAGAGAGATGATAATCACATAAAAATAATTTATTAAAAAAGTATCAAATGACATGAAAAGTTAATTAAAATAAGGAAGTATCGACCAAAAGATTGAGTGTTACTTTTTTAATTCAAATCAAAGGACCATAAAGTCAATTTTTAGACTAGATGGTTAGGTCATTATGGGATAGAAAATGTGTTTGATAATAGAGTATTAAATCTATAAATAAATTATTAGGTTATATTAATTTGAAGGTAAATGGACATTATCTTAATTTATACAAGAAACCTCTCTCTAAAGAGAAGTCCATTCAAAAGATCATGAATGAAGACCAACTTCATATAAACATAGGAATCAATTGTATATTATATAAACACTCTAAATATCCTATTGGTTCATCATAATTTTTTTAAAATTATAAATAATAAATTTCCATCCCATTTATCTAAGGTAAATACATCACACATGCTAATTTTGGTTGGAAAACCAACTTACTAGCTAGCCAAAACTACATTAAAAGGGTCTGAGTGGAAAACTAGCTTATCTAGCCAATTATGAGTAAAAGTTAAAAAAAGAGAGAAAAAAATAAAATAAATGGTTTTATAAAAATACCAAGGTGGAAAATTAGATTATGCTAAAGGTAAAATTGAAACTTGAAACATCTACACTTAAAGCATCCAAACTTGTAGCATGCAAATATGTAGGTAAAAATCTACATGTATAGCCTCCAGAATTACACAAAGCATATTTTTAGATTATTTTAGGTAACTATGTTTTAACCCAAAATATATAAAATAAATTATTTTTTGACCTAAAACATGTATAATAAACTCTGATTAAACTTGTAACATCTACATGAGTCATTTAGTATCCTATATCCTCCTTCCATAGTAGTTACAATAGTTATAATATCATATGATATCAAATATGAAGTGACTATATGATTTTTTATATTTTTATAAGTAGTTTTATATATGTAAAAGTTATTTTAGGTTATCAAAATACACCTAAAACCATTATCACCTCTTTCCTTCTTTCCAAGTTATCATCTCTAGCAACAACCTTTAGCCTTCCACCCCTATTTCCTTAAAATTTGACCATATCAGATTTCCCTTAGGGGAGTTATATCATTTCATGATGATATAAAAATAAAATTAATTCATTATTTTAAGGTTTGGGAATTTAAACTCTAAATGAACATTCCCATAAAAAGTTTCTCTCAATAATGGTGCAATATAACCTCTCTTTGACACTTTCAAAACAAAGTCACCAAGACAATTTTTTTGTCATAAGCTCTTAATATCCTACATGTATAAACTTAATCCAATTTATGGTTCTTGATAGAGTATATTTAATGAAGTACCATTATTCATTTATTAAAAATAATTTTATTGGTCAAACCAATGCAATAAACCAAGTACTTATAATAGGAATCTAGAATAATATATATTAATCTTAAAGTTTGTTTTGGTATAATTACTTATTATTACTATGATGTGAATATTTATGAGTACTCAATTTTATAAACAATCCACCTTTCCCCAATTTTTTTTTTCATTTTCTCCCACATCATCCCAATGTCATGTTCTTTAATGATTTCATGTCAATTTTCTCTCACCTCATTTGCTACATGTATCCAATAGTGCCATCAATTTCAATTGAGGTAAATTTAAGATTTTAAGTTGGGGGGGTAATTAATGTCTCTTTACACATATACTCTCCAAGGACATATTGGAGATGTAACACATAAATCAATAAATGAGACCTGATTTTAATGACATAATTATGCTGACAAAAGGATGAAAAGTTGTTATAAATTCATACTCAAAATAAAATAATACTTCCTAAGAAAGAGTGTGCTATTTTTTTACCAGTAAAAACCTACCAAGGTGAAAATAATTATGAACAAAAGTAACAATGGGAGGAGATATAAAGTGCATGAAACCCACAGGCCACAAAATACTATGAAATAACCCAAGGATAGTATCCCTTTTTAACCCTATATGATGTATGATTTACGTAGAAAGACTGATAGAATATGACTTGAGAATAATGAAAGATTTTTACCAAACCCTAAATAATGACATAGTAGATGTTAATGGTTTATAGATATTCCTAATATAATAATTTATATAAAAAAATAATCGATCTACCTACTGCAAGGGAGGAATGGATAGAAATACACATCACTATAGACACTAGGGCAAGGTTTGCTAGGCCAAGAGACAATTTATAATTTAACACTCAATGCACAAAAAGTTTGTCTCTCCCTACCATTTGGTGTTAATTAATCATATTTTTCATCAAATTTCACAAGATAAGGTAGGTTATTTTTTTTATATACCCATCAATTGCATTTGTTGAGTCATTTAAGGCATGGCCATATCATAAAAATTCCCAATTACTTTCTACGCTTTTTGAGAAGAATGGACAAATAATTTTATAAAGGGAATCCTTAAGTACTTTTTCATCATTATTTAATCACATTAATTATGAGATTATTCTTATCCTCCACTATAACTTAAATCACTTGGGAAGACTTTTTAGCAATTCCCCATCTCCCACTGTAGGTGGTTATTTAGATTAGACCACCTATAACATCTATTCCACCTGATCAAAAGCAAAATATTTTTGTAGAATCATCAAAAATACCAAAGAGATAATCTCATAGGTTGAGAGCCAAGGGAATAATAACAATAAAATATTTTTCCAAGGTGGTCATAATTGAAATTTCCTTGGAAGATGAAATATTTGAAGAATCTCTGAGAGATAGCAATAAGGAAGGTACTAATGAAAGTTTTTAGATTGAATAAGATATATAAGACGATGTAGAAGAAGAGATGAGATAAGAACTTATTTCAAATGAAGAAATAGAATAAAAAATTGATTCCAGAGAATAAAAGATAGAATTATAAATAGAGGAAGAGACTGTTGCCAATGAAGAAGTTCAAGAGAAAGAGAATGAGGAGTTTATAGTATTATAGTAAAGGGAAAATACCCATACTCTTAGTCTATAATTGAGTGACTATGATAATATTTTTCTTGCATATCAAGAGATAAAATTTCTAAAGAATAAAATTATGGGATTAGAGGTAAGGAAAAATGGACTTGATACATTATCTCAAGTGGAAGTTGAGGAATAAGAAAGAGTAGTTGTAACACAAAAACCTATAGCCAAGACACAATAACCTATAGTAGATACACAAGAACCTATATTAGTACCTGTAATAACTACCTCCAAGGAAATAAATATTGAGGAGTATACAACCATTTTAACTAAACTACCTATAGTTATAATCATTGAGCCTACAACTTCTTCTACTCAAATATGTATGATTGAATAACCTAATCAAACTCATATAGATTATATTACAAGAAAATGGAATCAATACATTATTGAAGCCTTTAAGTTTGGTTGGTTTAAAAATTATAAAAGGTAACAAAATAAAATCCATTTGTTAACACAATAAAATAATAATTTGAAGAAATAGATAGAGGAAAAATATGAAGAATTAAGGAAAAAAGAGATAACAATTTCAATTTTATATCTTTAGTTCTTAAGGTTTGTGAAATGTCCATGTAAATGTTATACTGTAGACCTCCCCTAGAGTATATGATTTATACCTTCAGGAATAATGGATAAATTTTAGATTGGTAGATTGGTTTTAAAGGAAAGAGACTCTATAATGTTTCCTTTTGATTTCTATAATGAATATCTCAATGGAACATAAGATCACAAGGAATTGTTGTGTGATTTTTTATAGCATGAGTTGGTAGTCACTAGTAATAAAGAATGGAACCCAAAATTTATTGGTGGGAGACATAAAAGTTATGGATTAATATTATTACCTTAGAAGTGAGCTAAAAATATTATAAGAAATGGTGATATATTCTATCATAGAGATCTCTACCCTATTGAATCTTAGATCATAAATTTCATTTCTTGTTAAAATCATCAAACAATGGGATAGTAGTCTTATTCAAGATCTTGATTTTAATGTTGTTATTCAATAATATATGAAATAAGTCTAACCATATCATTTATCCTTTTAAAAATATTTTTAAATAATACCTTCTTGGTTGTAAAATGAGAAGAGGAGAATTAACACCATAGTTACAACAAAGAGAACCATACTATGTTCATAATTCTAGAGCAACAAATGGAAGACTTGTCAGATTTATAAATTATTTAAAAGTTGATCTGGTTGGATGGATAGGCATGAAGTTTAGGATGCCAATCCTTTGATCTCCTATCCCATACTAGATCAGGATATGATAAACCAATGATTAGGAAGACATAAAATGAGGTTTCTTACAAAAAATAGGGGATACCTTCCACAATAGGCAATAGGTGATGAAAACCCTTATGCATTTAGAGCCATTTGTACCAAATTCATGTATGCTTCTTCTCCTAAAATTACCTCATGATATTTTTAGTTTCCTAATATATGTATAACACCTTATGTAGGGGAGTGTGATGAGGCCAAATAATAGCTTGATTTTATGTCTAAGCCTTTCCTACTTTGTACCTTTTTGTTATGATTTCTATTACAAAATACTCATAAATATTCTCATGTATATATGTGATATATGTGTGTGTAAACAAAAGAAATATAAATTTAAAAAATGTCATTTATAAATTTTATAATATATTTCAATGGTTTAATAATGTTTTATGTTTTCATGTCTAATTATAATGTGAATGTATGTTTTATTATGTTAGAACAACCCAAAACCTTTTTAGAAGGCATACCTATAGTTGTTGGTTGATTGAACATTGGAATACAGACCTATAACAACTATGGAGCATCCAAAATAATTGGATAAGTGCACCCACAAAACTTCTTGAGTGCACCCACAAAAAATTCTTGAGTGTACCCATAATAAAAATTATAGGTAATCATTTTCTGGATAATAACAAAATTTATAGTTGTCAGTTATAACCATATTCCAACTCATTCAATGGTCTCTAACAAACATGAAACATAATGAGAGGTTGTTTTAACCATATGGGAATGCCATTAGATCATAATTTTCATTTATGGATTATGTATGGAATGATAAATACATCATGTCCATAAATCAATCATAGATTGGATGCGATAGCGTGCATCTACACTTCTGATTGGGGCATACAATTGTTAAGTGGGAGCATGACCAATGTGAGGATGTGTTAGACCTGATTAGGGGATCACTTGTCACAACACACCATGTGAGGTAGGTTTCCAAAGTGTATAGTCTAACATAATTTCAAAACAACCCTAAAATATTCCTATGGTTTAATATTTCACTAATCTAATAACAATAAAAGTAAATCTAATCTAGTGTATACCAAAGCTTATGGCACAAAGTTTGGGGTTAGAAATAAAAAATAAAAAAATAAACTAAAACATGTATAGAAGACATATACTCACATAAATGTATGTAAAATACTAATACATGGAAGATAAGAATAAAAATTCACTATCTATCTACTCTTATAAAGGAGGAATACAGTTAGGAATACTTACCTTTGAAGATGAACCTGTCGAGCCTCAATCTCCCCCTTGGCCAAGGTGCTTCACAAGAGATTATTATGGTATGTAAGGATAACTAAGATAAATTATCTCTAAGTTACACAACCTATCCAAGCATCTAAAATACTTATCCACAAGATGAGATCAGATCTCCAAAGAAATTATTGAACCCTAAAGCTTTATTCCCCAAGTAGAATGGTCAATAGGCAGATGCTCATTTGCACTTCTTTGCTTAATTATTCTATATTAAAAATAGTGGTAAATGAAATTGTATATATATTATAAACTTAACCTAAAATAATTAGATAATGTTAGTTATTCTAGGTCGACCTAGTCGACCTAGCACATTATCAGGTTTAACTCACTAGGTTTGTGCTAGGTCAACCGAGAGGCCAACAAACTAAAAGAGAGAAAAAGTCCCTAAATTGATAGGTAAAAAAGGGTTATAAGGAAATAAATGAAGGATAAAACATAGAAAGTGATAGTAATAGGTATAAATAAGGAGAATAAGCTTGGGTTCAATGGTTTCAAAAGGATAGTATGTGGATGACAAGTGGTAAAAGGGACAACAATTTTACGAAGCACCGATGGTCTGCCCACCACTTTCTTAGTGCACCCCTTAAATCATGCACTTAGAGAGATTAAGACTCAATAGTTTCTTGTAAGATATGAAGTTTCAATAATCAATAATTTTTTTAAAATATTATGTGTATATATGCCCCAGTTGAATCTCATCACGTGTCATGTAAGTGCAACATGGGATGGTGCTTTAGAAGAAAACATGGTAACACATTATGATAATGATAAGTATGGTGTAATAAGTGGAAAATAATATAAATTAAAAAAATTTATTAAAAAACACATAAATTTAACTTACCTTAGTGCCGTAGGTAAAGAAGTAGACTGCAAAAACTGTGAAGGTGTCCAATATAGAGTACACTAGGTGAACATGTAGAAGTTAGTGCAAAAAATAGCCAAAAAATATATTTTTTGAATATAAAAATATGATAGTGGAAATTAATATCTACTTCATCATGATTATAATGAATTTTATGGTTTGAAAAATGGATGAGTAGAAACAAATATAGAGGAAAACTAAGGAATCTGTCTGAAAATAAATGAAAGAATTGAGCTACTAAAAAGTGTTTTTAAATAGGGAAAAAGAGAATTCATTTGGAATTTTAAATTGTGAAAGAGAGGAAAGAGAGATATGAGACCAAACATGGATATTATGGAGAGGGGGTAACATGCTAGATGAGGAGGACACCTAGAGGTGACATCAGGTGCACTACATGTATGCAACTATGGATGTCAAACTAGTTTTTAAAATTTTACATTGAATTAAGTGAATTTTTGATAAAATTTGATTGTAAGAATTTATATATGTCAAAATTGATTAAAATTAGATTTTAAGGATATTAAATAGGAATATGGGAAATGGGTTTAAAGGGTTTAAGAATAAAATGAGTGAAATGCACATTTTATAAAAAAATGTACTAGGTCAGCACACATAATGCACTAGGTCGACCAAGTTGACCTAGTAGGATGAAATGGGGAAGAATCCATATGGTTGACCTAGTAGGTATGGGTCAACCTAGTGTGATATGTAGGTTAAAAATCTATGATGGAGTGAACAACTAGTTTTTAAGGGCCAAAATGAAAACTTAGTACCAAGGGGGAAGATAAGAGGGTTGAATTGGGACAAAAATAGGGAAATTTTGGTCTAACTAGGTTGACCAAGGAACCAAAATAAGCACATAAAAGCATGAAAAAATATTAAATAAGGATAGAATAACCCAAAATGTGTAAAATAAGGTAAGAAGGACCAAGTAAGCTATAATTAGGATAAAAAAATGAATAAGGTAATAACAATTATGATTGTTTTTAATTAAAATTGTAAAAATGATGTGTAAATAATGTATTGTGATTATACATGACATGGAGGAACTAATACAACCTTTGTTTTTTCTTGGTTTTAGATATGGTTGAGATTCTAGAGGTTGGTGGATGTGTCTTGGTTGTCAAATTTTTTAGATAGATTATCAGATGGAGATCGAGCTAGACTAGTAATTATGGGTCTAGGGGGTATATATGATATATGTAGGATCCCCCTCAGTGCTAACCTATAAATCATATTCTTGGGATTCTAGGAATGATTTATTAACACCTTAAATTGGATGGGGATGTGATATAGGTGGGTATCACACTAAAGGATGTACATGTCATCCTTGGGCTACCCATAGTAGGAGCATTGGTGACCACAAGGATACCAAATATCTTAGAGGAGAGGAGAACCTTAGCCATGTGGGCTACAAGCTCAGAGACAATATTGAGAATAAGGAAAGTCAATATGGATGATACATATATATCATAGATTCTGGACCTCTAAAAGGTGGTGATTGGCCTTGTGACATAATGAGTGCTTTATCACAAGTCAGATGGCAAAGTACCACTATTCATGGTAGCCTTGAGTAGGATGATGCTGAAGGAAGGAGTATTATATGATCTAGGCTCTGTCATCTAGGTATGCTCTTACATGATCTATTTGAGATGTTGGTTAGATGGAAAAATACTATGGGACTGATCATACTATTGACAACATGGATATATGAGATATTTCACATGTATCAATTGGTTGGGTTTCCCCATATGATCAATGATGGGTTACCTCGAGTATAGAGATGGATGAAAGACTAGGTAGCATGAGTGATGCCCCATCTTCTATCACTATAGTTGATGAGATGTGTAAACATTATGTGGTAGATATATGGGCACATACCAACTACATGGACAAGTTGGCACATATTTGCACCAACACTAGAGAGGATAGAGGTGGTTGGACACTATACATGGTGGAGAGAGACACATATAATGGCATGGGTGCTAGGATAGATGGGCCAACCTCATCTTATGATACTAATACTGATGCTCAACTAGTGGGATTGACGTTTGAGGTAGCCATGAAGGAAGAGAGGATTTAGACCACTAATAGTGAGGTTGACATAGAGGTCATATTAAGAGTGACCATGGATTGGTTGAGTACGATGAGTAGTAGAGGAAGAGGTAGAGGAGGTAGAGATACCAAATGTACCACTACTAGCCCTATAATGAGATGAGAAACTACCATCAAGGACATGAAAGTAAATAACATAAGAGAGAGTGGAGACTATAGACATCCTAGATGAGCTAGAGGAGATGATAGAGAGACCACTTAAATAGAGGATGAGACAGACATGAGCCATGATAACTAGGTTTGAGCTGAGGAGGCAACTTATCAAAGAGGTACTAGGAGGTCACAAAGATGGGGAGACTATGCTAGGTGATCATAAGGATGATGATATCATGGATGCCAAGACATAGATAGGTATGAATATGGTTGAATTATTTCTAAAGTTTTTATTTTGTAGTAGAGAGATAAAGATAGATATTATGAGATATGATAGTGATCTAATATCCATCTAGTGTGATTTTGTAGGCATACTTGAGGATGAAGAGGAGATATAAGGGTCCCTAGTTAGGGGATCACTCCATGACATCCTAGATGAGACTCTATAACCATACGACCACATGAAACTATATAATCCTAGTGAACCATCTACCCTAGCTCAAGCAAGTTGGTTCACATTAGCTGGTGAGGTAATGAGATAGATATAGGTGTAAAGAGAGAGGATGTATCCATCAATAGAGATGGATGTAGGTGAGAGATAGGCTTGGTAAGCCCTAGAAAATGAGAGAGTTTCACATCTAGAGATAGTGACATAAATGATGTAGACATATATATTGATGCAAACTTAGCTAACACAAACACATATAGTGATCTAGGCTAAGTTGGTGTAGGCATAGGTGTAGATAGCATGACTATAGGGATAGGTAGAGGGACTGAGATCTTAGACTACCTCATTATAATGTACCATTCAAGGGATTCAGACTGAAACCTTAGTAGGCAATGTTGTTAGGCCACAAAATAGACATGATGGAGCCTAGCCCTAGTGTTGAGGCTTTGTATAGGGATGTATATGTTGTATCAAACTCATGGTATATATATGATGTATCATTTTAGCTTATTGGTGTTGGTTGTGTGTGTCATCTTTATGATGGTTGTGTTTTTGGATATATTTCTTTCTAGCACATGTATTTAGCTTTGTTAAATATGCTGTAACAAATATATGTGGTGTGGTTTCTTTTCTATCATTATGGAGTACACATGCATGGTTAAAAAGAAACAAGCAAAAAGGAATTAGAAAAATATAATCAATCAAAAATGTACTACACACTAGTTCAAGTTAGGAAATGTGCAATAACCAAAAAAATGATGAAGTATAAAGATCACAAAAAATAGAAGATAAGATGGTAAAAGGGGATTTATTTTTAAACCAATTTAAAATATTTTCGCACAAAATTAAAACAAGTAAAATCATACTAAATATCATGTTGGGAAGTATGAAAAACAATGTAATAAAATGGAAGCTATGTAAAAGGGCATAAATGGTAATAAAAACAAATCAAAATTGAGTCAATCAATTATATTATATCATGATGGGAAGTATAAAATAAAAAAACAAAATTTGTAAAAATTTGCTCTTAAATTTATCATTAATTCAAGTTTGGAAGTATGAGAAATTCAAGAATGGTTGTAATCTTACATGCACTTAGAAAATAAGAAAATAAAAGGTGAAAAAAAATGAATTAAGCATAAAACATACAAATTCAAGATGGGAAGCATGTCAATGACATGTAAACTCATAATAAATTGAATCTTATCTCATATTTGACACATGTAATTTTGGATGGTGACTTTATTATTGGAAAATTTTGTGAAAAGGGCAAGGCCTTACACTTTAAATCATAAAATAAAAACCCAAGGGGTACAAAATCAATATTGGTAAGTATAAGGATAAGGAATTGTAAATCAAGGATGTGGGTAATAATATGTAAAATATGGTAATTTGTGAGGGATGTTGGGTTCTATCTATGGTCTTATAAAGCAACTCACAAATGATATCCCATAGGGAGTGATTAGTAAGCAAAAAAATATTTCCCAAGAGGAAATATGCAGGAAAAGGAATGAAAAAGGGAGTGTAAGAAGCAAGACTTAGGCATCTTATGTGAAGACCTTAGGAAGCAAGAGGTATACTAAGGACATGAAAAGACACTAAGTGAATAGTGGTCATCTATGTACAAAGAAAACCCATTTGATATAGATATAAAGCTTTATAATAAAATAGGTGTGATACTAATATCAAATCATGATAGTAGATTGGTATAAGAAAAAATAAAATGGACCTACCTTCCCACAATGTGTTCTCCACTCTTCTAGACCCCTTACAAAGCCATTAGTCTAATATGAAGATTGGGTACTTGCATGAGAAAGTAGGTAGCACTATTTTTTTTTTTTTTTAATTCTCCTCTTCTAATCTACTAGCCTACCACACCCCAAAGGACCTTAGTTCCACTATGAGGCCAACTATGGAGTTTGAGCTTTGAATAGAAGAAGGAGATGTGATTTAAATGACATCTTTTAGTGTGATTTATCTTTTAAGAATATTCAATAGTTTTTGCCTTTTGATATCATTTCCTTTTTTTTAAATGATTTGGATTTTAACTTTCTTTTGAATGATTTTTAAGATTCCTCTTCCATATGGATTTGGAATGACCAATAATGAGAGAGAAGGTGATACACATGAATGAGTCATAAGCTAAGGCTAAAGGAAGCTAAGTAACCTAAGACAAAATACTGACTAGAACACTTAGGATTGACAATGAACTTAGCATGTGATTTTAAGTCTCAATTGTGTATATGCTTAGTTTGAAAAAAAGGAAAAATGGAAAAAGGAGATCCAAAAGAGGACCAATAAAAATAAATAGTAATGAGAAAGATTGCTTGTGAACTGATCATATGGTAATAGGAGATAGTAACCAAAGGGAAGAGGGTAAATATAAAAAAGTCATCATGACAACTATCTATGAAAAATAAAGATAAGAAAGCAATCAATCATAAATATATAAGGGAAGAGTTTTGAGAAAAAATCTAAAGGAAAAGAAAATAGTGATAAGGAAGAAAAGGCAATGATAAGGAAAATACAATCAAATGCAAAATGATAACATAAGCTAATTATAATATAACAAGAAGGAGAAACATGATATAAGATAAGAAAGAATTTGACACAGTGTCAAATGATATAATCAAATAGATAAAATATGAGTGGAGAACATGTCCACTCCAAATATAAATGTGAAAGCATCATGCATGTGATTAGAAATACTAGTAAATCTATCCACACACATTATCTAATACATCAGATAAGTCTCTATGAAGTTGAATGTGTAATATATCTAAGGTCTCATCAATCTTAGTGAATACTAGGAAAATACTTCTTTTCTAATTTCCTCAACTAAAATAGTATGAATGCTCAAAGGATTATGTTGAGGAGGAAAGTAAGGCAAAGGTTAGTTATGAGAATGCATGGAAACAAGGTCTAGGGGAGAGGAAGGATTCATAGCTGGATAGGGATCCATGGGTAGAGAAGGATCCACATGTGAGGGAAGGTCCACAAGTGAAGGAATCATAGGTGGAGGCACATAAGGTGGTGAAGGGACCATAGGAGGTGATGGAACCACTAGAGGTGGAGCCATGGGAGAAGAAGGGGAGCCTTATTGTAAGAAAAACCTATGAGAGGAATGGTATAAGGTCTAAGGATGTCTAGAAGGTGATCCTTAATATGTTGTTGAAGAATTTGGCAATGATTGGTGTGATGCATGCCACATAGGTGCCATAGATAATATACCTCACCATACTTAAGTAAATATTTAGGATGTACCTTAAAGGGAGGTATGGCTTTTTCTGATGATGGGGAAGAAGGATGCAAGGTATAAAGGTATTATCACAACTTATGATAATGGGTAGAAGAGTTAATATCTATCCCATGGAAACAATAAATATTCTTGTGAGTGGTTTTAGGAACACTCATAGAAAGAGGTGAAATAGGAATAGAAGAAGCTAAAGAGGACTCATAGGCCCATTTGGTGGGAAAATGAGCCATCTTAGGTAGTGGAAGCAAACCATCATCAAGGGAGGGTGATGACAAGGAAGGAGTGGAACTAGGCTCAATAGGTGGAGCACTAGGATGAAAAGCAAAAAGAGGCTCAACAATGGTAGAAAAGGAAACAGGTTCAACTATAGTGGAAAAAGGAACATGCTTAAGTATATATGGTCCTACTAAAGGAGGGGATGGATTTGTATAAGGTCTAAGGAAGACTACCCTAGGTGTGATAAAGAAATAAATTCTAATCAAGAATGATCCAAAAGTATGGTCCTAAGTGGCTCCTCAAAAATTAGAGGTATCAGTGCCATCTCTACCCTACGATAAAGAGGAAAAGTGCAAGAATTACGAATTATAAATGAAATATAATGATGAGATTCATGAAAATACTCAAGTAAAGAAGAGAGGTAATGAATAATCTTAGCATCACAGGCCTAGATAAGGTTGCCTAAAATAGGATCATGTAAAGAACAACCATCATCATAATCTAGAGTATGAATATCGATGACATAGGTTGAGATGACCTTGTCATCAGAGGAAGCTTGGTGAATATAGTGCCTAGTCTTGGTTAAGACTATGAGAATGCCATCACAATGAGACTTGTAAAAATGAGTATATAAATAAGTAGGAAGCTTTGAGTTGAGATGAGGTGAGATATCAAAAGTTTTGATCTTTAATTTAATCTCATTAATATCATCATCATTAGAGTAAAAGGTTGGGATGAATATTACCAATGAGTTCATGATGCCCATTGTAACCTTTGGTTGAGTTGACAAGAAAGTTTAGATGCTATGAATCATAAAATGGAACACTAAGCAAAGGCTCAAGATTAGGAATTTGAAAGACACCATGATCTTGGAATTATTCAAAATTATAAGGGTTAGTGTCTCCTTGAATCCTATAAATGGCTCCATTGTGAGGAAATTTTATGCATTGGCAAGTAGAGATGTGACAGATCATATATATGAGTCTATGGCCTACTAATCAAGATGTTATATGAAAGGGTAAAGTTAGAGATCATCACTTTCACACAAATAGTGATAGGTGGGATGGTAATGGGAAGCCACACACACCTTAAGGAAGGAATTTACCTTCTATCATATCCTTGGCATGTAATGCATGTAGACTTGAGATTACATTTAGAATACACAAGAGTCTTAATGAAATCAAGATAAGTGACATAAGTGCCAAAACCATCATCGATCAAGGCTCGCTTAACTTGGATATCATTGATTTAGATGTTAATAAATAATGGAGGATCATCTACATGAAGCAGAATCTCATCTAGAATCATAGATGTGATAAGAAATCATAAAGAAAGATAAGTGTCTATAGTTTCATCGATGTTAATATACATCTCTTCATATTTTTTTAAGATAATATCCTCAAATCTAGATAAAGTATCTTCCCATCCTACTAGAGGAGGGTGAGGGATATTCATATCGAATAAGAGTTGCATGAGGTGGTTTCTATGGTGTGGAGATGTCCTCATGAGTTCAATAAAAGGTATTTGAGATGGAAGATTAGTAAGTTATGTTATGGGATCCCACTCATCATAACCCATGAGGATAATGTTAGATATAGGTATATAATGATTAATAAGATCCTCAGAAGGTAGATTAGAAGAGCATTGAAATTTATGTTGATAATAATGAGAAGGTTGAGAATAAGGTTGTAAATTTTTTGGTGATGAAGAAGTATTTAATTTAGATTGATCTTGAAATTTGGAAGAAGTGTTAGTATAAATTGGATTGTTATTAGTTTTGGAAGATGATGGGAGAGAAGTAGAAATAACATGGGATGTGTCATCTAAGGGAGAATAATAAATTAGATCATTAAAAGAGATAATATCTTCTTTCTCCAACTCATTTAAATAAGTTGGAGAATAATCCTAGATAACATGATATGTCTTATGGGAAGGAGGAATGTAGATAGGTTATGAATCAATGAAATCCATCACTCTTCTCATATTAGTCATGCTAACCACATTATCTTTAGAATTTGGTTCAACAAGACTCTCTGTGTTATTGGTGGAAGAAGTGGGCTTATCTTGACCTTATTGGATTGGTTGATGATTGTGTAAAGGGTCTTTATAGATAGCTAAATTAGAATTTTCTTGATTTAAGGCTTAATTTTTATCATTTGATTTATTGTCTTTGAAATAAATCTCATATACTTATTGGCACTTATGGATAATGGAATCATGATCAACATTTGGGCCAAGAATAAAGTCCATAGCTAAATTCTAGAGATGTCTACAAGTCTCGTGAGAGTTACCCCAACTAGCATGAAACCAAAAAAACTTATTAGGATCATACCATGATTTCATAAGTTGAGTAGGGTCAATATCTCATGGAAGAGGCCTGGGTAGACTTTTAAGAAATTCAACCAAGGATAAATGTTTATGGACATTAATGTTGTGTGTTGAGAAATAAGGATTAGTGTATTTTTAAGGAGTTGGTTTCGAAGAAGGGGTAAGAATGATAGCTTAAACATTGTGAATGATGTCAAATAAATTGTTAACACCATCATTAATAATATTATAGTTTTTATTATTTACTAATAGGTAGGGGCCCATAGAAGGTTGGGGTAGCTTGAATTGACACATGAGGAAATCTTATCTTTTGTCTTGATTGATGGCTTCTTCCAAGGAACATGGAGAAAGAGTACATACTTGATATTGTAATTTAAGAAATGAAGAATTTGTAAAGAGATGAAAGAGATTATCATCTACCATGTTATGTTCACATGTATTTGACAAAGTCTTCCATCACTTACCAAAGTCTTGAATAGTTTCATTTTCATTTTATTTGCAATTGATGAAATAGGCCAAAGTGTTCTTTGGAAGATCAATAGTTTGAAATCTTGTACTAACGCATTTACTAAGTCTTCCAAACTAGTGATAGAATGTGTTTTAAGTTGATTATACCAATCCAAGGCATCATCTATGAAGGTTTTGGCTAAGAGTTTGGTATCATTAAAGGTATTTAACTTGACCTAATCCTTGTAAATATTTCCAAATGTCTTAAGGTGAAGAGTAGGATCAGTTGACCCATTGTAAGAAATTGTAGGTGTTATACCTCCAATGTCAATGTTATCAATTTGGGTGGTAAGAGATTAATTTTTTAAATGCTTGATGAATTTGTTTACCATTGGAGGTTGAGGAATGAGATTAACTTGATAATATTGAAGACAAGGAGGAGGAAAACTTTGGTTATGTGTGCCTAAGTCATTGGTTGAGGATTGGATTGAAGATTAAGAAGGTGTTTTTGCATTTGCATCATTTGATTCATACTATGAGATTATAATGTGTTCATTTGATTGAGAGTTTGAAACAATAGTTGATGAGTTTTATTAGTGTTATTAGAATAAGAAGTATTGGTTTTTGTGTTGGTGTTGGTGTTTGGGTACCACTATTATCATTGATATGAGCCTAAGAAGAGCTATGAGAATTTAAGGCACTAGTGGAAATTTTTTCTTGTGAAGCAAAAGATGGGCCAATAAATGGTTGAGAGGAAGAAGCACTAGAAGCATGAATGCATTAGGTAGAAAAATATGCACTAGGGGATGGATTAAAAATAGTGGATCTTATGAGAGGCCCACTTTGAAATAGGTCAATATGATAGTTATTTAGTAGAGTTAAAGATTAAGGCCAAATGAAGATCCAATGGTGCATAAGTGATCGTACAAGATTGATCTATCAATGCATATTGATCGAGATGGTAAGAAGTGTTCAAGGTTTAATGAATGAGAAAAGGTATAAGATAAGGATATAATAGCTCGTGAGTAATCATATAGATTAATAGAATGATGTGTGGTGCTTGACAAGGACCTAACTGATCTTTCTCTTGAACTGATTCTTGGACCACCATGACTAATACCTATTCCTTATTCTCTATGCCCTTTTGAGTTGATTTCCAAGATGGAAATGTGTAAGATATAACCATACTCTCTTCTTCTTGAATGGGTATAGGAGAGGGTGGTTACAAAAGAGAGGGCATGACATAGTTCGGGTAGAAGGTGTAATAAAAGATCCATGATGGGATAGTTTCATGCTCTTGAGTGGGAATATACTCGACATGGAGGTGGAAGAAGTTAAAGAATAAGATGTCATGGCATAAGGAGTCAAGATTGAAAAAATAGGTTGAGAAGCAAAGAAATTGGTACCCCCAAATTAAATTGAGAAAGTGGGAGTTGGAGAACGAGGTTCTTCAACTTGATGGTTAATCATGAGGTTATATATGGTGGAAAGATCCTTCCCTCTATGTTGAGGGAATTTCATGATAAAGAAGATCATTTCAGGAGTATACTCTAACTCAAGCTGATCCTCTAAGAGAAGAGGAAGATTTTTTTATAAATGGGTATGAGGAAGGGTCCCATAGTTCATCATGTAGGTTACAATATGAACATTACTAGTATTCATGAAAGGATCCCTAATTTGTCTATGGGATACCCTATCAGGATTAGTGAATATCATCATGTATGTTGAATAAAAATTAGTATTATCACCAAATATAAAGTCCATGATGAAAGAAAGGGAAGTAATATGAGAAAGCAAAGAATCAAAAAGTAATTGAAATAATACTAGGTCAACCTGGTTAACCTAGTGCAAAAATAAGGGCTGTAAAACTATATAGGGTCCTTAGGGTCAACCCAATTTAGTGAACATTGATTGGAAGAAAGAGGTAAATATGTTATAAATATTATAAGGTCAATTAAGTTGACCTAACATAGTTTACAAGGGCTAAAAAAGGTATAGGGTCAGTAGGGTCAAACTAGTATAGTAGACAGGGAAGAAAAGAAAGCTGATAACAAGATATGAATTAAAGAAAGATAATTTCAAGTAATGTAAAAAAGTAGTAAGTATTGAAATGGAAACAAATAGTCAATTGAATTAAAGATGGCTAGTCCAACTGATGCACATAAAGAAAAATCTTTCACTAATTCTAGATAATTAAAGCTTTACACACGTAATTAATCAAGGAGTAAGCAAACAACTTGAAAGTAAAGCTAGCTACTTGTTCAACCTAGAATGTTGATTAGATTATTAATAATGATTTTAAGTGTAAAGGTAGATTGGATATAAGCAAGGTACTAGATAGAAATCTATGGATAGTTTTAGGTAGGTTTAGGATGAAAGGGATTGTAGTGACAATGATATAGGTTTGGTATTGGGGCCTACCCCCTTACTTCACACACTATAAAAATAAGGGTAATGGGTGATTAGCCAAAATATACCATAACCATGATTTATAATTGACTAGAGCATCAAGTCAGCCTCCCCCTTGGTGATGAAATCTAAGTAGGTAGACGTAGATAGTTAAATTTTTAAATGTTTGTTGATGTTTATGTGGTTTGTCTATGTGTATAAAAGAATAAAAATAGTGAAACTAAGTGATTTATTGAATATCCCTTAATTACACTATGTGAACTATTCTAAGCATGCAAACAACTTAAAAGAAAGATGTGATTAACATATATGGTTGATTATAACTTTAAAACAAGGTATAATTGAGAAACTATATGTACAATCATATAAAATAGGGTAAATATGGTCAAACCTATAATATGGAAGCAAAGTCTGAAAGTGAACTAGGTCAATTAGGTTGATCTAGTTGATTGTGTAGAGATAGTTTTGAAGATTACAAACATGAAATGAAAGTACAATAAAAGAAAGATAAAAAGGAATAGAAACTAACCTTAGTAAATCAAATAGGAAAAATAGAAGATTGTTGATCTGATATCTTAGATAAAACTAGAAGTAACCTACAAACTAGGTCAAGCTAGTCGAACAAGCTATATTGAAACCTACTAAAAAAGTGTTAAAAATACACTAGGTCAACATGGTCAACCTAGTAGGATAAAAAAAGTCTAGAAACCTAAAAAATTTTTACTAGGTTGAGTTGGTTGATCTAGTTGTCTAAACAAAAGTTTGCAAGTTTTGGAAACCTATACTAGGTCGAGCTGGTCGATCTAGTTTCTTGTTCTTGTAAACTTGCACACAAAGATAAATAATTGGGTTGATAGGGTCAATCCAATGCAATAAATATATGATAAAAATAATGATGAATATAAATTAAATTAGTGAAATAAATCCTATAAGTTTTTGATTCATGTTGGGTTCACCAAAATGTATGCAATAAAAAATGTATCATGTCCATAAATCAATCTTGGATTGGATGGGATAGAGCATACCTACACTTTTGATTGGGTGGGGAGCATATAATTTTTAAGCAAGAGCACAACCAATGTGAGGATCCATTAGACCTAATTAGGGGATCACTTGTCATAACACACCATGTGAGGTAGGGTTTCAAAGCCTATAGTCTAACACAATTGCACAACAACCATAAAAGAGTCATATGATTTAATATTTCACTAATATAACAACAAGAAAAGTAAATCTAATCTAGTGTACACAAAATATTGTGGAAAAAAGTGGGGATTAGAAATAAAACAAATAAATAACTAAACTAAAACATGTATAGAAGACATATAATCATGTCAATGTGTATGGAATCTTAATACATGGAAGAGAAGAATATAAATGCACTATCTATCTACTCTTACAAAAGAAGAATAAAGTTAGGAATACTTACCTTTGAAGATGAACCCACTAAGCCTCAATCTCCCCTTTGGCCAAGGTGATTCATAAGATATTGTGATGGTATTTAAGGATAACTAAGATAAATCATATCAAGGATACATAACCTATCCAAGCATCCAAAAGACTTATCCACAAGATGAGATCAAAGCTCCAAAGAAAGTATTGAACCCTAAAGATTTATTCCCCAAGTATAATGGTCAATAGGTAGATGTTTATTCACACTTATTTTCTTAATTTCTCTCTATTACAAATGGTGATAAATGACCTTGTATATATAGTATAAACTTACCCTAAAATAATTTGAGAATGTTGGTTGTGTGAGGTCGACCCGATTGACCTAGCATGTTTTTGGTTCTAACTCACTATGTTTATGCTAGGTCAACTTAGAGGCCAACAAACCAAAAGAGAGAAAAAATCCCTAAACTATGCTAGGTCAACCTAGTTGACCTAGCACAATTGATAGGTCAAAATTTTTTCTAAGGCAAGAAATGAAGGATAAAACATATCAAGTGATAGGAATAGGTAAAACTAAGGAGAATAAGCTTGGGTTCAATGGTTTTAAGAGGATAGTGTGTGGATGGAAATTTGGAAAAGGAACAAAAATATTATGAAGCACCAATGGTTTTCCCACCCCTTTCTTGATGTACCCCTTAAGGCATTCACTTAGAGAGATTGAGACTTGACAGGTTCCTACAAGATATGAAGTGTCAGTAATCAATAAAAGTTTGAAATATTATGTGTATACATATTATAAGTCATATGGATTTAACTATCTCAACACCTTATTATCTTATTATGATTTTTATCATTTCATATAATCAAATAGTTAAAACTATTATGTATTTTTTAAAATGATAACCACCTATTCTCTCTTTATATGGGACGAGTTGTAGCTGATTAGGATTTCTAAATTAAGATAAGTCTACAATCATATTGAGCAAAGAGTTATTTGTAATCATTTTTACTTTCTTATAGAAATCATTCTATTGCTATAAAATTTTATCAATGAAAGTAAAGTGATTTGAGCTAAGGCAATTGTAACCAAGGAAGGGATTTTAAGCACAAGCCAAACCAAATAGGGCCCACTTATGAGGAGTTGCTATGAGAATCCCATCATTAAGTAGATATTTTCTATTTAGATTGTGTGTTTACATTTCCATTTATGTGTGTTTATGTATCTTTATTATTATAGATTTATTTCATCATAATTAAATGTTATTATGTATGGATGATTGATTATATTCAGTTCAAACACAATAAACTTCCAAAAAAGTCTTATTTTTATTTATGTATCTTTTATTTCATGCAAGAGTGCTTACATTTTTTCATTTAAAATTTTTCAAAGTGGGTTTCCTATATGCAACAATTAGTATCTTAACCTACCAAAGAGGGTAGTGTGCACATACAATACTAAGAGCTTACCAAAGTATATGGAACCTTTGTTGAAAATTTAATGAACAAGCATTCTCAATTAACCAAGTGGTTACCCCTCTAGAGTACATTATGTCAGGTTGTACACAATGATTAGAATATGTAAATTTTAATTAAGGAATTAATTATTTTAGTCAATAGGGTGGTCAAAATTTAAATTACTCCATAAAAATACCCTCTTTGATAGGAAATTATTCCTCCACCACTCCCACCACCACCACAATTTGTTAGAAAACTTGTTAAGGTTCATCCTACTCAGATAACTCAGTGGAAGATAGTGAGTTTTATGAGATGACCAATATTAAAATGTTCATAACATCATAGATATATGAAATAATCATGAGATCCATTCTCTACTTCATCCTATCCTAGAATAATGTTATATATTTCTCCACATGTTCCTCAATAAACATAGGTATATTCTACTACTATACATTAGATTCCTTACAATACTATGGATCATAGAGTTAATTAACATACATATAATCTATAGATAATAAAATATGGTCTTCATTACTTGATAATTACAAGCTTGACACACATTTACCATGTATGACTTTAGCATATAAACAAGTTCTTAATCCTCCATTCTCTCACACTTGCATGGTATATTATGAGTTGACCCTTTTAATCTATTGTTATACACTTAAAATAACTTAAGTGTCCATTTAAAAATTTATCATTAACATACATAGGCATCTCCAAACCTTCAATTAAATATCCTTGTACAAAAATTAGTTCCAAAAAATTCATTTAGTACCACTAATCGATACTAACATGATCTAGTCAAAATCAACCCTTTCCTAGCGACTGCTATTTTTCAAAATCAAATCTCTCCTTAGGGTTGGAATAATTTCCTAACATGTTAGTGGTATGATAATTTAACCAATTTTACTCATATATAAACAAATCAAGGTCTCGTTCAAAATAGATTTGGTACTTATCTGATACACATCTATACACTATTGTATATTGAGAAAATCTACGTTATTTTGCCAAAATTACAAACTTATAATTAGGTTTAGTCATAATCAAAGGATAAACAATAAAAAATCAAATTCAAAGTAAAAATTTTAAATTACCAAGGACAAATAATTATCTACATACATATGATAAAGGGGCACAATTACACAATGACACTATGTGGGAAACTATGGCTTGATTTCCATCCTCAAATTATAGGATAAGTAGGTTTTGGTCAATCATTAAATGAGGTTGATTGGGGATATGTCATCCCATTAAAATTTCTCAAAATTTTTAATTTTATACCCCTCATAAAAAAACTTAAGGTTCCAAGGCAAAGGAGACTAATTTTTCAAGTTATGCACATCGTCAAGGTTCATGATCATAAATACAAAGCACACAAAGATAGATTTAGGTTATTATATGGTAATAGTTACTTATTTATTCATAGGTTAGTATTGATTATATTAGGTTATTATCAAATGACAATATTCATCCCAATCTATATAATTGACCCTACATAAACATGGATTCTATTTTAGAACCAAACAATCCACATGCCTATTTTATCATGATTTCCACTTCTAAAATATATTAACATTTAGATAGTTATCCATAAAAGCTAAGTATTCTTCCCTTTCTTTTACTTACTATATTTATCAAATAAATTCAATCAATTTTAGTATTTTAAATTTAAATATATGCTTGAATGCCATATCTTAATATCTATATTACTCTACAAGTTTCTCTCCTATTAGAGTTATTCTTGATTTCATTAATCCAAATTAGGGTAAAACATATTGGTGAACATGTACAGATTAATCTAACCATCCTTAAAAGGTTTTCTATTTTTTGTCCTAATGTTTCATTTTGTATTTTTTATTTCCATACACAAAAAGAATTAGATTTTTTGTTGTAGGGTTTTAGATCTATTTTCTTATTTCCATATACAAAAATATCTTTTCACCTTTGGCCCTAGACCTGATTCTTAATTAATCCTTAATAATATACATTAATCATATCCATATTCAATGAATATTATTTATTAACACAAGTAACAAAGGTAATCTTTTCATATTTATCTACATGGACATTATATCTTATTTGTATCAACTATGTAAGAAAATGGGTAAACAAGATCAAATCTTAGAACACTAATAAGGATACAATTATCAGTGAAAAATATCGAGACTTCCTCCAATCCTAATGTTTTAAAATACAATTGAAGATGGTTATTGTTGATAATATATGCCAAAGGGCATGTGTGACTCCTTTTATTCTTCCTCCCCTGAGACCTCATGGTTGTACTATCTACCATCCCACTCCCATTATTTATCACTGACTTATTTTGGATTCATCGGTCTATGCTATCAAAATAAAAAATGTAGGGTTCCCCATAATGCATAAAAAAATGAATTTAATCAACATATTCCTCCTCAAACCCCTCCATCTCTAGTGAGACAAGCTAACTAACCTAAATGATATGACATCATTGATTAACTAAAGAACACCCATGATAATATTTCTATAATGGAGTTACTTAATAGATCAATAATGTATAAAGACATTATATAAGGCATTACAAGAAATAAATCTACCAAGTGATGTGTTAGAGTAGGTTTTTCTCCACTATGTGGTTTTACCTACACAATTTAGTTAGCTTGCTTAGGTGTCACTTGCGTGTGTAATATAGTTCATTGGGGAAGATAATCCCACATTCATTAGAATGTGATGACATGTCTATCTTCCACCTATATAATGAACCTTCCTATGTAATTTTGGATAATAAAAAAGAATATTATTAAATTTAAAAGTTTTTGCACATTATAAGTTTTTTCCTCTCATGTGTTCATGATTTCATCACTCCATATGGATTCACTTTCATGCATTTGATCCTATCTAGTTGTTCCTTGATTTTGACCTAAGATGACATGGTATCACAGTGGTTATGATAGATTAATGCCATTGATTATGTTGTGATATCACTTACATTCTAGCTCCTTGACATTCTTCATGATTTTGGTTTTTCAAGGGTTTGGTGGGGTTTCTAGAAAATATGTGTAGACACGTACATATAGAGTCTCCAAACAAAAAATAGACAACATTATTATATTTAGAAAGGTGTTAAAACCCTTGGATCAGCTATAAACATGACTTAATTTTGTGATAGACCATTTTTTTCCATTTCAGAGGGTTTGAAGGCATTTATTTGGATTTTACACATATCTTTACCATTTATTTCTCAAAGAGGAAAGGTTTTTATGGGTTTCACAAAGTAAGAAATGGGTCCTTACTATTTTTTGAATAAGACAAATGGATTTTGTAGATCTAGAGTTTTTTTGAAGGTTTGGCATTTTTTGGTAGATTCTACAGACTTCATTTATTTATTATTTGACTTGCTAGTTGACTATACCTGACTAACCTTCTACTTCACTACACCCATACTTGGCCAACCTATTGATTTACTATGACCCACATGACTGACTGTACTCATATCATAAATTTTAGAAACACCTTATGGGACTAAATATACATGCATATCATATTTACCCTACATGTGTATTAGATTTTACCAATTGATGGTACTCATCCTACCCATTATTCCCTAGTCACATGGGAATTTAAGCCCTGGGTCATGCCCAACCTAAGAGGGCTTAACTTTTTTATGAAAATTTGAGTCAATTTTTTTGTAAACCAAAATTTTATTTTTGGAAGGTAATTTTTTTTCAAAAATTTCAAGGTGAATTTTTTTGTTTAAATAATTTCAAACTCCCATAATTTTTAGCGTATAACTCTGTTTAGGTGTTTTTTTAAAAAGTGTGATTTTTTTTAGCTCTATACATTTATGCTATTCTAGATCATTGTAAAATTGATGCTATATAGTTTCATGGGGGTTGTATTTATTCTTTTCCTTTGCATACTTGTGCTTATTTTATGTGTGTTAATTGTATATGCACTCAAATGTGCTACTTGTATATGCACTCAATTATAAAGTTCCAACCTATGTAATATCAGGGTAATTTAGTGACTATTGCACATATTTTTAATTTGGATTCATTTTTGCCTAGTTTGATGTCCATCATATTGACCATTCATGGTTAATTGTGGTCATGTTAACTCACTTATCTCTAATTGGGAGATGCCAAATGAGGATAGCTGATTCTAGTCTAGTATAGTGGATGTACATAGAACACTTTCTCATAGAGCAATACTTATTTGATTTTTATATGGATATATTATTACCCCTACTAACCATTGTTAATATAATGATTGGGATAACTCTTATGACTATGTCTATGGTCACTTATTGATGCACATATCATGGGATCTACACCACCATTTAGATCACATAGAGTGTCCCTCCACTATTTAGAACACTCTTCAGACTCTTTTTGGAGATATTGCTAAGATTTATATCAATCTTCCTCATCTTTACATTATCCCTTTAGAGACTATTATACTCTCTCCTCCTACCTCTATTTCTTATGATGACACATTCCTAATGGGTAGTGCTCTTCTTTCTATCAAGCCACCACTAGTAGATGAGATTCTGCTCGAATTTAGTTATCCTCTCACAAAATCTACATTAGTTCTTATTTAAGATTTTTTAATTCTAGATCCATCACATATTTATTCTTTAGAGGATCATCTAATCTTCATTGACACTATGAGTACACCTACTGAGATCATCGACGATTCATCTCTTCTTATGGATACTCATTTTGTAGATCTACATGCTTTATCTATAGTCTCTTCTTTAGTTTAGAGAGTTTTTGATTCATGATGTACTTTTCCCATAGACATTATTTTACTAAATTTTATATGTCATTCTTATGACAAGTCTACTTCAGTAGAATTACATATAACCTTTATGCATGGTCTTGCCAAACCTATGACACACTTCTATTTTTAACCCTAATCAATGATCTTTTTACTACTACCTCCTTCATATTCCACTATGGAATGGGCATACTTAAAGTACACAATTTATGTTATTCCTTTAGAAAAGGCAAGAAACATTGTTGATGTAGACGGAGCCTCTTAAGTCTCTAATTAAAGGATCTCATCATCAACCTTGGCCATTTTTGTGAGATTTACTATAGGAAAATTCAACATCTTTTATGAGGACTTCATAGTTCTCTATTTTTATATGTACTTGGGTATCTCATTAGGCCTTTTTTTAGGACCCAATTCTTCTACCCACCTAAGTTACACTTAAGAGAGGGTGTTAATTTAAGATTTTTTCCACCATGTGGTTTTACCTACATAGTCTAGTTATCTTGCTTACATATCATTTATGTGTGTAATAAAAGTCATTGGAAAGATAATCCCACACTTATGAGGATGTGAGGACATGTATATCTTCTACCTATATAAAGAACCTTCTTATGTACTTTTGGCTAACTAACCAAAAATGTTATTACATTTGAATGATTTTTCACATTATGATTTCCTTCCTCTAATGTGTTCATGATTTCACTACTCCATATAGATTCACCTTCATGTATTTAGTCCTATCCAGTCTATCCTTGATTATGTCCAATTCTAAAAAGATACACAACATGCATCATTTGACTCCATTATGAATAAATTCAAGGATAACAACAAATTTATTACTTTTTATAAATAATATTTACCTATGCAACATGTACTAGAGCAAAATCTACCATTATTCATTCAAGTTAAAGTGCAAAACAACTTGGTTAAATGTGTTTTAGTAAATAGTAGCTATGGATTGAAAATTTATAACAATACCTTTTTCAACTATTGGGGATCAATATGGATATTATTAAAAAAAATAGATCAAAACATAAAAGGATTTAATAACACTTTACATCAAATAATTAGAACCATATCAATTATGTGATATTATATCCCAAGATGTTACTTGCTACATTTCATGTTTTGCCTAATCAGTTACATTAAAACTAACTTTTGAGTTGACCATGGATACATGAAATGTAAGAAATACCATCACCTTTACACAAATATATAAAATATATACATGAAGGCCATTTTTATTCAAAAATAGTAGATAATGATCCTTACAAATATTTTAAAATGATTGTAATATACCAACAAGTATTAATCACAATCACAATTATAAGATCATACTCTTATTTATCAATCATAACCCATTCCAATAACTCAAATGCATATGTATGAGGTGGATGAATTAAGTAATAAAAATGATAAGGAACCAATTATAACATAAAAATAAGTTATATTACATGATCCATAAGTTAATATGGAGCACCAAAATTAATTATTGATCTTCCTTAACTAGTGTTTTTATAATATCAAGATGACATAGTCACAAATTATTATGATAGTGATGATGAAGATAAAAACATGGTAGATATGATAGATGATAAATTAAATAAGTTAAAATTGAACCCTTGATAATAATTTTTATCTCATGCTCTATTCATACATGTTAGAGTAGGAGAATATGGAGACTACTCATATACAACAAAAAGGGATGAATATAAAATTCCTACTCAAGAACAATATTTTGGGTCAAAAATAAAGGAAACAAAGACAAATCATGTGTACATTCCAAATGCAAGTAATATTTTCAATACTATCTCACACTAGGCATATGTAATACTGAGATCACACATGACTTAGACAAAGAAATAGTCACACTTTAGCAAATAATGTGGGAATGGTAGATGTCAAGACTCCAACATTATTTAAAGTAACCAAATTTCAAGATAAACTAAGAACAATATTTAAAATATTTCTTGATCATAATCTTATCATATTATGATCTAGTTGACACTGAGCCATGGTACATCAAGAAGAAATATCATATTGTGGTTATCATAAAATCCCATGACATGACGCAAATCAATATGATGCATTACATAAGTAGATTCAATGATACAAAAAGGAAGTCATTATCAAGTTAATCCTTTTTTAATAGAATCCACTCACAATAATCTTTGAAAAAACACCATTTTCAACTACAAAAAAGAAGGAAAAATGACCTCAACATGAAGCTCTAACCATTACAACATATATAAAAATTAATTATCAATAAAAAATTAAGATTGATGGAGAACAAATCAAAAATATATGTAATATAAAATTATTACAACAATTGGGGTTGAACATTAAGAACTGATACAATCAACATTATGATACATTCTTTAGAGATATTACTATACCAATTACTTTTAGGCCAAAGGTCATTGATACATCTATATGGATAATACATTATACCATTTAGGAAACACTCATACTAGGATCAGAATGGATATACTTGATCTAGTCTAAAGTGAATAAAACATATCAATATATATATCCTTATCAAATGAAGAAAAGACAACTAGGATCCAACATAATGGTAATGATACTAAGAAAAAGGCAATGCATTCAAATATAATGATAGGAAAAAAATTAGAACAATAAGAAACAATGGAATAAAAGGAATTATGATTACATAATATCAAGGACAATCTAGGATATGTCAATTGTAATCCCAACAAGGATGACCCAGTTACATATTTATAAATAAAATTTACAAATATTAAAAAGACACACAAAAAGGATATATTCTAGAACATATAAAACATCAAAAAATTCCAAAATGAAGACCTAAACATGCCATTATTACTAAATTACACTATTTATATATGTTATTTATCACATTTTTGGTAGATCGAATATTATTTTCATACATACATACATTTCATAGTATATGAGTGTGATGTAGGACATATGAGGTACACATGGACATATAGATGTTAGAATTTTCCTCTACCTAATGGCTACATCAATACTGGGACATCTTATTCCACATGTTTCACTAATACATGTTATATATTTTAATGACATTTCTACCATGCTGAGATACTTAAATTTATTACACATGCCTTTATAATTACTCATATATTACAAGTGACACATGAATATGTTATTTTATTTTGATGTGACATTGATACATATGGATGGTGTATACTAGTTCCCTTGTTCTATGTTTCATCGATGTTATTAATATATTACATGATAGGATAATTTATTATTATCTATTGTGTGTCTCTATTTAGCCTTGTTTGAAACATCTTTATTTCCCTTTATTCTAGCCCTTGGCCTCATTTGATACGACATCACTGATGTCCCTTGTTTGTAACATATTTATGTCCCCTTGAATATGGTATTTTGGTATTTGTTTGTTGTGACATCTTTATGTCCCTTGTATGCAGTCATTGGCCTCATGTTTACCATTAAGACATGTGATTATTGATATTGTTAACATTGAATCATTCCATGATCTATATCATGCACTTTTTACTATATAGTCTTATTTGATGATCATACTACTAGATGCTTCATTGATGAATCTATCTATACATGATGCTTATATGCCCTGCACTATATATTTTACATAATTGCCTCAATTGACATGTACACTACTATTTTGGCACACTCTCCATATGTTAAAATGATATTACATGATGTTATCTTTATACACGATGTTTTATTATTTTTAGGAAATCTAGTGTTTAGATCCTAAATAATAAGGGTCTAGAATTATAGGAAAAATCTACTTTGACAAGGAAAAAAGTATATTTTAACTAATAATTATACAAGAGAAATAGAAAATAACTTATCGAGATTCATACTAAAATGGAGGATTCTGAGGCTAGAAATGGAAGAGCAAGACTCAGATACTGTCAAGAATCTAAATTTGGCTTCTATTTTCTAAGTGGATAGGAGTTATAGAAATAAGACACCCTAGTGTTTGATGTTATATCCCTTCCCATCCCTATTGTCCTAGAGATTTAAGTTTTCTAATTTTTGTCTGCGTGGTTAATATGAGCTTGTGTACCAAATTTTGAGGGTTGAAAGTCACCAAATCTCACTATAGATCCATTTTTAGTCTTCAATACCTATATCCATATACACACATGAAAATAAATAATACATTAAAAGAAAAAGGGAAAAAATTGGGTTAGGGGAAGAATGATCACACAATCAAGAACCCATGCTATTCTGATTACTACCTACATTAACCCTCAAGCTAGGGTCTCAGATCTGATATAGTTATCCCTTAGGGAATGCAAATAATCAATGAACATGATAGATGTAAGAATGAATTTTACCTAGGCCCCTCCTTGATCAAGCATGTAAGTCTATGTGTGATGCAGAATGCTGAGCTATACTATTGACTAATTTTTATTATGTCTAATGTGCCAAATAGTAAGTACTATATATAAAATGCCTTGTGTAGTCCTTTATATAAGAGACTCATTATTTCAAATTTGGGAGTTTTATTCAAATTTGGATGACATTGGAAAACTTAAAAACAAAGAAAGTAAAAGGTGTAAGACTCATCTTGTGAGAGAAACTAACCGTTGGAATCAAATTTGCACTTGGATAATAGTACCAAAAATTAGACACCTTGGGTTTTAGTGCTATAGTCCTATTTGGGCACTATTGTTCAAAGGGTCCAAGACCTAAGTCCCACCTCAATAGTATGATAACTTAAAGCTTGGGCATCATTATAGATCAATAGATCACACTCCATCATGAGAGGATGATCCAATGATGCAAAGAACCTATGGAATTTTCAATGGATTCCTAATAGCCTATAGGATTGATGTGTGGTGAAATCACATTCAAGGTAGAATTGACATATGATGCAATGGTCCACACTTAATCATACTCTATGATCCAATGACACAAAAGCACCAATGACTTTCTAAAGAAAATTAGAAGGTGCACAGAGGTACCAAGTGGCACAACCATAAGGCTTGGTACAGAAGAAGGTCAACCAAAAATAAGGACTTGAATCATGATCAATGGTTCATGATCACTCATAGGATCCTCATTTAATTATGTGAAATAAAAGAAGGCATTTTAAATTCCAATGGCTACTGCTCAAAGGCATTTATGAAAAATGCTATGAAAGGTCTAGATCATTGCCACATAAGTGACACACAAGTAGAAAAGGATAAAATAAAAGATCTTATGGGCTCAAAAACATGAAATTACAAAGGCAAAGGTCCAAATAAAATCCCAAGCATGTATGAGCTAAAGTCTGGATATATCATGCCATTAAAGTTATAAAACCCTAAAACCTACATAAAAGTGACCCAAGTAAACTTAATTAGTTACAATTCAATCCCAAGAGAGCTTTATTATGTTTTTGAGCACTAAAGAGCTACTATAGAGACCAATTTACAATCTAAGGTAAGTAAATTAGCAAGTTGAAGCCATGGTAGCCTGCAAAAATTAGTTGAAAGAGGAGATAAAACTCTACCTATAAATAGATAATGAAGGAAGGATCTTCAAAGATATTTAATTAGATGTTGCATCCCTAAACTCCTCAAGTATCAATAATTGGTATAAAATATTCTTCACCATGGAATAACTAAAACCCATCACCAAATAAGAGAAGAGAATTGCCATGGTAAGTATGAGGTACTATGACCTCGTCGTAGTCTAGATGACTAGACTTCATTATGCTACCACCAAGCCTAAAGTACTTCATTACTTAGATGTTCTTGCTCTAATTTTTGTAGATTGTAGAGTTGACAATGATTGGATCATATAATATTGGAATTCTAATAAGGAAGCTTACATCTCCCCTATGGCCTTTGAAATATACTATAAGCTTCTTAAGCCCCATGTAGACTTATCCAAAATCAAAGAGTGAACCTCTAAACATGATGTGGACACCATCCTTAGCACCAAAGAACTCATGTCTTTAGAGACTTTGAGTGTAAGGTCCCAATATTCTAGTTTAAAAAGGGCATTAGGGTGATCTTAACCTTGTTAAACTAAACATTAGGATCCCCCTTAACCACATATGTAAACAAAATCTAGGTCCCATATGTGCATTTCATGGTTGAATAAAATCTCACCCCTCCATTTGGAGACTTGATCAATGTATTATTAACTAGGTAGTTCAATGATATAAAAAGGAAAATATCTAAGAAATTCTATATGATGTCATATTTATTGGATGCCCTTCTTACCTCCATCAGTTTCCCTAACATTTAAAATTGGTCTCTTAAAGGGAGAACAACCATCTCCCACCATTACTCCAAATTGCACATCATTAAGTATGGGAACCACATGTAATATATTTGTGATTGTGTCTACCTAGATATAGTGGAGGCTATTACAGGTTTTCCCATGCCTAGAATCCATCCACTAATCAATAAATATGTAGAGATGATGGGTGACATATGGCTCTATCTAGTCTGCACAGTTATCAAGATTGAGGGAGTCATGTCCTCACCATATAAATTACATATGTATGTACCAATCAAGCTAGATAAGAAAGAAATTAATTCCCAACTGATTAGTTGAGTTTATGGAATTTGTAAGGAGAAGAGGAAGGGTCTTCTCCATCCCTTCCATCTAATTATTGGAAGGATTGTGTTGAAATATTGGAAAAAGGTAGAAATCATGTCCAAACATAGGGACTCATTAGGGTTTCAAGTTGATGAACTCAAAATGTGGGACCCTAAGAACATAGTAAGTGACCTTTTGAAGGAGAAGAAGCTACCCAAGCCTAAGTATATGCATAAACTCAATGTTCATGACACCATTTACATTAAGGCAAAGAACTATGAAGAAGTGTTGGCTAGGATCAAGGAACACAACATAAAACTTGAGCACACATTGACATAAAATGATAAACTAGTAGTAAAGGCATGGTAGATGCATCCTCTCTAGTATCACTTATTGCCTATGCTATCTAGGACATCCCAAAAATAACCTCAAGTAGAGTAGCCACAACTTCAAGGGAAAATTGTGTAAGGATAAAATGAATAAGGCCATGGTAAGGAGAAGGTAAAAGAGAGACCTGAGGAGGGACCCTCATCCTCAACCTTTCCCCAAAGGCCACCTTCTCTAGTTGAACACACACACACACACACACACACACACACACACACACACGTGTGTGTGTGTGTGTGTTTGTGTGTGTGTGTGTGTGTGTGTGTGTGTGTGTGTGTGTGTGTGTGTGTGTGTGTGTGTGTGTGTGTGTGTGTGTGTGTGTGTGTGTGTGTGTGTGTGTGTGTGTGTGTGTGTGTGTGTGTGTGTGTGTGTGTGTGTGTGTGTGTGTGTGTGTGTGTGTGTGTGTGTGTGTGTGTGTGTGTGTGTGTGTGTGTGTGATTGAATTATAACTAGATGAGACAATTGAGGGTGCCTTCAAGGAACTTTCAAAGGCATATGGCATGGATGAAGATGGAGAAAAAAATGAAGAAACTCAAGTCCAAGAAAGGGATCCTAAGGAAGAGAAAGGAAAAGAGGTTACAATTGATTTAGTCCTATTTTCCCCTAAAGAGAAGAGTAAAGTAGAGATAGAACTAGTCCCTATTGGATCTAAAAGACCAAGGTTGACTCTCACACATCTTACTAGTGAGATCAACTTATTCAGTGATGAATGCCCCATTCATGGACCAGTCATCCCTGATTAGTTTATTTATGGGAAATTATAAAATATAATTTCTCTCTCCTATTCATGGGCCATAATATAAGCTACCAAAATTTAATTACATGATGACATTAAACCATGTCTTAAGTCTATAATGAAGGAAGAGGAAGAAAGAATGATTGTGGTCACTCTAGGACTAGAGAGTAAGAAAATGGATTCTCTAGGAGCATCAAGCATCATAGGTGTAGAGGTATTAGAGCCTCTAAAATTTAAAGGGTCATCCACCATTGTGTAGTTTAATATAGAGACAACTATATTGGCAAGGATCACTACTAGGAAAGTCATGGCGGGAGCTAATGAATTCACCTTCCAAAAGGTTAAACCCTTTGTAGGTTTAACCCTGATAGGAGGGAAACAACTTGGTGAAGATCTTATTCATGAGGAGGATGCTGAGAGCTTGATTAAGGATCAGTTAGCTCAAGATAAGGCTAGGATCCAAAGGATGAAACAAATAATTCAAAATTTAGAAAGAGAAAAGGAAAATTTAGAAACATAAGCTGTTTTGTCAGTACCTGACACCATGATAGATATGTTTGAGGCCTCATTCTTTGATATGTATAATTCTTTGGGTTAAATAAAGCTAAGGTAGGATACCCTAAGATAATGAGGTGAAGTAGCTAGGGGTTAACAATAGAATGGAAAAAGGTAGAGACCCGAGTAAGGGATCTGATTGGCATTTTCATTAGGAACAAGACTCCTAAGTTTAAAACTATTATCTTAGCTCATTTGAATACCATATTTGGAATAATAGTAGACAAGGTCCAAGGTCTAAGTTCTTGGACAAGGAATTTGAAAAAGATTATAAAAAATGATAAAATATTGATCATTATAATTGAGTAGCTCTTAGGAACTATGTTGGTAAATCCTATCAGGACCACTGCCCTTAGAATCATTGATGAAATTAAATACAAACACAGGGTTAGTTTGGTAATGTAGTCAATTAGAAGCAAGAGCCAAGGCTAGTCTAGTAGAGATAATAGAATAATATTGGATATGATTTTCATAGCCAAAGAGAAAATTTTAGAGGTAAGGAACATAAAGGAAGCTATGGCTAGGTATGATAGAGACTTGGATGACTTGGCTGATCAAGAAGTCTGCCTCATGAAGTTAGCTGTGAACTTAAAGCTCATCAAAAACCAACATCAAAAATCAATGGAACTTTTATATAATTAACAAGGGGACCCTTCAGTGATGGGCCCACCCAGTAATTAATATTCCTTTTGTAAAAAACATTCCAATATTTAGAATATGAATTATTCTTTTATAAGGCATATGCTAGTCTATTAGCATATTTCCCCTAAGCCAGTTTAATTAAGAAAGACAAGTGTATTTTAGAACTTTCTAAGGAAGGACATCTATCCATATCTTTTGTATGCCTATATGTTGTAACTGACTAGTATACTACCTTATCTTTCTATAAAAGGCATGTATCACCTTCTTGTAAAGGAGGGATAATTTTGAGCTAATTTTATACACTTGGAGAAATTAATATAATCAATAAGTTCTAAAAATATTATCCATATTTGATATGTCAATTTCTAACATAGCTTTTCTCTCAATTACTAGTTTTATGTCTTAAATTTGAATAGTTTGTTTGAAATATGGGTTGCATTTTATAATCATACAGTTTCTAATTTGTACATATGATAGATTAGTTGAAGTATCTTGGTTTTTATTCACTTCATTTTTCTCGGTATTCAAATGTGAAAATACTATTTGATTATATCAGTAAATATTTAAAGTAAACCTAGTTCTTACTTGTGGTTCTTTACATTATCCTTCAAAGTTTGCTTGGTATATATCGAGATCTAAGCTTAGTCTATTTTACATTATATATTGGTTTGAATGAATACTTAGTTGCAATTGATGCTTTGTCATAATATTTGAGATTAAGATAGGAAATCACTCATTTTATTTTATACCTAACCCTTCTCTTTTCTCCCTTTTTTATATTAGATCACTTTAGTTTAAACTTAATTATAAATATACATCTAGATTAATTTATAGCTTAAAGTTTGGATCATAATTCACTGAGCTAATATAGATACTTTAAAATTCACAAAGAATAGACCATGATGGCTCTTAAGCATCACTTATTATAAATTTTATGGAACACTCATACATATCTCTACCACTATTTCACCAAAAGTGACATTAAGTTGTTGCAACTTGCAACTCATGCTTTAAATTCTTGGAATTCTAAAATGAGAAGTGTTATTTAAACACTAAAAAACTCTATGGTGAATTTAGATACATCAATAGGTTTGTGGGATAAATATTGGTGCATCACCTATTTTAGATTAGTGTTAGTCTTCTTTCATCCCTTTCTTTCAAAGCAAGTAGATAAGTGTTTAGTTTTAGGTGTGGTGCAAGGGAGATAACTCTTCAATCTAGAGACTCATCTCTCCCATACTTCACCCATAAATTGAGGGATGTTACCATGTTACATAAAATTGAATGAGGTTGAAGTATACCTCATTTAGGGTGAAAATTTGATTGATAACAATTTTGGCATGCTCATTGGGACCCAAAATAAAATAGGTTATCCAAAATAGATGATGGTCTTAGCACTATTATAGTACTATCAGCCTTCTTCATGCAACATTTGGTGATTCCAAAAGGTTTTGAAATCTTGGTTATTTAATATCATGCCAAAGGTGACTAAAAGATCAAAATTTAAAGGTATTCCCTTTCTATTCATACAAAAGAAATAGATTTCTTCATACTCTCCCATGCACCAAGTCACCTAGAAGGAAACTCTTTATTCCATATTATCTAAGTTATCCTAAGGCTGATAACATGGATAAAAGTATGCTCTTTTTTGAATTTAATGGCTATATCCATTTATCACTTTCTCACTATAATGACATCCCTATGTCATCGATCAAAAGTGTGCCTTTATACATGGGATAAGTTGCCACTACCCCAATTAAACACATAAGAGACATTGCCAATTTTTGTAATATTCATAATATCACTAAGGAATATGTTGTCATTAGGTTGTTAGTTATCTATTTCAATGTAAAGGCACTTGATTAGTATGGTACTTTGGTTCCCAACTCTATCACTACATGTGATGAGTTGGGTGATGCTTTAATAATGATGTTTGAAGATAAATCTGACCACTTATCTTTGACCAAGAAACTAACTAAAATAAAGAGAGCACCTCAAAATGCCATTCAAGACTTAAAAACAAGATTATAAAAGACTTGGGATAGGATCCCACTCTTGATAAGGCCTACTACCCATCATGATTTCCTTTACCACCTCAAGGATTTTAATTATGATATCTCTATGATGATTTAATCCATGGGAAGGGATACTTTACCTAATTCCTATGAGAAAACCATAAGGCTTAAAAAAAGACTTATTCAAGATGGAAAGATATCCCCTAGACCTCCCATACCTTTGTTTCCTAATGTGTAAGCTTATATGCCTACCATTGCTCCTATTCCCACACCCAAACACAAGCAAGCTGCCCCCAATCAACCAAGCAAACAAAAGGAGTAAGATATGATTAAGGATATTAGAGAATAAGTTAAAAATCTTAAGAGGAAAAAATAAAAACAATAGAGGTCATATAAAGGTCCTTTCTCTCCCTGCTAATTGTATCAGGCTCTTATACAACCTTTTTAATGTCAATACCAAGGACAAGGGTAGATAACTCAAGTGAGGCAAGATAATGGGAAAAATTAGAATGTTCCTTATACTTCTAAAGCACTTATACCTATCCAAAATAACCTTATACAAGACAATAGAGATCAAAATTCATGGGACAAGACTCATGACTCTTCCACCTATGCAAATAATGCATTTAATCAAGCCTATATGGATCAATGGGGAGCAATGCCTTCTATGACTCAAGAGGAGATGTCTAGTGGAGGAGAGAACAATGGAGGAGATGATAAATAATATGCTATTTCTATGAATTATATTTAAGTAGACTCATGTAAAATCAACTACCAAGGTAATCTCAACATTAGTTCAAGCTCCATAGCTGCAAATACAAGGTCAAAGAAGAGAGTAGTTAAAGAAGTCCAAAGAGCAAGTAGTGGTCCAAATGTGAAATTTGAATTACCTCAAAGATCAGGTATTAAAAATATATCCCACATGGCTAATTTAAATTAGAACACTTAGAATGTTAGAGCTCCTTCTATGCCTTATCTTATGTATTAAGTTATACAACCTAGTGGTAGTGTTATGGATCCTGAAAGACATGACAAGGTTAGCAGATCTCCTATGAATATTGTGGAGTAGATGAAGAAGGTTCACCTAAGAATCCCAATTTAGGAAACATTATTCATACCTAGTTAGATAAACTTGATCCAAAATGATCTTTCCAATCTCAATGCATCATTTAGGTAGCCTAGTGAAAGAGAGATAGCTTTGACCAATGAAGTAAAGACCAAGGATGATCAGCTAATAAAATCTAAAATAAAGGATAAAACTCCTCCATTAAACTATCCAAAATCATTGGAGACTCATTGGTACATAATTCTTTATTGATATTGGATCAAGTACATCAGTCATGCCAAAATAAGTGGCAAACAAACTAAAGTTGAAGTATGAGTCACACTCCAAGGGGGTATTATATATAGATAGATCAACTACCAATATGGTTGGTATTATCAAATGTTTTCAGCTCACTCTCTATGATTTTCATACATTATCTATTCCTAAAGATGTGGTGGTTATAGATATGACACCTCACTTTGCCCTTTGCTTGTCAAGGGATTTCACTAAGATTGGAGGGTACTTGACTTTAGATTGGTCCTACATGGAATTTAGGATTAGGTATGGTGTTAAGGTCTCTATCAAGTTTGAACCCTTATCTAAGTTTCATGTGGATCTATATGTGCCTAATACTTCAAACATGAACTTAAAAATTAATGATGAAGGAGACTATCGTAATGATCAATAAAATTTAACACCTCTTGATGGCATAACTAATAAATATCTTGATGAGTGGGGAGCTGATCAATATCAATTTGATTCATAAAATAATATTGAAGAGATAGGTCTTGACACATGAATTATGCATGAAGAATATGATGATTATCATAAGATAAGTCTTGATGATCCCATTTAACAAGTTTCATCAAGAAACTAATTTCTAAATATGGATGGTGATGATGAGGTTCAAAGTGTGTTAGAATATGGTATTGAAGAAGAAGATGCAATTATGCCTACCCAAAGATAAGTTCATGAGTATGATATTCAAGAAGAAGGTGATGATATATGGTAGAAGTACCATTCCATAATGTAGGATTTTGAATAAGTAAGCCTACCTACTCTTTTTCAAATGAAACATGAGCTTAGTGATAGGGTCAATGGTAAACCTAATGAGCATAAATAAGAGTGTGAAACCATTTTCAAGTAGATTACAACCTTAGAGGAATGAAATTAAGTCAAGGAATAATTTTATGTGATTGAGGAGTAACACAGACCTAAATTTGATCTTGAGTCACATGAAAATGTGTTTTACAAATAGTAAGACAAGTTTATTGCCTTTAAACATCAAACACATCATAGTCCAAATGAAGGTAAAGTTGAGAAAAGTTTCATGACTCTCAAGAAGTAAATTTAAAAGCATCAAATGAACACGAAAGAGATCAATTAGACTATAATGTAAAGTAGACCTCAAGGAGATTAAAAGGACCATTCAAATAAGTCTCAAGTCATGCAATTGCAACTAGCATAGGTCTCATGAGTGGTAAGTCATTTGATAACCTTCACAAGTAAGTTTTCTTAAACATCCATCATATGGTGATTTGTTCTCATGGATCAGTTGTGACTCTAGGAACATTATTTTTTATCATGGTTGAAGTAAGAGGAGTTGTGTCATCACCTCAAACATGTTTTGAGCTCTATTTATAATAGGTTAGTTGTGTTGTTTTGAATCATTTGTGTGTTGTTTTCCATAAATGCCTTTGACATAGTGTGTTGCTTATTATCATGTGGTTTGGTGTGAGTTTGAAGTTTTTAGAAGGCATATTAGTTTAAAATTATATCATAAAAGTGATTCCATTTCCCCATGGGAGGATATGACCACTGATCCATTAGCGTTACAAGCATTTTGCCCTTATGAATCACCAATTTGTTGACCAAATTTTCACCTCAAATCAAAATTGTTCAACCCCTATAGGTTGAAACTTTTCATGGGATTATCAAAACTTGTGTGTAGTATTGTCATGGTCTTAAGTGGTCTTAAATATTTTTCATATGGTCATATTAGTCATTTCTTATCTTGGTCCAAGGTTTGGTCTCATGTGTACTTGTCTAGTCTTAGGGGTTATTTATGAGGTCTTGATGTTGTAAAACATGGTTAAATGTTTTATATGGTCTAAATTCATTATAAAATGTTAATAATGAGTCTTTAAGGTCACAATATCATGTATTAACCTTTTATTATGTTATTATGTACTAAATTGCCATTTTAGTCACCTTTTGGCCTATTTGGAGGAGTTATACATACCATATTAAAGTATAAACATTTAAATAAGGTTAAACAATGTCCTTGATATTAGATAATTTTTAAAAATGGCTAGAGACTAAAAAACATTTATGTTCAACACCTAAAATGAGAAAAATGACACTTTACAAGCACTTTTGGGCACTTATATGGCCTTAGAAGATCACTTTTAGGTTGAAAATAGTTTTAGAGTGTCATTTGGTATTCTTTAGATTATTTTTATAAATTTTTAGGTCATACATATTATTCAAACATTCTCTTTCCTCCATCACTACCTTCACAAGCTTAGAAAGGAAAAATTCAAGTGGATGGTATAGTTAGGAGAGAGAGAGAGAGAGAGATTTAGGATATAGAACTTCAAACATTATTAGTGGTAATAAAAATATTGAAATTAATGGCATTGGTTTGTAGATTAATGGACCCTCATTTATGAAAAATAGAAAAGAGTGATAGTAGGTCACTATGCCTTATCCATCCAAGCCAGGTATGATTTTTCTTTTGTTTCTCCACTTCATAATTTAATGGAGAATAATGGTTTTGAGGTATGTTTTCATTGTTAAAATATATAATTTCCATGGTAGTTTCATCATCTAATTCATCTTCTCAAGTTTTTTAAATAAGATGAAAAATGTCTCAATGTATAAGGTGTTTAAGTCACTCTTGCTACAAGTTTTGGTTTGTCTGAGATGTCTATCACTTTTAGAGGTTTCCACTACTCCATTTTTCACATAAAATCTCATATCTCTTCCATGATTCATATTTTTTATCTCTAAATATGGCTCCTTGTTCATAACCTTCAAGAAATGTCACATGCCTTATTCTTTGAAAAACATGGTATAATTCATCAATGGTATTTAACAAGTCTGAGTGCCATGTTTGATCTAAATGGTAATGAGAAACCAATGAAGCATGAGAAAATACTATGAAAAGTTTTTAATAAGTTCAAGGTGTTTAGAGGCGAATTCAAGGTGCACTCTCAAATAAGGTTGAAGTGTGTTCTATACACTCATAGGTTTGCAACCCTATAGGTGGACATCCATAGAACCTAAGTTCTATGAGAAGTATGTTTAATAAGTGTGAAGTTTAATACAATATCTTAAACAATCATGTGACCCTAGATATAAACCATGGTATCATCAAGAATATAAACCTTGTGCTGGACCTTCATTGTCAACAAACAAACCTTGCACATAAGTTGCATGTACATACAATCCATACTAATGAATAGACATCTTGAGATGACATGATGTTTATAAATATATTATAAAATATATTGATAGTTTTTTATAAAATAATTTTTTTTTGATAGAATGCCAAAGTGTCTAAAATCTCAAAAAGTTGTCTTTACAGCTTGCAAAAGAAAATAGAGACATATAAGCCCTAGACTTGTAGGTCCTCATTTTCAGCTAAAACCAAAAATTAAAGAAGGTTAAATCAGGTTTTAATTATAAATATATAATGAAAGAGTAAATTAACCATTGGAATCATATATACCATTTTCAAAACAAGAGATAGATAAAAAGGTAGAGTTTATAATCTAGCATACCTACATAGGTCTGTGTATGGAATAGACAAAGACAAAAGTTGTGAAATTACATTAAAATATTATGAAATATGTAAGTGTAGATATAAAATCCTATTAATTTTTTACTTTATAAAATCACCATGAGAAATTTATAATATTAACTTTCACTCCTAATGCTCAAACTCTTTTCTAATTGACACCTACAACCACTTTGAGAAGGCAATATTGAATATTGTAGATTGTGAAGTCATAATGACTTTATATTGATAAAAAAGGGTGTTATAATCTAAAAAATATGAAAAATACATGGATATATTTATTTAATTTTCATGTAAGTCCTAAAAAACCTTGAATGCACTCATGATATCCTAATGGACACCTATAGGCTATAGTCAAGAACAAACTAGTTTCAAACCTAAGTAAGGAGAAAAATACATGAAAAGGATTGGGGTTTGAATTATATTAATGGATATGTGAGAGATATAAATAAATTTTAAGATATTTAAACCTAAATAAGGTACTTATTAATATTATATTGGTCAAAATAGAGTTTAAAACCTCTATACATAGTCAACAATACCATACTCAGGCCTGCCCACTTGACTAAATGAGAATTATTATTTAGAGTGAAAAAAAGAGTTAATGAGTATTATTTAAATAATATTAAGAGTTAAATAGTTATTAAACAACTGCAAGTAATCCTCAAACCCATGGTGATATAATTAAAATAATATAGAAAGCCTGTTTAGGCCTACATAACCCAACCCACACATATGCCTTCTTGCCTAGATGAGTGAGGGTCATTTGTATAAAAATGAAAAGAGAGGGTATGAGGGAGGAAATAAATTTTAATTTTTTTTCATATTTTCATAAATATCTCATTTATATCCTCAGACATAATAACAAGATATAAAATGAAGATAGGCTTTGTTCTAGGCCAAACAAGCCTAAGACACGCATATGCCCATATGCATAGTCATGAAAAAAGTGACTTGTTGAAGATAAAGTGAAGGAATTGAGGATTTAAAAACTATAAAGTTTTATAAAATATGATAAATATTCATCATAAATAGGGGAGATAAAATAAAAGTTTAGTTTGACCTCTTAAGACACCTTGAGCTCTCCTAACACATGACTACATTTTAAGACCAATTTTCTCTCACCTATTGTAACCATGACCTTATAAATATAATAAAATGGTATTAAGGGATGATAAATGGGTCCCATAAATACAATATTTTTAAATTTTTATAGAAAAATAGGATCTATTTTTTATGAATAATCCTTAAGAACCTAAGGCACTCTAAACCCTCCTAAAACCCTAATAGTGACTAGTTAAGAAAAATGGACTTACAAAGTATATTAAATGAACTATTTTTATCATAAAACCTAATTTATTTTATTAAATAATCCATTTATATTCTCCATGAGTAATATTTATATACTTTTAGTTGTATAGACTGTAATAATTGTACTATTTTTCATGATTTTGGTTTTTTGTAGGGTTATTGAGAAAAGGATAACTTTAAAACCATTTGAGGAGGTTAAATGAGATGTATTTAATATTATAAATACAATACATATAAAAAATAAACCCTATAATTGATCAAAAAAATCTCATCTTTCAAGGCAATCTCAAATAGGCCTAAAATGAGACTAGGTGGTAAGGCCATTTCATGGTTATCACACTTCCACAAGGTCTCAGGGCCTAAAATTTGATGTGGATGTTGGTGATAGTAAAATTAAAGTGAATCATACAATTTTTGGTGATTTTAAATGTGTGGAAGAGGTATAGAGCAGAAAAATAGGGTTCTAGGTAAGGAAGCCTAATTGAAGCCTAATTATGGAGAGAAAAATGGAGAAAAAGGCACTTCCACTAAGATTCAAGACATGAAATTTGACATGACAATGTAAGGGGATACTATGTCCTCAAATATGTTCTCATATTATCAATAAAATTTGTGTATAATTATACACAAGTAAGTTTATAGGGTTTTAAGGCTACAAGGAAAGTAGGCCTAGTGAGAGCTAGAGGAGAAAAATGGAGTCTTGGGAGTTGTTATAGGAAAAAATGGATTTTTAGGTCTTATAATATACTTTAAATCCATTCATGGAGATATAATACCTTGGATAATATTAATTCATGTTTTGAGCCACTTAGACAAAGCTAGGTGTAAGAAATGAGGAGTTTTAAGGCATTTAGGCATATAGATGATGAAATGTCAGATCAAAGGAGTTTATTAATTCATAGTAAGGTGTCAAATGCGAAGTTATTAAGGAATTCATAGATAATTTATGATTGATAAGTCCATTTTTTAGTCTTATTACGTAAGGTAGTGGAGTTTTTAAGAAGATGATCAAGGTGTTAAGCCAATTTCTAACTCCTATGCCACTTGGAGGATAGAGTATCTTCAAAAGAGAGACACATGGATTTGGAAGTATATTTATATTTTTTTGTAACTAATTTTTGTAATTTCCACATGAACACTTGCTAATATTTTCCTTTTATGATCCCCTCTCTCTCTCTCTCTTCCTAAATTCTCTATATAAGTTGACACTTTTGGCCTTTGAAGATACACATCTGGTATGGAGAATCCTTAATAAAATGAATACTAATTTTTCCTTTAAATAAAATATTTAAAAATAGTTTTTATTTCACAAATTATTTATTAATTTTGTGAAGTAGGTCATAGTTAATAATGAGTGAAGGTCATATTTCCTTGTGTTCATCTCACTCTTTCATGCTTGGTGTAAGTAATCTAACATATATAAGGTCATATGAAGTGTAAATGGTTGTTTTTTTCCTATAAGTGTAAATAATTCTATTATTATCTATAATCAGACCTAATAATCATATAAATTGAGAAAAACATTGCATTAAACCTTCATATTGAAACACTTTTGTTAGGAGAGCCTTGAGTGTTAGGATTAGTTTTGTGAATTATCTTTCATAGTACAAGTTTAGGTAGGTTTTTGGGATATATCATGATGAATCACCTATTATAAGCACAAAAAATAAGTTTTGGGGTAAATTATTATTAAAAAAATTCACTCCATTCCATACATCATTCATTTAACCATTCAAACTAACATAGAGATGTAACAATGTATAATCAACCATGCAAATAAGTATGAAGCAAAAAAATAACACATGAACACAATAAATTTATGGGAAACCCTCATGTGGATTAAAGACCACTATCACACCACTTTTATGACTATCCTATGATCAATTAAACAACATTAAGTGAGGCACCAACCCCACAAGGAGTGCCAACCCCTCATTAGTCAAACACCAACTCAACTAGTCATTTAACAAGCTTCAACTTGCAAGGAGGATAAAACCTCCTATCTAAATTCAAACCAAAAAAAAAATCAATACTTTTTTTTTAAATATAAACCTTCAAGTCATATCCAAATACTTATTGACTAAGCACCAACCCAGCCAAGATAAGATTGATCACCTCAAGATACCTTATTACTTAATCGACTAATGGTGACCTCTTCTTTAGCTCTCTATATTATTTATATGAAATCCAATCACTATCATAAACTTGTAACAAACATATAATGTATCTCTGATGGTATATAAATTATAAATAATCTCACTCAACTCTCCTTACCCTTCTACCTCTCTCAAATAGCCTTTTAGGCTCACTCACTCAATATGCCTCTTACTAGGCTCATTAGGTCAATTGACCTTGTCATCCACTTGAAAAAACTATGTTATATATTAATTATTAATCATACAATAATTTTTATTGTCTAAATGACCTATTTATTCTAATTTAAGAGATATTTTCTTTGCTTATCTTCTCATCTTCTCAAATAGCCCAAATAGGCCTATTATGCCTTGTATATATACCAATCACTTACACTTACCCATCTTGGTCAGCCAAGAATATTTAACACACTTGTAATCACACTTTAAATAATTTATAACACACATTTCATACAATAAACACTCAACACATATGTTTTCCAAGCTCATTAGGACCAAAACCATCATTAGGACTAAAGGAGACCTAATGTAATTAGGTCCATCTCAACCACAAGTTACACATGGAATCACTATGGATAGGATGGAACTAAAAAAAGTAATAAAATTTTTTAAACACTTCATTTTAAACCTAAAATAACCTCATACATTCTCAAGAAGTCACATTTCATTTTCTCACCTCATGAAATCTATATTGGGCCCTAAAGATCTATTAGGCCTAATTACCCCAAAAACACAGTCTTCAAAGATCAAACTCAAAAAACCTATATATATATATATATATATATATATATATATATATATATATATATATTAGAGGAAAAATAAAAATATTAATATAAAATTTATGACCTTATGTTTATTTTAAAATCCAATATACACCTTCTATTGGGATCTAAACACTCAGAAACACTTCTTTAAAAATACATTCTATTTTGTCAGAAACTACCAAAACACAATCAAGAATATTTGATCATTGAAAATTGTATAGGAATTTTAAATCAATCCAAAATAATATATAATATATTATAAAACCTATATAACATCACCAAATTATTTTTGTACTTTCAAACTAATCAAACTGACATAGAAACATCAAACTAATTAGCACATAGAAAACTGTCAGAGACCCTAAAAACATAGTCTTGAAGAATGTTGTCTTTAGAAATTGTAATGGCACTTTAATAAATAATAATTCAAATTAATATGTTATATGAGACATATATATAATAATATAATAATAAAAAATATATATAATTTTTATAGTGCCAACCATTGGTATTACAAACCAGTTTCTTGAGCTTCTTTCTCACAATCCTCACACAATTTGATAAGCCATTTTGGATTCCACATTAAAAATTATTAAATTATATCTCCATATTAAATAAATAATTAATAGGTAATTTATGTATAAATAATAAATTTAAAATTAATTTTATACAATTATTCCTATCATTGAGTCTCACTCTATTCACTTCATCTTGCATACCTAGAATGATCATTATGCGTTAAGAACTAGTTATGGTGAACATGAATTCCAAAACCTGTAAAATAAATTAAATGAAATTATAATGAATTAAATTCATACTTAAAAATACTAATATAAAATTAAATTACAAAGTTATATAGGTATAATGACAAATGTAGATCATATAGATCAAATTCTAAACCTCACTCTTTCACTGTTTTGACTCATTAGACAAGTAATATTGTGAACAAAATTTACAAAATTTTCAATGACTTCCATAACATATAATAAAAATTGGAATGATTTATATGTATTTAAAAATTACCTCAATCATTTGGATTCATCCCTAATCATCTGTAACCAATCCCTTAATGCATTCTCAGTTTGACTAGTTTTTGTCACTGTCTTTACTCTTAGAAATTTTAGTGATAGGTCAACTTGAGTGAATAAAATGATTGAAATAGAGGATATAAATTGAAAAAATAACACCATGGAAAACAAAAAAAGTCTTTACCTTCAACCTCCATCCATTGTACAATCTTGACCTAGTCAACCCTGCTTATAATATCAAATTCTTGAAAAATAAGGGTTTTTCTGTAGCTTCCACTTACTATCCTGATAAAATATACCAATTTTAGATGAATAAAAGATTCCTATACCATATCTAATAATCAAAAAATTATTTAAAAATTAATTCTAATCCATTTCCAATAAGAAATATCTAATCAAGTCATTGTGAGGGTTTTGTGAGGGTTTTAAACTAGTTTCAATTCTTAATAAATGTTCACATAGATCTATCCCTAAAACCAATTCATAATGCTTTAAAAATTTTATTATGACCCTTTTAAATCTCTCCCAAATATCTTATCTTCCCATACAAATGTCACATGTGCCAACAAACATTAAAAGTTCCTTCTTGGGTTTGTAACTCTTCAATCTACATACACAAGAGACCTTCAAATGTGTTTTCTTGTTTTCACCTTCAAATCAAGACCTAAAAACTGGTCAAAACCCTTAATAAATTTTTTAAAACCTCAATCCATGATCACATGTGTTCTAACATCTTGTAAATTGACTTTACCTACTCATTTGGCCACACTAGGTCTCTATGCACATTAGGTATTAAAATACTGGTCATGATTAGACCTCGAAATCCTCTTGTAATGATCTCAATACTTCATAAAAATGTCATAAATGCTAATCCCATTCTCATATAGGCTCAAAAGCCTCAAAATAGACCATGACACCTCATACTTCTACCTAGGGTCTTAGGACTAGGTTCATGAGAAGACCACTAATGAAGGACTTACCCCTTTAGCTCATTCTAAGATTCATATAACTGAATCAACACCTTTCTCACATTCCCTTATAATTTTATTTTACATTTTAAAGATCATACATATCCATTTCATCATCACCATTCCTTTACAAACCATTTCATGTTTAAGAACTAGGCTATCAACTAGACCTACTAGGTACCACACCTCTTTGAGATATTTAAGACACCTTATATAGTTCATAAATCTTCTAAAAACATATGAGATATATTACAAAACATCTCCATAATTATTATTTTGACAAATTCCCTTTAGACCATATAGGTCACTACTTAAGACTAAACTAGTCTTTTTAAACACACAAGACCTCACACTTCCTTTGATGTCAATGACCTCAAGCATATGACATTCAAGAAAAATCTCACCTTAAAATCAATGACAAGATCAAAAATATGACATTATTGAAAACTTTCAACAATCTTCCCCTTTGTCATTGATGGAAAACCAAATTGATGTCAAACCATAAATGAATCAATTCTTCTCAACTTGAACAGTTTCATCAAAAACTTTTCTCCCATAGGAACTTTGACCATTAAGAGATTTCTCCCCCTTTAATAGGAACTTTGAACATAAAGATATTTATCCTAATTTAAATTAATTAAAAAGAGTCTATACAACTATCACCTTGTATTTTCACTCTCATAAGGTCATACACACATAGTCCACTGATCTTTGGACCTGACCACTCACAGAACTAGAAAGTTCCCCCTTAATATTCAAAACATATGCACCTCACTAAATTTACACATCTAACTTTATCCTTAAAATTAATGAGATCAAAAACTCCCCATATAACTATGATTATTTTCATCTCCTTGTATCTTATATGATATCTTGAACTATCCCTTCAAGCATCACAAGTCATCATGGCTCAAACCACTACAATGCACTTTCTTGGTTAACATACAGTCATACTAGGTCTATGAAAACACCCAGTCTCTATCATACATTTGATAAGAATTATTTCCATTAAGACACATAAAATAGGTTACCAAAAGTAGTAAGCCTATACTACATGAATCTAAGATCATAATCATCCTCTTAAACCACTGATCTTTTATATGACACTCTTTAAAATGACTCAATGGATCAAATTTAACAAACACTATCAAGACCCTATTATGAATATTTATAAATTTATCATTCTCAGATCACTTAATCTTATTTATGGCATATATAAAATGTCATCATGTTTATTTAATGACCTTGTGAGTTCACCAACACATCAATACCATGCCTCATTAGACAACTCTATCATATGCTCTATCTACACACAGTTAAGACCTTGTTTCTAAATTTTTCAAGCCTCTTGAGTTAGCTCCCCCTAACTCCATGGTGAAAAAAATATCCACACATAACAAGGACTCTTTATATCCATATTTCACACAAATATTAGTCTTAAAAACTTTATACTTTTACTAGTTTCTCATGCTTACTCATATCTACATATTAGTGGATATCAACTTGAATTGTACACAATTTGATGAACAATAACTTATCATACCTTATTCTACCTTGATGTTAACAACATCTCATTAATTAAATAGTGTCCCTAAGAATGCTAGAGGAGAAACATCACCACTTATAATATTAGAGCGATGGAGTACCCTAGTCCTTGTCATAGGACTAAATGTTCTTCTTAAGAACCCTATTAGGATTAACATTCTCTTTTGACTTAATGTCATCAACATATTTCTTCTTCTTCTTCTCCTTTGTCTTATCTAAATAAAAAACCTCTTGAACAACTATCTTCTTATTTGATTATCTATCTACTATAGCAAGTAATCCATCTTCACTCTTGGGCCCAATATGATCTTCCCTTATTGACTTTGGTATCCATACCCATGTTTAACCTTTCTCATCTAGTGTAGAAGCTCCATATCTCTTATCATGACTTGATAACCTACTTAAGTAAAATATATAAATATGTCCCATGTTATGAAAACTATAACATGCCACATTATCCATATATTTTACTAAATAATAACTCTCTCTTGTACATGTTAGAGGTACAATCATTGGGGGGTGAATCAGTGACCCCAAATATTTTAATTTAATTTTAAATCCTTTCAAACTATTAAAAAATTATCATATATCAACTTGATGAAGCAACATTAACAAGAGAGCTCATTTATTCAATGTATACATAAGATCAAACACATAACACATAGTTCATGTGGGAAAACCTCATGGGGAATAAAACCTACTCTCAATCTTGTAACAAATGGACAACTTGTATTATAATAAATTACAAATAAGAGACTGGTCAACTCCTTTAGACCAAAAAACCTTGATCAAATCCTCCTAACCAAAGGCCTTTAGTAAAACACCTATTTCACAAGGAAAAACTACCCCTAAGGAAGATCAAGTCCTTTAGACCCTCATTTGAACACCTCCACCTTAGAATAAATTTATTCAACACCTAATGATGGATCTCTAATTATCTAACCCATGCACAAACTCCTTTTCTATATCATAAAGGCCTCTCACATAGGCATGCCACAATCTCTCTCCTTCTTCACTCAAAATATCCTCATATGCACACTAAGACTTCTTTCCATATCCTAAAACTATAATATAACTATTTTTTCATCATAAATATTACCTATAAATCATACATATAGTCAAAGAATTACTTTTCTCATCAATTCATCAACTGGTCACTCTACCTCTCCTTCATTCCATAACTTTCACATACACCTTGCATAAGTCTTCTCCAAGTCTATAAACCAACACTTTTGGTTTCATCATTTATAGGTCCATCATGAATTATCATGCTCAAAATAATCCTTTTTGGCCAAAAAATATGCCTTCACCCTTAAGGTATCTTAAATGGGTCACACTTAAGGACAACTCTCTTTTAAAGATGACCCATTCACTTCTTTGACACTTATCTAATAAAAATAGGAAAATAATAACTCTTTCCAACATATGTACCCATGCCACATGATCTATAGTTCCCCCTTTAGCGATAATAAACTTCACAACACCCTTATGTTTAAACATAATTTTCTCAAACAACATTTTGTGCACATAGTCACCATGAATGAATACACAGTCACCTTTTAATCCTTTGTTCATACTAAATATGATTGGTCAAACATTAATAATGCACACATATCATCCTCTTAGAGTCTACAAGACTCCAAAATAGATAAGTCATCTTGAAACATTGAAATACCAATAAGCACAACTTAAATACCATTTTTCAAGTTACTTATAGAATATGCATGATCACATAGTCAACTTTGAACCTCAACATATTTTACTATATATAAATTAAAACCTTAAAATCTAAATTTCTAGATGCACCTTGGAGTCTTCTACAAATTCTCTTTTTATAACATGGTCAAATTCTACATAGATCAAAAGTTATGACTCAAAAACCAGACACCGATCTTTCCTTTGTTAAATTCAAATATTTGAATTCAAAAAATCATAGTTAAACATTGGAAAAAAATCTATCATATTTTGTCCTTTCTACTTAGATTAATCATGCAACATTGATCTTCTTCAAACATTAACTTTTCTATACTATTAAACATCAAATAATTGACCTCATCTCATGTAATCTTACAATCTTGACTATATACACATCATCCATTGCTTATACATAGTTTTTTATTTATCTATGTTAAAAATTGGACACCTTGAAATAATATCACTTAATATTCACCATTGATTTATATATGTATGAACCTCTGCTCATCGTTAGATCTTAGAAGAAGCTCAGTCTTTATATTTGCTTGATGTTAAACTTCAAACACTTGTCCTTATTTGACTCAACATGCACCATTGATATTGATCTTACAAAAAATCTTGAGCCATTGAATCTCCATTTGATCCTAGTCTTTAACATCATGAAAAATAGACTAAGTATGAGGACTATTTCTATCTGCCTGGAAGGCTAACTTTGCACAGTCATATCTTTTACCTCTCTCAATCATATGTTCTAAAATTTGGATCATATGTTATCCTTTCAAAGAGGAATCCAAAAATTTATTAAATACATCCTAAAAAATTCATGCATGAGAGATAAAAAACCATTAATATTCTCACTGATATTTTTCTCCCATAGGGCCAACTATGTCAAGAACTGTTTGGAAAGGCCAATTTTGCACATGCATAACTTTTGATGTGCTTCATTGCATGACTTGAAATTTAGAAAAATTAAATAGGCACACAATTAAATAAAACCATATTATAAAATTCACATAAAAATACCACACATGTAAAATATGACTTCATTAATATGCTTACTTGGCTATTTCTTGCCACATGCAAAATTGGCTAAGTATGGGAAAACACTATGAAACTGTCTGGGAGCCCAACTTTGCACTTGCATATATTTTTTCATGATTAGTTTCACGAAATTATATTTATTTAATAAAATAAAATTACATATGATTATCCATCCATATTTCAATATTCTCATGGAACCCTCACATGTGTGATATATGACATCACCAAACTACTTACTCAGCTATATTTGAAAATAGAAAACATTGTCAAAATACCTGAGAGCCCAAATTTGCACCCACATGTATTTGAATATGATTAATAAAATTAATTGAGATTTATCATAGATAAAATAGGTACTAATTTGATCAAAATCATATGACCAACTCCCCTTGACTCATCCACACATGGAATTATGATGTCATCAAACTGCCTACTCAAATTTTTTGCCACTAGACCCAAAATGTTTATATAATAAAAATGATAAACTATATGAAATTAAATCATGGACACAAGAACTCAAATAATATAAAATTAATTATGGTACCTCTTTCACATGCTAAAAACTTTAGATTCATCCCTAATCATCTATAACTAGACAAACTCTAAAGATCAACCAAGCCTCCTTCAAACATACTAGGACAAGCACATTGCACACTTTGTCATTACTACTTAGAATATAAAGTAACTTCATAAAATTATATGGAAACATCCATGACATCACCATTATATCATTTAAAAATATCCAAAAATCTTCACTTTTGTCATTGATGTCAACAAACATCATTCAACTCACCTTCTCTTTCTTCAAGAACTCTCACAATAGGAAATTTTTAACCCTTTGACATAATGGAAAAGTGAGAAAAAAATTATACTAAGGACCTAAAAATACAATAAATAGGAAATTACCACATTATAAATATGATACAAACTCCCCCTTACCTTAAGCCTACCTTTTCTTGCCTTGACAACTTCCTTTTGCTCCATGCCAACACTCTCTTCAACCAAGCACTACAAACAAAGAAGAGATAACACATAAAAGTACTGAAATATAATGGAACTCACCAATAAAAATATGAGAGGGATTACCCCTAAATTTTTTAATCCATTGCATCACTTGAGCATCTTCAGATCTCCATACACCATGAGGAACCACCATATAGGCTTACTAGCCTTCTCTCTCAAACTACCTCAAAGACCACAAACATAACTTTGTGCCAAAAAAAAAATAGGAAGTAAGAACTAAAAAAATCTAATAAATCTCATATAAACATACATACCTTATTATTTTGGAGAAACTAAACAAAAAACACTCTTCTTCTCACTAGGCCTATTTAGTCTCCTTATAACCCTACCTAGAACTCAAAAATCACACAAATTTTAGTAGACACACCATCAAGACATAAAACTTCATATATATATCAATATCATATTCCCCCTTAGTCACACCAATTTTAAATTCCTAGATCATCCTCTACAACATACTTCCTTCAAAAACCAACTTGCTAATTAGACCTCCATCTTTATAAAGACCTAAATAATTTGAAAACCATAAAGATTAAAGTCTATGTAAAGCTTGATTTGACAAACCATTTTTACCATTAAAATTATTAAGAATCCTCATACCTAAAATCACAAGGCAAACCACTTTTTTAGTAGATCCCAAAACCCTAGAATCTCAAAACAACCAGAGTCAACAAACCTCCTTCTAGTCAATGTCCACCTTTGAAACTTCTTGTAAACCTAGAGAAAACCATTACACACTTCTAGAACAAGTTTTGAGCTTCCAAATATTTGGTAACCCATACATCCTATAACCCATTTTAGGATGTGCATGCTCTTAAGCACAAACTAGGAAATCTTAGAGCAAATAAAAATCTACAATTTGACTTCAACTTACCTTCAGACCACAAAACCACTTGGAACATGATAGAATAAGGTCAAATAAACTTTATATGAAAAAATATCATCTTGATAAATCACAAATTATCTTTTGGCTCTTGAATTTTTTTAATTTGACCCTGTAGACTGACCATATATATTTATGACATCACTTTAACATCACCACAACATATCTTCCACTTGGACATACATTATCCAATTGAAAACACTCTTCTCTAGTCTTATATAACCATCTAAAAACACCACAACAATATTTTATTCTCCACTAAAAGGAATCTTTTAAGAAGCATAGATAGAGACATCCTCTACACCACAATTTTCATAAAACAAAGTGAAGCTAGGAGTGGCCCACATCTCCTTAGTAATCACTAGAATCCTCTTATAGCTATAAGACTTCATGATCTTGTTATTCTTCTTATTATTCTAAACTATGACAACTGGTTCCTTTTTTATGTCACTCTCCTTCTCTTCTAAGATAGAATTGACAACACATGGACCAATTATGTAATCTTGACATACCTTGTCATCTATAGAATCTTATTTATAACTTAAAATCTCATCACTAAGCACTAATAATTAATGTTATTTAAATGATACTTTCTTATTAATAGTAATATGTTCACTTGGATCCATGCACATCTCATAACTTGCCTCAACTAACACCTTGGTCTTCTCCTTGAGCTTGGTCTCTTCATTCTCAACATGAGCAAACAATGAGAGCCCTTGGAACTCTTAAACTTTTGTTGCATTCTCCACCATAGAAAATAAATTACTTGGACCTACAGTCTCATCATGAGCTCATAATTACCACCTTTGGTATCTATTAGTTAACTTTCCTTCTACCTTACACTCTAGGAGCCTAATAGAACCTATTCTATCTTATAGGCCTTTATTTATAAAATCTAGAAATGTGACTAATATTTTCAAAGTAGTAGCAAACAATAATCCTTAATGGAAACTCAACTCGTCTTACTTTGTTTGGATAAAAACTATCAATGGGTCCAATATCATGAAAATTGAGATAAACTACTCTTTTTGAAGAAGACTTACTTTGCCTTTCCTTATTTGGACAATACTTAGTAAAGTGTCCCTCATTAAGATAGTTGAAGCACTTAACCTTGCTCACCCATTTTGACTAATGACCCCCATCATAGTTCTAAGAAAATTCATTTCCAAGAGATCTCTTGCATTCTCTAGCTATATGCCCAAACTAATTACATGTGTAACAATAACCATTGACAATTACATACCTCATGGAATTTGGTTGTCTAATCTAATTATTCTTCATTCTTCTAGTACCTTCATTCCTTGTCTAATTATTTTTCTTCAAAGTATGATTGTCCTTGTTCACATTAGTCTTCATTTTATCTTGAGTTGCATTCTCTAGTTCTTCTTTGTCTCCAAGACCAATCCTATGACTTTTATGCTTCTAATCATTGAAAATATTGTATATATCACTTGAGCTCATTTAAAATATCAAAAATGACTTCACCTTACAAAATTTCTTCTCTAACTCAGATCTCAATGACTCGTTTTCAATTACATACCTTTAACATTCATCTTCTTTAGCTTTTAGGCTTGTAGATAGGATTTTCAATTGACAATTGAGATGCTTGACCATATCTTCATGCTCCTTGGTATTTTCATTAATTCTTGCCTCAAATACACTAAATTTCTCCTCAAATTCCTTGAGTTTAGATTTCATATTCTTATTTATCTTCTTCTCAATATTCAGTTCTTCAAGAGCATTTGTCAATGTGGTCTTATAGTCCACCTCATCTTCATCATCATCTGAATCACTCCTAGCAAACTCTTTTTGATATGAGAAAATAATTTCCGTAGTTATTAATAGGGATATATCTTAAAAAATATCATCATCTTCATGATCATACTTTGAGTCGCTATTTTCACTCTCAGCTAATGAGTTTCAATCTTCTTTGGTGTAGAGACTCTTCTTGTCCTTGATGTACTTCTTATAATTTGATTCAACATGCACCATTCATCTTGATCTATATGAATGCCTATAAGCCATTGGATCTCCATTTAGTCCTGGTATTTAATATCATGAAAAATAAACTAGGTATGAGGACCATTTCTATATGCCTGCAAGGCTAATTTTGCACAGTCATATCTTTTACTTCAATCATATGTTCTAAAATTTGGGCCATATGTTCTCCTTTCAAAGAGGAATCCAACCATGTATTAAGTGTAAATTAAAACATTAACATGTCTACGATAAAATTACATTAAATTTCTCACTCAAATTTTTCTCCCACAGAGCTAACTATGTCAAGAACTATCTAGAAAAGCCAACTTTCCACATGCATAGCTTTTGATGCACTTAATTACATGACCTAGAATTTATTAAAAATCAACTAGGAATAGAACTAAACAAACCCATATGATCAACTTGTCTTGAAACTACCACATGTTTGAAATATGACTTCATTAATATGCGTACTTGGTTATTTCTTGCCACATGCAAATTTGGCTAAGGGAAAACACTATCAAATTGCCTAGGAGCCCAAATTTGCACTTGCATATTTTCTATCGTAATTAATCACATGAACTAAAATTTAGTGAATAATTTCAAATTACATAATAAAATACATATATATTTCAATATACTCCTATAACCCTCACACATGTGAGATATGACATCACTAAATTGCTTACTTAGCTTTGTTTGAACATAGAAAACACTATCAAAATACTTAAGAGCCCAACTTTACACCCACATATATTTGAATATGATTTATCACATTACTTGAGATTTATAAAATATAAATTAGGGATGAATGTGATCAAAATCATATGACCAACTCCACCTGACTCATCTACATGTGGAAATTATGATGTTAGCAAATTGCCTACTCAAATTTTCTACCATTAGACCCAAAATGTCTATATGCAAACAATGATCAACTAGATGAAATCCACTCATGCACACAAAAAATCAAAGCATATAAAAAGACTTATAGTACATATTTCACATGTTAAAAATATCATATTCATCCCTAATCATCTCTAAATAGACAAACTTTTAAGATCAACCAAGCCTCCTTCAAGTAGACTAGGACAAGCACATTGCACACTTTGTCATTGTCACTTAGACTATAAATGGACTTCATCCACTCATTTAGACACGTCCATGACATCACCATGAAATCATTGACAACTATACAATAGTAAAATCTCTCACTCTATGACTAAAATTATTACATGCAAAGCAATGACCATGAAATGAACTAGAACACCTTATTGTGTTGGGTTGACTGAAAGGTTTCTTTATGTTGAAATTCATGATAAATAAAATGAATTAATATGATTCTTTACTCTCCTTCTCAATATTAATCATCTTAAATATGATTTTCTCATTCTCAATATTTAATTTATAACATTCTTCCTCTTTTGAACTTAGACTTGTCTTTACATCCTTTAGCCAACTCTTGAGATCCTTGATGATATTTATATCTTCTTAGACTACTTCAACCAGTTCCCGCAACTTATTTTGGAGATGACTCATATCTTCTTCACATTACATAAGATACTTAGCTTATTCTTTAATATTCTTAAGGACCATCTCATATTCATCTCCCTTAGAGTTAGAGTCACTCTTCATTGTCTCAAAAATACCAATCCCTTCTTTAAGACCTTTAACCATTGATTTCAATTCTTGATTCTCTTTCCTTAGCTACTTGGCCATCTTGTGCTTCTAGGATCACCTTCAAGCTATCAACCCTCCTTAAAATGACATGATCTAATACCAACTATGGGAATCACAACCAATAAGAGGGGGGTTAATCAGTGTATAAAATTTTCACTTAATTCCATACATTATTCTTTTAACCATATAAAATAACATAGAGATATAATAATGTATAATTAACCATTTAAATAAGTATTAAGTACAAGAATAACACATGAATACAATAGCTATGTGTGAAACCCTAATGGGAAATAAAACCCACTATCACACCACTTGGAATACTATCCTATAAACAATGAAACAACATTTAGTGAGGTATAAACCCCACAAGGAACACCAACCCCTCACTAGTTAAGTACCAAGTCAACTATTCCTATAACAAGATCCAACTTAAAATGAGGATCCAACCCCCTAAGTGACTTAGAACCAACCCAACCACTTCAAAGATACTTCTTCAAGGTCCAACCTATAAGGCAACTCCAACTCCTTCTTGACTAAGTACCAAACCAATCAAGACAAGTTTGATCACCTCAAGACACCTTATTGCTCAATCAATTGATGGTAACATATTCTTTGGATCTCTATATTATTTATATGAAATACACTCACTATCATATACTTAGAACATAGCTCTGATGTATCTATGATGGTATCTCAATCATCAATTATCTCATTCAACTCTCCTTAGCCTTTTACCTCTCTCAAACAACCTTATAGGCTCACTCACTCAATATGCCTCTTACTAGGCTCATTAGGTCAACTAACCTTGTCATCCACCTATATAAACTATGTTAGATATTCATGATTTATCCTCTAATACTTTTTATGGTTTACATGACCTAATTCTTCTCCTCTAAGATCTCTTTTCTTTTCTTTTCTTATCGTCTCATCTCCTCAAGTATCCCAAATAGGCCTATTATGCCTTGTATATATACCAATCACTTGCACTTTCCCATCTTGGTCAACCAATCATATTTAATAAAATTTAATAACACTTGAAATAAATCATAACACATGTTTCATATAATAAACACTCACCATATAGGTTGGCCAAGCTCATTAGGACCAAAACCACCATTAGGCTTAAAGGAGACCTAATGCAATTAGGTCTATCTCAACCACACATTGCACATGGAATCACTATGGATCAAATATAATAGGCCTCATTATCCATACCTTTTTCTAACCAATTACTATTTCTTATACAATATATTTATCTATGACCAAAATGATTACATACAAATTAATGACCATGAAATGAACTAGAACACCTTATTATGTTGGGTTGATTAAAAGGTTTCTTCATATTGATATTTATGTTGGAGCACATGACTTGATCTGATTATTTACTCTCCTTATTAATCTTAATCATCTTAACTATTAGCTTCTCATGATCAATCTTCAATTTATAACATTCTTCCTCTTTTGAATTTAGACTTGTCTTTACATCTTTTAGCTGACTCTTGAGATCCTTGATGATCTTTCTATCTTCTTTGACTGCTTCAACCATTTATTCAAGCTTAGTTTGGATATGACTCATCTCTCCTTCATGTTCCATAATATACTTAGCCTATTATTTAAGATTTTTAAGGACCATATCATATTCATCTCCCTTGTAGTTAGAGTTACTCTTCCTTGTCTCAAAATAACTAATCTACTCTTAAAGACCTTTGACCATTGATTTCAATTTTTTATTCTCTTTCCTTAGATACTTGGCCATATTATACTTCCAAGATCACCTTTAATATATAAAACATCCTTCAAAGGACATTATTTAATACCAATTATTTTAAGCATACCCATCGATGTACAAACATTTCACTCAATTCCATACATCATTCATTTAACCATTTAAACTAACATAGAGATATAGTAATGTATAATCAACCATGTAAATAAGTATGAAGTATAAGAATAACACATGAAAATAATAGACATGTGTGAAACCCTCATGGGAAACAAAACCCACTGTAAAACCACTTGGAATACTATCTTATAATCAATGAAGTAACATTTATTGAGGCACCAACCCTACAAGGAGCATCAACTCAACTAGTCCTTTAGAAAAATCCAACTTGTAAGGAGGTTCCAACCCACTAAGTGAATTGGAGCCTCTTCTTCAATGCATAAGACACTTATGATCACCTTGATGCATTGAAGCAGTCAATCTTATTTATATGAAATATAGTCACTTTCATACACCTAAAACACATATCTAATGTATATTTGATGAAATATCAATCATAAACATCTCATTCATCTCTCCTTAGCCTTGTACCTTTCTCAAATAGCCTTATAGGCTTACTCACTCAATATGCCTCTTATTAGGCTCATTAGGTCAACTGACCTTGTCATCCACCTACAAAAACTATGTTAGATATTCATGATTTATACTATGATCCTTTTTATAGTCTAAAATACCTAATTATTCTCCTCCAATATCTCTTTTCTTTTCTTATCTTCTCATCTCCTCAACTATCCCAAATAAGCCTATCATGCCTTGTATATATACCAATCACTTGCACTTACCCATCTTGGTCAACCAATAATATTTAAAAAAATTGGATCACACTTGATATAAGTCATAACATGTGTTTCATACAATAAACACTCACCATATAGGTTGGCCAAGCTCATCAGGGCCAAAACCATTGTTAGGCCTAAAGGAGACCTAATGCAATTAGGTCTATCTCAACCACACGTTACACATGGAATAGATATGGATTAGATGTACCTCAAAAAATTCCTAAAATTAAAAAAAAAAAAATTAAAACCTCAAATTACCTCATCCATGCTCAATAAGTCACACTTCATTCACTCACCTCATGAAATCTCCACTAGGCCTTAAAGAAATATTAGGCTTAATTGCCCCAAAAATAGTCTTCAAAGATCAAGCTCAAAAAACCTATAGATATACATTAAATGAAAAATAAACATAAGTATATAAAATGTATGACCTTATTGTAATCATAAAATAAATTATAAACCTTCTATTAGGCTCTAAAAACTCAAAAATACTTCTTTAAAAAGACTCACTATGTTCTGTTAGAAACTACCAAAACATAGTCTAGAATCTTTGACCATTGACAAATATACATGAAATTTAAATAACTAAAAAATAATTTATAATAAATTATTACACCTATATAACATCAAAACATTATTTATGTACTTTAAAAATGATTAAAATTATATAGGAACATCAAACTCATTATCACACAAAAAACTATAGACCCTGAAAATAAAGTCTTGAAGAATGTTGTCTTTAGCACTTGAAATGGAAATTTAATGAATTATCATTCACATTAATAGGTTATATGAGACATATATATCATACTAAAATAAATAAATAAATATATATATATATATATATATATATATATATATATATATATATATATATATATATATATATATATATATATATATATATATATATCATTTTTTATAGTTCCAACCATTGGTCTTACATACCAATTTTTTTAGTTTCTTTCTCACAATCCTCACACAGTCTGATAAGCCATTTTGACTTCCAAATTACAAATTATTAACATATATATCCATATTAAATAAATAATTAATATGTTATTTATATCTCAAAAAAAATCAAGTGAATTTGATACAATGAATCATGTAATAGTGTCTCACACTCTTCACTTCATCTTGCATACATGGAACAATCATTCTACCTTAAGAACCAGTCATGGTGAACATGACTTAAAAAACCTATAAAATAAATTCCATAAATGTATAATTAATTCATGTGATCCATAAAAATATTATAATAACTCCAATCACAAATTTATATAGATCTAATGATAAATATAGAACATATAAATCAAATTTTGAACCTCACTCTTTCACTGTCTTGACTCACTAGATAGGTCATCTTGTGAACAAAATTTACACAATTTTAAATAAAATATAATAAAAATTTAAATGATTTATAGGTATCTAAAAATTACTTCAATCATTTTTATTTATCCCTAATCTTCTGCAACCAATCCCTAAACACATTCTCACTTTGACTAGTTTTTCTCACTATCTTCACTTTAAGCCATTTTAGCGATAGGTTAACTTGAGTGAATTTTTTTTTTGAAATATATTATATAAATCTATAAAATAACACCATGAAAAAAAAAACAAGTATTTACCTTCAACCTCCATCTATTGTGTAATCTTGACCTAGTCAACCCTACTTATAACATTAAATTCTTTAGAAATAAGGGTTTTTCTATAGCTTCCACTTACTATAATGAAAAAATAATGAAAATTGTATATCAATTTAGGATTAATATACCACATAAAATCATAAAAATATACTTAAAAATTCATTCTAAGACATTTCCAACAATATATCTCTAATTGGGTCATTATGAGAGTTTTGTGAGGGTTTTATATTAGTTTTAATTCTTAATGAATGTTCATATAGCTATGTCCCTGAAACCACTTCCTAAAAATTAGAAAAATTTATTAGGAACTTTTATATCTCTCCCAAAGAGATAATATTCCCATTTAATTATCACACGTGCCAATGAACATCAAACATTCCTTCTCAGGTATGCAACTCTTCAATTTACATACATAGGAGACCTTTAAACATGTTTTATTTTTTTGTCCTTCAACTTATGACCTCAGACTTCGTTAAAACCCTTGAAACAAAATTTAAAACCTAAATCAATTCTCACATGTTTTCTAACATCTTGGAAACTAAATTTTACTCCTTATTTGGCCACACTAGGTCTTTATGCATGTTAGGTCTTGAACTACTAGTCATGCTTAGACCTTGAATACACCTTGAAGTCCTCTTGTACTACTCTAAATAATTAATAAAAATTTCATGCACCATAATTACATGCTCATATAATCTTACAAGCCTAAAAAAAATCATGACACCTCATAATACCACATAGGGTCTTAGGACTAGATTCATGAGAAGACCACCAATGAAGGACTTACCCCTTTAGTTTATTATGAGAGTCATATAAATGACTCAACACATTTATCACATGACCTTAGAAATATATTATACAACTTTAGGCTCATACATAACCATGCCATCATCACCATGACTTTAAAAAATCATTTCCATGCTTAAGAACAAGGCCATCAACTAGACCAACTAGGTACTACACCTCTTTGAGATCTTAAAGACACCTTCTATAGATCATAAATCATCTCCAAAAATATTACATAGATTCAAAAACATCTCCATAATTATTATTTTGAAAAAGTATATTTAGACCATATAGGTTACTACTCAAGACTGAGATAGTCTTTTTGAACACACACGACCTCATACTTCCTTTGACATCAATGAAATCAAAAATATGACATTAAAGATAACTCTCACCTTGACATCAATGATAGTATATAACATATGACATAAATGACAACATGAAACATCACCTCTATTAGATTAGTGTTATTATTATTTCATCCCTTTTCCTTGAAATCAAGTATATTAGTGGTTAGTTAAAGGTGTGGTACAATGGAGCTAACCCTTTAATTTAGAGTCTCATCTCTCTCATAAGTCACCCAAAACTTGTGATATGTTTCTATGTTACATAAAATTAAATGAGGCTAAATTAGACCTCCTTTAGGGTGTAAATTTTATTGGTAACAATATATCTCATGCACTTTTTTGTGTAGTTATTATTTAGTTCATGGACATTCATTGCTAAGTTGATTATTAATTACATTTCACATTGATATATTTGTGTTGACATGACACTTTTATTCTTAGGATACATGTCTCATACATACTCAAATACTTTATTCTTACAATGATTATATATTCTACACATGTTATTATATGATTTACACTGGTTACATATTTTATATATAACATGATGCATAAAAATATTATCTTTTAAGATAAGTAATTAAAAAGATTCATTACTCACCTCAAAATGGGGGGATGTATACAATGGTTTGTCTTAGAGATTAAGCCTTCAAAATTACAAAGAACTTAGATTTTAGGCACATATTATTTCATAATGGTATAGGGTCTACATAATTTGGACAACTTGAACTCAATTTTGGGGAATATGCATGACATATGTCACATATTTGATAGGATTATGACATTTCACATATTATTACATGGATTACAGGACTTAGATTACATAAGTTATCATAGTGGGGGCATATGTCCACAAATTTACAAATATCATGATATATTGGCCCAAGTTTTATGAATCAAGTTACTTAGAGTATCAAATAGAATGGAAACTCATGTCATTATCTATTTTGTAATAATCAAGTTTATCTCAAAAACAAATTATACTTAGGCATTACTCAAATTTAATCATATGATCCATCTATAATAGATTATTTTAAAACTTTACGCAAACTCTCAAGCATTAATTAGGGATTTCTTAGATTTATTGGAACCCTTATTGGATTAAATTTACTTATATTTATTATATTTATGTGGGGTTGAAGCTATGCATAGCATAAATTCTAGACACTTCTTTTAATTGTAGGTTTTTTAATTCCATTTTATGGTTTGTCTTACACATGTATTTAACTTGCTTAGGTGTAATATTGAGGTCACTTAAGTATAATAATGAGGTCATTCAATTTTACATATACATGTTTAATTTGTATTCAAACTGGTTGGTGTGGATGCACTTAAAATTTACCAACCATGTTACATCCCTCCTACACTTTAAAATTTTTCTTAGTATTAGGAAATGAAATAAAATAGTTATTAGTTATTTTTTTTGATTTTGATGGTATATTTGGATATATGTTACTTGAGTAGACAATTATTATATTTTCTCTCATGTTATATTATTATTTGAGCACATTTTTACATATATCTAGGTATACTATATTTTTGTGTTTGGAATCTTATGTTGATATGATTTCATTTACATATGTGATTTACCATGTAATAATTTACTTGATGTATATACATTCTTAGTATTTTTTTAATATTATTGTAAGCTCAGACTAACTACTATTTTATTTGACCAAAGTATTTGTAGGACTATCTCACCCTCAATGAGTGTAATAGAGTGAGGTCATCATAATGGGGGAGGATGCAGGTTTCATCAATGGGGATAGAAATAGTGAAACCCAAACCCCACACACAAACTCTTACACATTTCATGTTGAGATGTTGGTGTTTTTATTATCTTATAAATGTGTCATGTGATTACTTTGAACTAGATGTTATTAGGGTTATTATTTCATGCTCTACATTGGTTGTGGGTCATATACTTTCCAAGTTATGGATAAAATAGTTTGAACACAAATTATCCTATTAGTGTTATTTAGTACCCATATTATGCAAAAATGTTGAGTGTATTTATGAAAATGGTGTGTGAGATAAATGGTGGTTTGATGATTTATTATTGAATATGGATATAATTTATTCATTTTAAATATATTAAGGTTTAGGATGTTATTTAATCAATTTTCCTTATATCTAAATATACAAAGGTTTGTTTGGATTTAATTAACCTATTTTTGGTGGCCTATGGGATATAGGACAAAATACAACCAAAAAAAAGTTATTTTTATAAAGTCTTAAAAGCATAGGGAAATGGTTTTTATGTAAAAAGGAATGAAAGGTTCTAGTTTGGATAATAATTGGGAATTTGGCATGAATTATTGCCATGTAAAAATTCAAATAAATTATTAGGGTTATCTTAAAGTCATGGTAATAAACTAGATATTTTTGTTATCATTAGGGTTATTAACTTAGCCATATGGTGGAGAACATAGTTCATAAAATTTGTATGCGACCATCATGATAAATGGTCTAAACTAAAATTTAAACTAACATCAGTGAGATGGTTATGCATTTATGGAATTTGAGTTTTGTGTGAGAGTACTTATAGAGATTTAGGAGAAATTCAAGGGCATGAAAAATGTGGAAAAATAAAAGAAAGGAAATTAAGATAGAGGATAATGGAGGAAAATGATATAATGGAAAAAGAAGCTAGAAGGATTATCAAGGGAAAAGAGGATCACCATTATCTACATTTAACAGTGGCCATTTCCATTCTTACTAACTAGGCAAGTGGTGTATTTTAAATTTAAAGCAGTATAATCATTATGTATTTTCTTGAATATGTATGGACTATGTTATTTAATTTATTTCACTCTATAAATAAAATTTTAAACTCTCTTTTAACTAGGTTAAGATTTATATCTATTTGAATGCATATAATGGTAACTCTTTGGAAATTCATGGTTATCACACTTAGGTAAATAGAAAAGTGGTATACAAGGTTTTGTTTTGTTTTTTATCTTATGAAAAAATACTAGTTAGTAATATATGCAGATAAATCTTAAGGATCTAGGGATAGAACTTGCTTCCATTCATAGGCCCATAAGACTGAGGGTAAACTAGTCTTATAAAATTAGAGCCATTTGTGAGTAGATGAATTTAGTACATTATTGTATATTGATGAATATCCTTTCTACTAGATTCACTTATGATAAAAATGTGTAAAAAATATTATTCATTTCTAGTTATGATGAGTTTGGAAGTTGATAAAAAGAGGAGAATTACATTCTATTTGTATAGTTTCTTTGTTATAGTGATATTAACTTATAATACCTTTAGTGATATATTATCTTAGACTTACCTTCACTATAGAAACTAAACCTAGAAAAGATCTTGAACCTCTAAAAAAAGTTAGAATCACATTTTAGACTATATTTAATTACTTTATTGAATGGATATAAGGCATAATTGATTATTTATAACAACTAAGAAAACCATATAGGTGAGTTGTATATGAATATTTTTAATGAGTTTTTATATATTTTGCTTGAATTAATAAAGTTAAAAATAAGGTAGTTACAGGTTCCCATTTTATGAAATTAGTGAAGTTGTCTACAACCATATATATTTATATAGGTAGCTGTAGGTTTGCATTTTGTGAAATTAGTGAATTTGTCTACATCCATATATATTTATCTATGGAGTTATAGGTATGTATTTTGATTAATTTATTGACACTTATGTATACATATAAGATAAAGAAGAATGTTTTTGGATCAAATTTGTATACCACCATATATATATGCGTGTGTATGTGTGAACAGTAGATAGTCATTCATTGAATTAAGTTATAGATATAAATTTGTATTGAAATTATATAGCATTTTGAGAATCAAAATGAGACAATAATTAAATGGATTAAAAGAGGTATTCTTGATAAATATCAATTGTGACTATATATATCCTTAGAAGAGTCTTGAGAAGATGACTATTTACTCAATCCTCTTAATTGGATAATTGATTTGTTGGAAACTCTCTCTCTCTCTCTCTCTCTCTCTCTCCTCTCTTCTCTCTCTCTCTCTCTCTCCTCTCTCTCTCCTCTCTCTCTCCTCTCTCCTCTCTCTCTCCTCTCTCTCTCTCTCTCTCTCTCTCTCTCTCTCTCTCTCTCCTCTCTCTCCTCTCTCCTCTCCTCTCTCTCTCTCTCTACGTATATATTGGCTTTGTATAAAGCTTATAAGGAGAAATAATAAATAAGTATAAAATTATATACAATAGATTTTTAAGATGAGATAATATTATTTGGTTAAATAAGATTAGTTTATTTTATATAAACAATTGAGTGGATTCTCCAACTTAAATATAGTAAATAAATCTTGGTTAATATGCATATGCTATTATTCCTATTAAACCATTTCTCACTAAATAAAGTGATAAGTAAATATAATTACTAAAAGGTTATTAATATTATAGAACACTTTGAGTTCTACATCAAACAAGTTGATGATAATAAACCTATTTTACTTTAGATTCATTGATATGAAAATATTTTCATTAGGGCAAGCTCATTATTAGAAATATATGTTTATGCAAGTTGATGGAAATAAATTTGTATTGTTTGGATTTATTGGATGTGATAATGATAATATGTTTTATTGGAAAATCAATTTTTTTTCCATACGTGAAAGATGTTTTTGAACTTGTAATAAATGGTTAAGTGAAATCTACCATAAATAACTAGTTAATTTTATGCTACAAGTTTCTGAATAAAATGTCTTTATAATTGTTTTATGAGGTTATATAGTTTAAGTCTCCCTTGTGTTAAGGGATAAGAGGTATTTTAGGCTTAGTCCATGAAATGTACATACCTATCATCTAGTAACATAAAGGAGATTGAGTTTCACCAGCAAAAAGTATGAGTGTGTGTGGATTTGACTTAGATTCATGAGATATCCAAAATCTATAATGAAAATTTTTGGCCAAAGTAATGTTATAGATTAAAATATTTTCAATCCATTGTAATGTGTATTTTACATGTGTATGCATGATTTCATCTTAGATAAAGTATTATTTTCCATGATTTGTATGATTGATGAATGTATTAATGGGGTGTGTCCAGGTGTTGGGGGATAGTTCCATGGACATTTACCATAAAGCATACACATTATCACATAATGCGTATGCATTATAGCCATAACATGTATGTATTATGTCTTGGGATACTCGGGCTATAACACATATGATTTCTTTGGAAAAAGGAATGTATGCATGTTATAAGAAGCATACACATTCCTATAATTATAAAGAATGTGTACATGTTCCTTAAAACATTAAAAAAAAAATCCAATTCATTTATTCCTCTCCCATTCATGTTTTTCTCCTCTTCCATTCACGTTCTACTTCCCATTCATATTTTTCTCCCATTGATGTGGAAATTGTTTATTTTTATCCCCATTAATAGTATAAATTGTTGGTTTTGCTCCCGCATTCATAAAATAGATGATGCCACCATGAAGAAGAGGTAAGTGACAAAAAATTAAATCAATTTTAGTCAATTATTTTATTTTGTGCATAGTTTAATTTGTAATTTTTATAAAACATGTTGGCATGCTAACCCTCCAACCAACCCTCCTAACCTTCCTCTTAAACCTTTGCCTAACCCTCCTATAGTTTCATTATATCCCCCAAGCAATCAAGAGAATATATTTACACACATAATGGAGAATAAAATTGAAATTGAGAAAAAAAACTAGGAGAATGAGGGAGCTCAATTCCACCAACACTCACCACACCTATCTAGTAAATACCCTAGAGTTAGTATTAGGTTAAGTTAAATTGATAATGAGTCAAATTGATAGATGGAACTCATATAGGGATAGCTGTAGGGATTACTATGCTAAAACATTGTACACATATGAGGTGAATAAGAAAAAAATAACAAAAAGAAAAAATTTACACCTTATTCATTGACCAAGCCACCAATGCACCATTTCTAGTAATGAATAAATGTTTCCCAATCCATTTATGCCAATATAATTTGATTAAAGCCAATTTTTAGGAATGATGGTAGATGATGTTTGATTATCTACTATGTAACAACCATCATGTCCCATTATATTTTTTGAGGAAAATCTATTATGAATTTGTCCTCAATGAGATTCCAAGCTATTTTAACTATGGTGAGTTTCAAGGCTAAAGGAAAGGCTATATGTAGGATTGACCAGGTCCACATCATATTCCTAATTTTCATATAAGGACCCCTACCTAAAAGTCACTTCATCTAGAGATTCCCTCTATGGTGAAGGAGGTTATGGAGATCAACACTTTTCATGCACTTAGTGCACTTATTGATACACTCATTCACCATAAATGTAGGATTTTAGATACAAATTATTGAGATACTCCACCTAGTGGGTGTACCCAACCCCACCCATGAATATCTTGTGGTTTTATATACACTATACCTTTGGATGATGATGGTGGTGCTGCAGGGGGCTTAGAGGATATGGTCTTGACTGATGAATTGTTAGCACACATGTTTGGTTTGGATATGTTGGTATCTATATGCATGAAAGTATATTTTATATAAATTTCATGTTAAATTTTTAAGTTATACTTTTAAATTAAAAAAGTGAAAATTAATTTACACATTTATATTGAATAATATATATGTATTTTTTTTTGTGTTTTAGGAAGAGACATTGCTTTATAAATCATAATTTAAATTTCATAATCTAGGTAGTGGGACAACCACTACTACATCTATCTATATCATTATGACACCATATACATTTATAAAGGTAAAATTTCAAGATAATCTTATATACTCTAGATGTACATTCATACACCTTAATTTCATCATTGGTAGATTTTGTGTAAGAAAATATAAAATACCTAATATAATTTTGTTGGAATTTTTATTGTTTGATGTATTAAAATGTATTGGAATTGTGTTATAAAATCATCCTCCATCTCAAATTTTTTGATTTTATTTTTAATTTCAAACTATGCTATCAATAACCAAAATCACACACTTGTAAATAAGACTATCCACTCACTCTTATCTCTACAATATTAAGGTCTATTTTTTGTATGTTTCTTTAGATTTTGATGAGACCTATTTTATAAAGTTCTAGAAACTCTTAAAAGGCTTGTAAATATGTCCCTAATAAAATCAAACTATCATCCTAAGTGTCCATGGATAAGATCAGAATCCCTGGGATGGCCCTCAAGCTTGATATATCCAAAGCTTATGATAGAGTCTCATGGACTTTTCTATTCCAAGTGATTAGAAAATTTGGGTTTAATGATAAATTGTCTTGCTTATTATGGAATGCAGTCTCTTCTACTAAATTCTCAGTGCTGGTCAATGGTGTTCCTAGAGGGTTTTTCTCCTCATCGAGAGGAATTCATCAGGGAGACCCTCTCTCCCCATACCTATTCATCATTATGGCTGAGGCATTAGGAAGATACATACAAGCTAATATAGTTTCAAAAAAGATAGTAGGCATCAAACCTGCCTCTTCCCTTCATCTTATGGTTATACAATAATTTGTGGATGATACCATCTTATTTGGTATCTCATCGGTGATCAAAGCTAGAAGATGGAAGAATATACTCAATGATTATGCCAGAGATTGGGACAAAGAATAAATTTCTAGAAAAGCAATGTGTACTTCTTCAACACTCCCAATGAACTTAGACACATAATCATTGATATCTTAGATTGTGTTGAGGCTGGCCTACCAACTACCTACTTAGGTCTCGCACTCTCGGTAAAAGAGGTATCTTTAGGTTTTTGGAATGGTATTATGGAACGTACATAGAGGAAATTTCTTGGGTGGAAGGGGAAACTACTCAGTAGTGTGGGTAAGCTGCAACTTCTTCGAACATCCTTGCAAGGTATTCCTCCTTACTTCATGTCTCTTTTTAAAATTTCTACATATTTTGTTGAAAAGATGGAATAGATCTAGAGGAAATTTATATGGACAAGAGTGGAAGACAAATAGAGAATGTATTTAGTCAGATGGGAAAAAGTGTTTCTCCCAAAATCTCATGGTGGACTTAATATAAGATCCATCAGGAAAATAAATAAAGCCCTCCTCTCAAAAGTTAGTTGGAATCTAATTCATAACAATAGTGAGTGGGGGGAAATAATGTATGCTAAATACATGCATAACATTGATGATTCCAACTTTCTTCAATAGGCGGGATTACCCTAGGGTCTGTGATATGGAATAAAATGCTAAAAAGTAGAAGTCTTCTCAAATAGGGAACTAGGTGGAAGCTTGGAAATGGCCGGTAGATTAAATTCTAGGAGGATAATTGGTTAAGGGACAAGCCTCTCATCTCCCAAGGAAACTATGGAGAAATTATAGGCCCAACTACTCAGTTCTTTGGTGATAGGGTTAGTGATTATATGGAAAATGACAATGGGATAAGGAGCTAGAAAAACCTTTTGGATTGCTGTGTGCACATACCTGAGCTTATCCCAAGAATTTAGGAGATCCAGCAATGTGTTCAGGAGATCAGAATCCTACTCTTCCCTCAGGAGGATGAACAATACTGGTGGCTGGATAAGAATGGATCATTCTCTGTCAAATCTGCCTATCATCTGCTTACACCTGAAGCTCAGAATAAGGAGGTATGGAAAAAGGTTTGGAATCATAAACTCATTCCAAAGATTAACTTGTTTTGGTGGGATGCTGCCCATAACAAAATCCTTACCCAAGACAACCTTCAAAAGAGGGGGTTTACTTTGGTCAATAGATGTTTTTTGTGTGGTTCTAGAGAGGAATCATTTTCACACCTATTCATACACTGTGAGTTTACCTAGGATTTATGGGGCAAAATACTTAACAACTTTGGCATTGAATGGGTTTGCAATTCTAACCTTGAAGAAGTAATTCTCAGCTAGAACTCAACCTTCACACATCCCTAGATTAAGGAACTATGGAAGCAAGCTCTACCATGCTTGAGCTGGACTTTATGGAAAGAGTAAAATCATAGAATTTTTAGGGACACTTCTAGAAATGCTGCTCTGGTGTTTAACTCCTTTGCTAGGACCATCTTGGAAAGTGTTACAATAGCTCATATTAGTGTTGCAGAGAAACCCCTATCTAAATTTGAAAGTCAAATTGCTACCAAATGAAAGGTTTTAAACCTTATCCCTAGGCATGATAATTCCAAAATTCTTCAGAGACTTCATACTAAATGGATACCACCTAAACCCAATTGGATGAAACTCAATTTTGATGGGGCATCCAAGTTGAGTGTTAAAGCAAGTGGAGGAGGAATAATAAGAAATGAAAAAGGAGGGATGTCTACTATTTATGCTGATGGCATGGGTTGCTAGAGAAATAACTATGCTGAAGCTATGGCCTTACTTTGGTGATTAAAGTTAGCTATATCCCTAGGAATTAGAAATTTGAATATTCAGGGAGATTCTAAGTTGATCATAGATGCTGTTAATAAAGCATCTAACATTGGTATCCATCTAAAAGACATCATTACAGACATCTAATTTCTTTTACAAAAGTTTTTTGAAGTTGAGATTACCCACACCTACAGAGAAGGTAACAGGGTCACTGATGGAGCATGAATGATGCACATTGATGACGAAGAGAGCTTTCAAAGGTGGTCCATGTGGAGAAGGCCATTGCGGATCATGGAAGTGGTGGGTAATCTAGGGAATGCTGACAATGTAGACAATGAGAATCTTAAGGATATTGTTAATTCTATAGCTATGTAGTTTCATCCTTTCTGACTCTGGTCTTTTTAGTGTTTTGTTTTGCTTTTGACTTTGTTTCTCAGCTATGCCATTGGTTCGGTGCTAGCATCTTTTATTTGCAAGCCTTCCTATCTTTTTTGATTATATAGGGTTTGGCCCCTGGTTTGCCACCTTAATTAATAAAAAAAAACCACCTATATAGGTTACTTGTCTTATCACAATGAGTATTTCTAAGAGATTTTTTTATCACACCAATACTCAATTGGAATAAAAATAAATAAATATTATATTTATAATAAAATGAAATCTATATAACTTGAGCATGATTTGTGACACCCAAACCATAGGTCTTTCCTACTCGCTTACATAACCCATTTAGGCATGTTTTCACTATTTCCTAGTCATCTGAAGCCTTCTAGATTCAACCCCTACTATCCTAGACTTCTCTTCCAGGAAAAAAATTATCCCCCAAGGTCCCTTTCCCCCTAGATAATAGTTGCATAAGTTGAACTAAAATTTTGGGACCCAGGGTATCCACTTTCCAACACTTTTATCCAAGTCCACAATAGCCTCAAATGGTCAGTTTTTCTTGAATCCTTGTCTTTTCTCTTATCAACCTAATGCAAGTTCATCTAACTTAGGATCACTATTTTCCATATAAAAAACCCATTCAAAGGTCATTTTTAAGGGTTGTAAATCATTCAAAAGGCACAAGATAGAAATATACTAAATCACACTCAAGCAAATCTTCCTATTATCTACATATAGCCAACCACTATTATTTCCAACCTATTCAAGCTCCTGCACTAGTCATGAGTCATATAAATCTTACCTAAATTTACATAAACTTGAATTGAATACTAATGATTGCATAATACACATTAAAATTATGAGAATTACATCAACCTTAATCCCTCTTTAGAGTATTGGTATGTAGGTAGTGTGCCCACACATGGGGTGTGATCGCATGTTTAATACATATTACATACTAACCCATTTTATAATTTGATTAGAGATCACATATAAAAAATGAAGAGGAACTATGATCCTTGAAGACAAAATCAATTATACATAGAGCTTCATGTATAACTAGGACTCGATATTTTAGGCACAGGGTCTCCTAGAGTAGACGAATAGAACCCAGAAAGCTTAAAAAGCTTAGAGACTAAAGACTACAACACCAAAACTTGGAATATAGTAATGGACTTATAGGTGTCCCATTTTTGGCACTACTATCTAGGTAGAGAATAGACTTTTAGATCCTATTTTTGATAGTATACCTAGCTAGATCAATAATTTATAGCTTTTGTCTCCTCCATCTCAGCCCAGAATCAACTAAGTTTTACTCTCTATCCCCTTGTTTTCTATTTTTATAAATCAATTAAGAACTTCCAAATTAAATAAATCAATAGGTTAATTAAGGTACATTTATTTACTAAATTTCTCCTTAATCTAGACCCCTTTACTATTTAGGAAATTAACCCCTATAGTTTCCTAATTCAGTAAAACATTTGGTGAACCCGACTTACTTCAAAAAAATTCACAAAAACCCTATAGACCTTAGGGATAATTGCTTATAAAATTTTTCAATATTTTCCTAATTTTTAATAAATTTAAAAATAATAAAACTACAAATTAATTAAAATATTTTCAATAAATTCAATCAAACCCTAGTTTGCATATACTAGGTCCTATTTGCATACAAATACTTTCAAACAACTAGGAAAAATATATTGCTAATTTTATAAATATTTTTAGATTATTTCTAAAATTTTTAAGCTAAATTATATAAATTTATAAAGAAAATTTCAAATTGTTATACTATTTTTGAAAAAAAACCTTTTCAAACCTTGGTTACATCAACTAGTTCTTAGTTATTTTTCCAAGTTTTTTTAAATCATTTTTTGCATTTTTAGTTGAAAACACTAACTCAAAAAATCATTTAAAATTTGAAAAATTCATAGTAAATTCAAAACTTTTATTTTTCTCAAAACCCTAGTTGCACCTACTAGGTTCTAGTAAATCAAGTACTATTCCTTCAAACTTTTGAATTGTAGATGCATATTTCAATCAGAAATCAAATTTCAAATTCAAAAGTTCATAGTATTTTGCAAAAATATTTTTGACAAATCCCTAGTTTCATGCACTATATCCTACTTTGTTTTTTGAGGTATCACCTTACATCCATACTCAAATTGCAAAAATGTTTCTCATTTATTTACAAACTTTTCTTACATTTCTTGTAAATAATAAGGAAACCTTAATGGGCCCTATCATGTACATGAATGATGAAGTCTATCATATGTTAGTACAAAGTTTCATCCTTTACATTTAATTTTTATGTTTAATTATATGGGATGATATTAAAAAATTCATTATCAAACATGCACAAGATTCCAAAATTCTTTTTGCATATTATCTTTCACTCATATGGAACAATTACCAACTACATTTGGCTAAATGCATATGAAATATCATGTTGCATATCAAATATTTATGTCTTTATGCAAAAATTCATGTTCTCTATCACTTTTTTTATATTCCTCATGTGGAAAAACTTTCAATCTTATCATGCTAAACACATTAGAAATGTCATAGCACATGCCAAAGTTTTTTATACATTCATGCATAAATTCATGCTTTCTATCCCTTATTTTATATCTATCATGTGGAATGTTCTTTATAAACATATTGTTATATAGGGTTTCTACTTAGATGTATCTAACTCTTTGGCTACTTTAAGTATCTCCCTATCATTACTAGACACAAGAAAACAATAGTGGTTATATCTATCCCTCCTATCTTTAAACTTGGTTTATCTATATTTTATCCCTCACCTACTACCAACTCTATGCCTATAGTAGATTATGTGGTACATGCTATCACCCATATTTATGAAGATATGTAGGTTGATTACACCCATAGTTATAACTTTATCACTTAGGTTAGCACCCCTTCTGATCTAGTTTTAGCTCATCCACCTATTACAGTTATTCCTCCAATCTAGATTTATCCATAGTCAAGACCTTCATTGCCAGCATAGAGAGTTTATACACCTACACAACTTCAAGATTCTAGATAGCTTCTAGCTACCATATTCACACCCAGGGTAGTCTCATTGAGATCTCATACATCTACACATAGATCACATGTTTAAAGAGATTCTCCTACTACCATATGGGTCCCTAAAATCCCTACAGTTGCATCCACTTCTCAAAGTTACAAGGGGACCCCACAATCAATTTTTACTTTAGATATTTCAAATCATTTACAACATATACAACTTTTAGAACCATAGTCTTAGCATTTTGACTCTTAAATAAAGGACACCATGATAGGGAGTCTCATATGAGGCTCATTAGTTAGTATCATTTATTTCTGTAATTGATTGTACATATTATCTGTTACTTGATTATACATAGTTTCCTCTACTTGATTGTACATAACTCAAATATTTCAAAATAAAAAAATAATATAATATTTCAAAAATACAAAAACATGTCAATTGTATACATCATCTATGTTTTACATTACTAACCATTATGCTACACTTATAATATGCTATTCTATGCTATTATATGTCAAATTATCTATATTACCAAGCTTCACTTGATCTTCTTTGAGTGTCTGTAGTACATCTAGATCCTTGATTTCTTCACTTCACCCATCAAGGGGGCATCTTACTTCTACATTCTAGCTACATATTGATACATCTACCCATTGGGGGCATACTCTACATGACTACACCATCCAAGTTATGTCACTTTTACACTATACACTCTAGACATCTTATTGTAGTATGTTTTCTACTTGCTTACATAGATATCACATTGACATCCATTAGCATATATCACACTTCTATATTTCATAGCATATATATTGGTCTTGTATTACATATCTTGTATACTCTTGCTTCTTGCTTTCCATAGTTAGATCCATGTTTATATTTCTAATACTTTGCATGCTTCCACTCTTCACTTTGATTAGCTAGATGTGTTTACATTTTCTAATTTCTATTTGCTTCCTGATTGCATTTTAGGACATTTTCCAATGTCCTTTGTTCCTATCTATATGTGTGTGCCTTTGGATACATTCAAATGTCCTTTGTGTGTGCCTTTCATGTGACTTTGGCCCTTGTGCCAATCTTTACTTGTTCCCATTATGTGTATGCAACATTTAAACATGCCTTGTATACTTTGTGTGCTTATTTAGCCCCTTGGCCACCCTCACGTGTTCCTTGATTCTTACTTTGTATGTTTGTTGCTTGATTATTTATATTTTTGTGTAATGATATGATTCTAATCATGCATTTACCTTGCATCTTGGATGCCATGATGGACATCATGCTTCATCCCTCTATGCCACTGACAACTAACAAATAACATTTTAAATTCCATTTTACTCTTATGCACTTGTTATTACATTGTTATATCTATCTAGACATACCCCTGTGGATCTAACAATGTCTCTCTAAAAATTTTACTATATCTTGAGATAATCTATATCAATGTTATATCAAATGTTTTCACAACTTATCACACTTATAGGGCTTCTTATATTGAGGGTAGTCATTGTAAGGTATTCATTCCTACCCTTAGAAGAGTGGGAAACAAATAGGACTTTTGTCATAGAGATCAGAGATCCTAACAGTCAAAAAATTAGTTTTAGAATAATACAATTCAGAATCTAGAACTTATCATAGGCAAATAAACTAGGTAGATAGTAAAGAATCTAGACCAGTCATCAATTTTGGCTCTAAACAATAGCACCCAAAATGGGACTATAGTGCTAGACCCCAAAGTGTCTAGTTTTCAACACTATTGTCCAAATAGTAGAATATTTAGTTTTTATATAATCAGGTAGAGAGGTGAGTTCAGTCACACTTTTGCCATTATAGTTTAGTCAAAAAAGTAGTAGTTTTTAACACTTATTTCACTAAAAAAAATAGATATAGGGGGCATCATGAACAACATTAAGGTTTCCATTTTCAGTTTAGATGTGGTAGTTGATACAACTTTTAATTCAAAATCTATGTTCTAACACTAGTTATTGGGGGAAATGTGCACGACATGTGGGCCTTCTCTATTTTTAAGTTTATTACATTTTCTTATACATTCCTAGCAGTTGCATGCCTTACTCCATATGTAGGTGGTTGGCATCACATTCAAGTAAAATTTCATACAAGTTTGATTTCCACATACTTGATTTATTAAGTGGCTTCCTAACCCTTGATTCTAGTTTTAGGAGGGGCTTCTATACAAGTCCAATCTCCATCTTTCAAAGTGGCCAATAGTGGCCTGGTTTACAATTTACATTTAGCTATCCATACCAACATTATCAAATCACAACATATTTATGGGCACCATGAGCCATCTCATATGACATTCATCTATATCAACATTTTCTCGTTCATCTTCACATCATGGGGAAATGATGGAGCCAAAGGAATAACTAGTCTTTTTATTCTTGAGCCACCTATTCAAAAGGATTAGACACATAATTTAGACATTGATTAACACACACATGATTCAATAACTTCACATATTTGGTGATGATGGAGCCAAAATTCCTAGATTTACATTCTTGATCCAAATTCTAAAGTATTGATAACTTAACTCATTCATAGATATAGCTCTTAATTCAACATACTTCCAGCATTACTCAGCATAACCTAGCGGCATAACAAGTTTTGTATTGGTTTACATACCTAGTTAGGTATATTCATTCCTTTCTCTTCCTTCCTATCTCTTTACCTAGCTTTGTATGTTATTATTTTAGATATATCATATCTAGTAAGAATTGATCTAATTTTGATTTCATTTTTATATAATTACATAGTATAACATGCTCTCACTTCACACAACCCAACATCACATAGCTTCTTGGGGTTAGCCTCACAAGTAAGTTCAGGTATGCTTCTCTTATTTTCCTTTATCCTAGTATTTCACTTTACTGCATACTTAGAATAAAGAGGGGGAAACTTTAGTCATACTAAAATTTAATTTTTACAAGTTGAGCATGACTTGTGACACCCAAACCATAGGTCTTTCCTACTCTCTTACACAACCCACTTAGGCATGTTTTCACTATTTCTTAATCATCTAAAGCCTTATATATTCAACCCATGTTATCTTGAACTCCTCTTCTAGGAACATATATATCCCCTAAGGTCCCTTTCCCCCTAGACAATAGTGCCATAAGTTAGACTATAACACTAAGACCTAAGGTGTCCACTTTCTAGTGGTAGTATCTAAGTCCACAATAGCCTCAAATGATAAGATTTTCTTGAATCTTTTTATTTTCCCTTATCAACTTAATGTAAGTTAATCTAACTTAGGATTACTATTTTACCTATAAAAAGCCATTCAAAGGTCATTTATAAGGGTTGGAAATCATTCAAAAGGCATAAGCTATAAATATGTTAAATCACACTCAAGTAAATCTTCCTACTCTCTACATACAACCAACCACTATTATTTATAGCCTATCCAATCTCCCACACTAGTCATGAGTCATATCAATCTTACCAAAATTTTAATATACTTGCATTAGATACACATGATTGCATAATACACATTCAAATTGGGAGAACTACATTGGTCTTGATCCCTCTTTAGAGTATTGGTATGTAGGTAGCATGCCCACACATAGGGTGTGATCACACATTTAGTGCATATTAAACACTAATCCCTTTTTATATTTGGATTTGAGATCACCTATCAAGCATGAAGAGGAACTAGGATCCTTGAAGACAAAATTAATTACACATGAAACTTCATAAATAACTAGGACTCGATATTTCAAGCACAAGGTCTCCTAGAGCAGACGAACATAACCCAAAAATATCAAAAATATCAGACACCAAGGAATACAATGAAAAAAATTGGACTAAAACACTGGACCTTTAGGTGTCCCATTTTTGATGCTCTTATCCAAGTAGAGAACAGACTTTTGGATCCTATTTTTGATAGTCTGCCTAGCCAAATCAGCAATTTATAGCCTCTATCTCAACCCAAAATCAGATAAGTTTTACTTTATATCCCATTATTTTATATTTTTAGAAATCAATTAAGCACTTCCATATTTAATAAATCATTAAGTTAATTAAGGCACATTTATTTATTGATTTTCCCCTTAATCTAGACCCCGTTAATATTTAGGAAATTAACCCATATAGTTTCCCAAATTCAATAAAAACATGTCTATAAGAAAAGTATTAAAGGTGTTAATATGATAAAAAATTAAAAACAAATCAACTTAGACACTATATCTCATAGGATTGTCCTCCACTATACCAAGTCATTACCTTAAGACAATTAGGCTTAATGACCTTAATCAGGTCAAAATATGAAATACACCTCAACAAAGCTATAAAAGCATCCAAACTAGTGTATGTAGGTGTATCAAGGATGTTTCAACACCTAACTTGAATTCAATGACTAAATTTCACAAAATTAACACATAAATCCTCCCTCATTATCTTAGAGATACAATTTTGCAAGTTTACATGAAACTCAAATTTTAATAAATGTGATTGTAAGGCTTTATTAGATCTAAAACCTTTGGAATCATATTATAGGCTTGTTTATCTAACTTTCCCATGTTTTTATGAAAATTTTGTGAAATGTTAAGGATTCAACCAGAAGTTATAGTCCCTTTTGTGAAGGTTACCCTGTAACTTGGGTTTCTTGCTTTGAACATGTGAAAAACATGGGTTGCCATGTAACTTAAGTCCTTATTCCTCTAATAGACCTATCTCAAATTATAAAAACTATTATTTTGAGATTTATCAAATCATTTAAGACCTTTAAATTAGTAATAAAGATAGATATGACCTTAGCTAAACTTAGGAGAATCCTATCCATGTAACAGACCTTATATAACCTATTAAACACATTAGTTATGATAATTTGAGAAAATATTCACTCAAATACATTTGAAAATTCAAATAATAAGTATTTGAGGGAAAACACTCCAAGACCTCTCAATGACCCAAGACACACACTAAATGACTCATTCAAGGCTTATTGACACCTATCAAACCTTCTAAGACTAACTATAAGACCATATATACAAGTTTATAAGATGCTCTTGCAACAAGAGGTGTAGGAGATGCATCATTGAATTTGATGTCTTATCATTATCACTCATGAAACTAACATTTATTGCCTATAGTGTGTTTTTACAAGTCACAGTGCACATATCCACTTGTCACATTCATGCTTCCCATGACCTCATTAGATATTTTCATATCTTATGCAAGACTAAGTTTGTTAACAACTTGCTTAATCAATGAATTTCCCAAGTTATTAATTATTAGGTTATTTTTTTAGATAATGACTAGGGTGGAAACTCCTCCATCATTTCAAGTTAAGATAGACTTGAGCATTGATACTACAATGTCATCTATATAGGCACTCATAGAGGTACACATTCACTTGTAAATTTCAATTGTAATTTAATACTTTTGTTTTAATAATTTTACTACATACTTGGGAAAATATAACTTATATACACAAATGTATTATGTATGCAGGACTATCATATGACATTTGATAGTCTAATTTAGATGACTATTGTGGTATCTCATCATGTTTATTCATCATTTGACATACATGTTCATGTAGCTGAACTTGGCATTGACCTAATAGAGCATCAATAGAAAATTGAGAAGGCCCATGAGATTGTATTAAGTGCATGTTTAAATTATTTTTTAATTATAGTTTAAAATTAGTTTCTTAACTTGGTTTCATGTATACTTGTTATTTTTATAATAATTTTTGTCTTTGAATAGGTTCAGCTGTAAACAAGCTATGAGCATAGTATCCATAGCTGATCTTTCAAGAAATCTAAGGCATTCAACATATTTCCATCTACAAGTAAGGCATTCCAACAAGAGTCTTCTTCAAGGAAGGCAAAGAAATGGAGACTATTTGATGATTAGGATGTTGTAGATGAAGTAATTTTTTTTATGCCTATATGTTAGTGTACACATTCTTGGCATTATACATGCATATATGATGTATTCACCCAACATTAGATACTATGTTGTTAGACATGGTGTAATTTTTTGTATGCCTATATGTCAATGGATATATTATTGACATTGTATGCCTATATATGGCATTCATAAATGGCATTCTTATTTTGTACATGAATAAAGAAAACCAATGAAGTAAGTCTTGTTTGAATCACTTTTGTTTAGAGTATTATGAATGATTGGTTTTTAATTATTCTTCAGGATTACAAATGTTATGAGATTGAGGATAACTTGTTAGGATAATGTTGCAAATAAGATTGGTATGATAGATCCTATAGTTAGAAAGATTGAAATTTTTTGTTCTTAAGAATATTTATTTTTATAATAATGCAAATGAAATAAGAAGTACGGGGTGTTGAACCTATATTTTCATTAATTGAATCTTATGTAGGTGATTATAACCTAGAAACAATTTCATGAAAGTTGTAAACCTTTTACTTGTGTTCAGAGTATTATTAATGATTGGTTTTGAAGTATTCTTAAGGATTACAAATGTTATGAGATTGAGAATAACTTGTTAGGATAATTTTGTAAATCAGATTGGTATGTTAGATCCTAAAATGATAAATATTGACATTTCTTATTCTTAAGAGGTTTTTTTTATATAATAATGTAAATAAAATAAGAAGGGATGTTGAACCTATCTTTTGGTTAATTAAATCCTATATTGGTGATTGAATCAAACTTAGATTGGTAGTTGTTAGACACCTAGTCACTTATCTTGGTTCTAAGTCATGTGCATAGAGTGGAATTAAGGGAAACAAACCCTTATAATAAATAAAAAAATATCCGTGATTGCATTTGAATTATGTTTGTATGCTCATGGTCATCTACAATTTCTTGTAGGTCCAAAACTCTAAGTTCTTAATGGGATAAACTTTATAAGGTGGAATCAAGATAAAATATTATTTTAAACATGTGAATTTATTGTGTATAGAGTATATATAGGATTAAATAACTCAAGAATGTGTCTAAAAATCTAACTACATAATTTTAAACCCTCTCAGCCTATACATAGATTGGTAAAATTAGACCTAGGGTTTTGAACTAAAAGTGTGCATATCTTGAAACCTAACTATTGAAAGTTCTTGGAAAGTTGTAATCTGATGTGTTTCCTCAAGGTATATAATAATCAAGAATATTTAAAATGGTATAGATAGGGCAAGTATGTATTTTAAGATTGAGATTTTTCATAGGACTAATGGAGGCCTAATGGGATTCTAAGAGTGTGATAATAGGGTTTTAGAGGGAGAGTTGGTCCAAGATTGAGTTAATGAAGTATGAAGAACCTAATGGGTTGTAAAATATGATTTTATATTTTATTTAATGCCTTTATATAACCTAATACAAGGAGGTTTGTAGTTTAATTGGGCTTCTTGGAGAGTGAGCCAAGAAAGAGACTTATAAAAGAAATAAAGAGAATTGGTAGATGAAATTGTAAAGTGTGCTTGAATCAGAGTGTAATAAAGTTTTAGAGGGAATTTGTATCAGTTTTAAGTAGCATATTGACATTCCATACCCTAAAATACTAATTAGGGCATTGTATCTTATAGGAACCTATAACAAGTAAAGGACTGACCTTGTGAGGAATAAAGAAATGGGTGATTAAGTTCTAGGAGAGGGATTATCATGGATTTTTTTGAATGGTGATAAAGGAATTAGAGGTAAAATAATATATTATAACCATATTTCACATTCTATAACCAAGGAGACCATTTATAGGTCATGAGAAACAAGTACCAAAATTTAAAAAGTGTTTAGTTTTTATAATTGCTCTGCATTAATTCAACTGGGTAGGATTATTTCAAGAGCCTTGGTGAGATAGTTAATAGATTATGAAGAGTCAATACATTGATGATACATAATTGATAATTAAACAAGTGTCATATCAGTGGAAAATACACTTGTAATGGATCAAAAACTTATATTAACAATTTAATAGAAATAAATATTTTAAATGATTATGGAATTTTAAAAATTCACATTGACTAAAATTTAAGAGTGAAAATAAGAATACAAGAAAACCAAAAGAATATACCAAACATGATTTGATAACAAAGTTTGGCTTAAATTCTTACATCCCAAGATCCACTTCAATGGGGATCTCTCCTTATTAAAAATTGTTGCAAATGCTTACAATTCCTTTAGAAGTCATTCAAAATCATCTTCACGAGCTTGATTTTTATTCGAAGTATGCTCTCAAACCAAATCTTGAAGTTTGAGGCAATAAAATACTTATTAAGGTTCTTATAACACTCCCTAATATTTAGCTTCATGAAAAAACATAGGTCTTCAGATACAAACTCTAGCACTTTATATAGTGCTCAGGCTCCCAAGTGAAACATTGGGAGCTTTATATTTTTACTCAAAATAACACGGTTCAAAACCCATTGGAAATGGATTTTGGCTAATTCAAATAAATTATCCCACATTAGTAAAGTGGGTGTAAAATTGGGTGTTTAAATCCCATAGATTTTGTGGTAGATAATGCCAAGTAATTAGAATTAACATATATTTTGGTCTTTATAGTGGCTTCATGGCATTGAACATGGTAGGTTGAAAGGTGTGTGGGATATAACCTTTGACTAGTTGGCATATAATGGTGGATTATATTGGGCCTTGGTGGTTTTGACCATCTCCATGGTCACATGGTTTTGTCTTTGATGTAATATGGAAAATTTTATAGTTGGCATGGAATTTTTGATGGTCCTCAAGCATGATAAATTATTTCATAAAATATAGTCATTAGGTGACTATTTGAGCATGGAATAATAAGTGGTGGCAAGCCATGTGGTGGCTTGAGGACCCATCACATGGACTACTCTCTATTTGACACTTGTCAACTTTAAATTGATTCTCCACCAATTTTATCTATGGTAGGGTCCTTATGCAAGATAAAAGTGGACTCCACTAGCTACAATCCTCATAGCTAGCCTTTTACATTGGTAAAAGATGGAGGAAAACCAAAATCTTTTTTTTTTGCACATGAACTTGTTGTCACATGTTTCTACATCATTGGTTCATTATACCACATTACCTGTGTCACCTTTTGCCCTATTTTATGTTCAAAACACGATATCTTGCACATACAGGCTAGAAATTGACCCATTCAAATTATGCTGGAAAGCTCTCATCAAGCTCTAGATTATCCTAATGATCATTCCATAATCTGATGACTTCATTTTTAGAGTGAAATATAAATCCTCTTGGATCAATCCTCCCCACTAGGAGCTTTTGGACCTCCAAAATTTGATTAATTGGTAAAGAGGTGAGGGTATTTATCCCTCACTCTTCAATATTCCATCCATTTATCCTTGTTTGAGTGTATCCTTTTGAGACTAATATAAATATACTCAACATCTCCCCTTCATGAAGTCTGAATCTTCCTATAAATAATTGTATCTTCCTAAAATTTTATTAAATACTTAGGAGCAAAATCATCAATAGAAGGATTGGATACACTCTCATCATGGTCTACAATCATTAGAGGCTCAGACAATTTCATGTTTTCCACATACATAATTGAATAAATATACATATAAGATGGAAAATCTAAATACAAAGTATTTTTATCAATATTTTTTGTGATCTATAAAGGACCGTACTAGATTGGTTTCAACTTTTTACCTTCACTTGTCAGCCTTTCCTTATTGATGTAAAGCCATACCAGATCATCTACAACAAACTGGTGATCAACATAATGTTTGTCATGTCTTGCTTTGTACTTTGCTTGAATTTCATCTAATTGATCTCAGATAGTCTAGTGTACCTACTCTATCTTTTCAATGAACTTCTTGGTTTTAAAAACATCATTACATTCATCAGTAGCTGAATCCTATCCATAAAAAACATCTAGTGGAGATTTAGGCAAATATCCATAAAAAAATTCAAAAGGAGATTTCATATTAGAAGAATGAAGTGCATGGTTGTAAGCATGTTGAATATAGCATAAATGTTCATCCCATAACTTGGGATTTTTATTGTAATAAACCCTAAGAAAATGTACCACTATGCAGTTCACAACCTCTATCTGACCATAAGTCTATATATAAAATGTAGTGCTTTAATTCAATTTAGTGTCCAATAATTCCCATAGTGTTGACCCAAATTCCCAAAGAAACTAAGAATATTGATCGTAAATAATAGAAGTGGGCAAACTAAAATGAACCCATACATGATGAAAGAACAAGTGTGTCATACCTTCCCCTATAATTTGCTTAATACAAGGGATCAAAACACACATCTTACTAAATCTATCCACTAACACATACAAGTAATCATGTTTTATTTGTGAAATAGGAAAACCACCTACAAAGTCCATGGAAATGCTTTCCTAGGGACACGTAGGAACAGGTAAGGGAGTGTAACATTTTCCTACATATGGGGCTAGAATAATACATTCTCAAATGTGAAACCATTTTACCAACTCCAAAATGACCATAAATAAGAGAAGTATGTGCTTCCCTAATCATGTGCACCCTTTCATTTTTAGGAATGCAAAGTTTATCCAAATAATACAAGAGTCCATTATGCACATGATAATATGATTATTCTACCTATTTACCACTCATCAAGTCTTTATAAACATCCTTAAAGTTAGCATCATCATCATACTATTATTTATAACTTTCATGAGTCAATGAATCATGCTGCAAAATAATAGAAGCAACTACCATATGAGGCCTAGAAAGCACATTGACAATTTTATTCTAAATACCTTTTTTATACCTGATCACAAAATGAAATTGTTGTAGGAAACCCATATAATGGAAATGCTTAGACTATTGTATCTTATCTTATGACTAGAGATACTAGAGGGGATGATGATCTATATATAGAGATACTAGAGGGGATGATGATCTATATGTATCACTATATCCTTTCCCATCAAGTAATGTTTCCATTTTTTAACACTTTGAACTAATGCATATAATTCATTATCATAAGTTAGATAGTTTCTTACTACACATAAGAAGGTCTCATAATGATAACATACTGGCTTCTTTCCTTGCATTAGGATAGCTCCCATAGCATAATCACTTCCATCTATCTTGATCTCAAATGGCTGTTGTAAATCAAAAAGTGCCAAGATAGGAGCAATACTAATCTTTGTGTTCAAAGTGTTGAAGGCATTTTATGGCTTGTTTCCCCACTAAAAGACCTATTTAGTACTAATCAAATAATTCAAAGGTAATGTAATAAGTCAAAAATTAGTAATGAATTTCCTCCAATATTTTACTACACCAAGAAAAATTATAAACTCAGTTGCATTATTAGGTTTAGGCTATTTAACTATAACCTCCACTTTTTCAAGATCAATTTTTAACTCACCATGTCCTACAATATAACCCAAATAAACTAAAGAGGTCTTTCTGAGTTCACATTTAGACAATTTCAAATGAAGTTTCTCCCTTCTTAATGTATCCATGACTTTCCTAATATAAATCGCATGATCTTCCTAGGACTGACTGAAGATCAAAATATCATCTAGGTAAACTATAACAAAATCATCAAGGAGTGGCCTAAAAAAATCTTTCATCAATCGCATGAATGTATCCAATGCATTACACAACCCAAAAGGCATGACAAGACACTCAAACAATCCATGTTTTGTCTTAAAATTAGTTTTCTAAATATCACCATCATTAATCCTAACCTGATGATAACCACTTTTCAAGTCTAACTTAGTGAAATAGATAACATTTCTTAACTAATCTAGTAAATAATCAATATGAGGAAGAGGGTAATGATTCTTAATAGTAATTTTGTTTAAATCATATAAATCAACACACATTCACCATGTGCCATCTTTCTTTGTCACCAAAAGGATATGTGAACCAACATGAGATGTACTAGGATGAATAACACCCTTTTCTAAAATTTCCATTACCTACTTTTTGATTTCATCATTTTCCACCATTGATAACCTATACATGTCAATGTTAGGGAGAAGAGAATCCTTTAACAACTAAATTTCATGTTGAACTCCCCTTGTAGGAAACAACACTTTGGGATCTTGAAACACATCATCATAACTAGAAATGATTTCAATCAATTCTTTATTATGTCTAGGATCATAATTTTCCATAGCCTGGGAATATTCTTTTTCCTTAGACTTAATCAACACGAGACAAAATTCCTTGCTTGAATTGAATAATCTTTTCATTTTCCCTATTGTAACTAAGGAAAGACTCATCTTAATGTGATGAGCTCTGACTATATATTTAATGCAATCCTTAACAAAAAAGTACTTATTCTCCTCCTTATAGAAGATTTATTTTCTATAATAAAGATAAGGGATTCCTAAAACAATCCCACATATGTCTAGAGGAACTGCATCCAGATCAACCTCATCCATGAACTTGGATGTGATGGCAAATTTCAATCTACAAGTTTTGGTTACTTGCATCTTTGCATCATCACACACCTAACCAAGTGGATAGGGTTTTAGACGGGGATTAGTTTTTAAGGATAAATTTTTAATAATCTCCTCAAAAATCAAGTTTTCCTATGATCCACTATCAAATAAAGTGTTAATCTTAGTATGTTTTACAACAACCCTAATGCATAACAACTCATTTATTTTCTTATCATCATGCATAGTTTTTTTTGAAGAGGAAACAACATTAGATGAATTAGTGCTATAAATAGAAAGATAAGAACAATTCTGCATTTTCATGGCTATAATCTTTGTTTCATCTCGTAAATCTGAATCCAGATCTTGAACCATAACATTAGTTTTCTTATCCTTCTTCTTAACCCTGTTAGGAGGTCTTAACTCAAGAAGTAATTTCTAACACTTAAGACTCATCATGATTTTTCTTGTATCAATTTTAAATTGGCTTAATCTCTTATTTATGAATATTAAAAGTGGATTTTTGTTTACCCTTACTAGAACTTTGCCCTTTAGAATGTTTAACATCAGATTGCTTACTTTTAGGAAAAGATTATTTTGTCTATTTTCCTCTATCCTCTAAATGAATGGATTTAACACATGCTTCATCTAAACTAGTGCATATTCCTAAACATTCAAAAGTAATAAAGAGGAATATTCAAAAGTAAAGTCTCTTTATTAAATTCTTGTGCATATTCTTGACAATTTAGCCTTTAGTTTGTTTGAATGATTGTGAATCCATCATGGATAGCTACATATAGCCTAAAGGATAAAATTAATTTCTAAGTGCATCAACAAATTCACTCCAAGTGGAAATTGAGTTACTTGTATTAAGCCAATTTTCCTTCAACCTACTCTCCCACTAGATGATATTTTTGCCTCTCATTCGAAGAGTAGCTAGGTAAATTTTAGCCTCATCATCTGTAATCTTCTAGAGCATGTAATATACTTCAATTTTCTTTGTCTAGTTATCCATGTTTTCTATATTAACCTCACCATTAAACATCATTAATTCAAACTTAATATCTAGATTTAGTGAAGGAAGAGATTCAATGGATTTTTTTTCATTATCATCATTCAAAGAGGAGGAAGGTTTCTCAAAATTTTTACCACCTTCATCATGCTCTATTTTCATTTATCTTTCATGGTAATGCTCATCAACCATATCCTTAATTTCCAAGAGGGCCTGTCAAAAATCTCATTCAAACTCAAAGTCATCTCCCATTTCTGTAGTACGTCTTGATCCAACCTCTAGATCATATTGATGTACCCAAAAATGTCACTCATTTTTAGGACAACATATAAGCTATTTTGGTCTTGTAAGACCAAAATATCTCTTCCCATTTCAAATTTTTTTTCTAAGCTTTCAAAATTGGGAGTTATTCAAGCTTTTTCAGTAAAAGGACTAATGGTTCAATAGGTTCAAAGGCTTCTACAGGTAGGTTTAATCAAAAGAACAAGTTTCTGACACTTAGTCATTTTCAGGACTAGTTCAAGGTTCAAAAGGTTTAATGGGTTCAAGGTTCAACATGTTAAATGAGGCTTGTTTGAAATAATCTTGGTTCAAGCGGTCAATAGGAACAAGGGAATGAACCATTGAACCATTGAACCAAAGTTGGTTTAATTGGTTAGTTCAAGTGACAAGTTCAAAGGAGTGCCCCAAGCATCAAAGACACAAGTGCCCTTGCAGAGGGAATTTCCATGGTAAAAGTGACTAAGGAAGGAAACAAATGGACTGAAACAAAAACCCAACAAAATTCATGTGGATGCTACCAAGTGTCATCTTCTAAGACTCATTTCACTTTGTTTCTAAGAGTAACGGATGCTGCCACGTGTCTTCTATAAGTTAAGTGAAACATGCCAAGTGGCATTGTCTGCATGAATCTAAAATGAGTCCATATGGTTCTATAGTGTTTTCAAAATGTATCAGAAGCCACCAAGTGTCATCTTCCACAGGACACTCAAAAGGCATCCAAAGCTTCTACAAGTTCAACAGATGTTGCCACATGTCAAAATTTGAGATTCATACAAAATTGACTAAGGCAAATTTCTAAGGGACAAACAACCCTTTCAGAGGACACTCAGAAGCTGAGGTGAACCATTTCAAAAACTTGAAAGGCTAATTTGGAGCTCAAAATATCCCTTGTGGAGGGTAGGAGGGGGGTGAATGGACCAATTCAAAGGCCAAAACAGTAAAGGGATTTCCTTTGGAAAAGTTCCCCCGACAAAAGTGACAAAGAGACAATTCCTTCAGACAAATTGTCTAAAAGAATTCCTTTAGACTTTTTCTTCTAAAAGAAAAGTCTAAAAAAATAGAAAACCTAGAAGCCACCACGTGTCATCTATTGAGACACAATATCAAATGTAGCAGAAGCTACCAAGTGTCATCTTCCACAAGGTTTTCAAAAGATGAGCAGGAAGTGACTAAGGAATAGAGCATCAAATTGAATCAAGGACCTAATTCAAATAACCAGAAAAGGAGGAATGACTAGAAACATTATGCATCAAATATGTTTCTAGAAGTAAACCGCCAGGTGGATATTGAAAGATGCAAAATTTCAATAGCGTGACCTGTTTCTCTACATTGAGAAAAGCAAATGGGTAAATGCCCCTAAATTCCATCATGTCTTCTTAAAAAAATTCAATGCAACATGATGTGTTACTATTCCCAAGTCCTTCTTGAAGAGGATATATAAGGGACTCTCTTTTATTGTTTTAGGGGGATCTCTCTTTGATTATCAGAAACAAAACTCTGCCCAAATTGAAAGGCATTACTGAGACTTTGAGCTCAGATTGTTGATCTTATTTTGTTATTGGAATAAGAAAGCAAGTGACTTTTTAGACTTTGTGTTGCGATATCTTTGTTGTTGGGGAAACTATTCTTGTCTTTTTCTGTAATATATTTTTTGTTCCTTTAATTCAATAAGTAGAATTAGTGAAATTAGTCAGGAAGGTGTCCTGAAGCCAACTGTGGAGAGACTTTTTGCCCCCACAATTGCTTTTAGTGTGTTTTATTTTTGTTTCTATGTAAGGGACCTTGGGATGACTTTGTGCCCTCATTGTCCTTCGTATCTCACTCTTGCACAATTGAGGTGGAGACTTTGTGCTACATCTCAATCTACTAGTTACTACATCCTTGGTTACATTTTGCAATTACTACCAGAAAGATTCTTGTGGTTTGTTGAACAGTACTTCTGAAAGAAGAGGAATGCTTTCTGTCATTTCCCTTGAAATTTATCCTTTGATTTGCATGCATCATCTCTGAAAAAAGAGAGATGGATGGTTTATCCTTCCCTTGAGTATTTTTTTCTATATATATATATATATATATATATATATATAGGGAACCTCCCCTTGATGAGAGGAGAGATTAGTCCCCTTTTGATGTGGTAAACCTACACATTTGGATTACCAATCTTCCTACTTTAGATGATCAGACCTATTTTTTTATCAATATGTTGATCGATAAAATATTCAACCAACAGTTTTTGGTGACTCTGCTAGGGATATAGTTATGTGCATTCTGAAACCTCAAGTTTTAGATGGAATCAATCTCTACCATTATTCATTATAGATTCCATTCCATTTATATGTTTTACCCATTATTATTATAACCTTACCATTCACATCCACACTAACTGGGAAAGAACGCATAGTTTAAAGCCTCAAGCTTCAAACTAAAGCAATGCCATTTCTTTTTCATTTTTGTTTCACAATTTGGTAGATTGAAGGTATACATGAAGCCAAAGGGCTAAAGGTATTGTTGACCCTATATTCGAGTTGGTACAAAAAATTAATTTTGATCTATTTCCTTCACCATCTCACCTCCAATGAACCAAGAGCTTTCCTCCTACTAAAGTTAGATCTCCATTGCCAAACAAAGTATCCACTTTTGCTATTGATAAATCTTTACCAATAATTACCTCTCTAAGATTTGTTATTCCTCCTTTTCATAATCCTATAATGGCAGCTCAAGGCCCCTAGGGTAATTTTTTTGGTCCTCTCAATCTTACTCCACCTCTACATGAGCTCCCATGCAATTCAAGGAAGAATTTCCCCAAATTCTATGGTGATGGGAAAGTTCATCCTGATGAACACATTACAGCCTTCAGCATATCCTATGGTGTAATTGGAGTAGAATTTGAAGATGTAGTAGTCAAGCTATTTGTAGAAACATTACAAGGTGCTGATGTAGATTGGTTTTATCATCTATAGGCTCGATCAGTAACTGATTAGAATACCCTCAAAGCTAAGTTTGAAGCCAGATTCAAACCTACAGAAGATGCACATGCACTTTTGGCTCAACTTACATAGATGAAGAAATAACATCATGAACTAATGAGAGACTTCATATCTAAGTTTGACAAATTAAGGAATAGAATTCATGTAATTACTCGACCTACAGCTGAGAATCTCAAATGCTTCTTCATTAATTCTCAGTTACCTAAACTAAGTTTTTTTTGAGACATGCTAGTCAAATAGATCTTATTGCATCTCAACATTTAGCCACTGAGGTAGAAGATGATCTCATCTTAGCAGGGAAGATAAGAAGAGATCCAAATAGAAATAGACCCTCATCATCTTCTGAATATTCATCTACAAGTGCCATAGATCCAATGGTACAGAATTTGGAAAATGAGTTGCTTGCTCTCAAAAAGCAAATGGTGTAAGGAATATCTTCTGCTCATTCATATAGAGATATGCCAAGAAGGATATTTCTAAATTAGTCATATCAAGGCAATGCTACCAAGAATCAAGGGCAACAAAATCATCTTCCTCCCCCATAAGGGAAACTTGCCCTGAAAGCTCCTCTAACCAATTTAGCAATGGGATATCTTAAAGTAGAATCAGAGTTTTCTTTCTAGCTTGAATTGAATCAAGAAAATTATGTTGATCTCCTTATAGAAAATCAAGAGGAATCAGCTAGTGACTCTCACATTGGTTTCCTAAACTACCAGGATGAACCCATAAGTAAAGGAGAAGCTTTTGATGGATCATATGTAGTGTTTACTAGGTCCAAGAACTAATTAGTCCATCAAGTTGATAAAAGGAAGATAGAGGAGCAACCTCAACTAGAAATTATAATTGCTAAGCGTGGAACAACTCTGCCTTTCCAGTCAAAGGATTTGGTGATCACCTAAAAGGTAAGTACATCAATTCCACCTTCACCTTCCACTTCAAGTTTGCAAACTAGCCCTCCTCCTATCCCTCCTAAAACCCAAAAGGTTGAAATACCTTCCTCTATACCTAGCTCAATTCAGCCATTTGACATAATTGATCATGTCAAAAAGACAAAAATATAAATGTCTGAATTTGAATATTTATAGTCCAATCCTAATCAATTGGATAAGTTGGTCCAACATGTCAAGAACCAAATCATCCCTGCAAGACAAGAAGTTAAGGAAATAACTCTTGATTCACCAAAGAACATGCCCATTCCAAATAATCTTGTCATTAATCCTCTAGCTACCCCTGGGAAAATAGAACCTTTCTATGTTTCCCTATTAATAAATGGTTACAAGTTAAGTAATTATATTATAGACTCAGGCGCATCTGATAATGTCATGCCTACTAAAGTAGCTGAATCTCTTGGTCTCACACTGACCAAGACATTTGGGAGATATTTCTCCATGGAGAACAAGCAAGTACCATTGCTGGGGCAAATCAAAGATGCCTAATTTGCATTTGTAGCATTTCCAGGCAAGAGAATCAAGATGACTATCATGGTGGTTGACGTCCCAACATCTTATGGTAGTTTGCTTGGATGAAATTTTTGCAAGGACATGGGAGGAGAACTAAGCATGGACCTGTCTGAGGTAAGAATCCCTATCAAAGGTGTAATGAAGAGATTACTCCCTAAAAAAGAGGCAAAATACGTGGTCACCCGAACATCAACCCCTTAAGCTCAAATTCTTTTTGAATCCTTAGGTATGGGTAACTAGTTTCTATCTACAGACAAAGTGCATGAAACATTTGATAAAATTCTTGAAAGTGTCAACCCAAAAATTAGTTCAACTAGAATAGCAGAAGAACTAGTAGGTTGTAATACAAATGAAGAAGGACCCTCCCTCTCTAATGAAGGAAAGTCTAAGGAAAAATTAGTATCTGATGAGGTATGGACTCTGAAATTTGATGGCAGCTGCTCCTCTACCAGTTTGGGAGTTGGGATTGTGTTGATATCTCCTCAAGGATATATGTTTCCTTCATCTTACAAATTACAATTTAGCAACACTAACAATATAGCTAAATATGAATCTCTGTTGCTTGGATTGAAGGTTGCTTAAGAGAAAGGCATCAAGTTCCTTCATGCCAAAGGGGATGTTGAATTAGTGGTTTGTCAGGTGAGAAACTTATACCAAACCAAGAATGAAAGATTACACCACTATCGCAACCTGGTTTGGGACCAAATTGAAAGCTTTGATGCTTTCAACATTTCTGCCATACCCAAGGAATCTAATGATAGAGCTAATGCACTTGCTATTTTAGGAACTCTCTTAGTTCCTCACTTAGATTTCAAAGAAAATAGGTATACTATTGAGCTAGTCTATAGACCAAGTGTTCCTAACAATGTTGATCATTGGTAAGTATTCAATGATGATCATCAAATCATTGCCTTCCTAGAATGAAAAGACAATTTTCAACAACTATGTTTTGAAGGTAGTGAACCTCAGAGGTATAAATCAGCCTCTGGATCTAGTTCAGATATAAATGAAGAATTATTATAGCTAAAAGGAAATAAAATTCCCAAAGGTCTGGTTTCTCTTGAGAAACTATTTGACAAACATGATAGATTCATCAAACAATAGCAAACAGATTCAAACTTCTCTCAGGGATTCGATCAAGTAAATCTGACTACTAAAGAAAATCCCAAGATGGTTAACATTGGTAAGTGTTGCACCCCTGAAGAAAGATTCAAGCTCACCACTTTACTCTATTAATACATGGATGTCTTAGCATATTCTTATGATGACTTGAAGTCTCTCAGACCTAATGAAATCTGCCATGACATTCCTCTCAAGGTTGACTAATGCCCTATAAGAAAAAATCTATACAGTACAATCTAAAAATATCAGGTACTATTCTGTTTGAGATACAAAAAATGTTAAATGATAGAATCATCTTCCCAATCCATCATTCCACATGCATTGCAAACATAGTGTCTATTAGGAAGAAGAGTGGTGAAATTTGCATTTGTATAGATTTCAAGAATTTGAATCTGTCATCTTTGAAAAATAATTACCCTTTGCCAATTATGGATCAAGTGCTCCAAATAGTGATAGGTTCAGAGATGTTATCAATGCTATATGGCTTCTCAGGATATAATCAAGTTGAAGTTGGTGAAGCAGACCAACACAAGATTACATTTACCACACCTTGGGGTATATTTGCATATAAAAGAATGCCTTTTGGCTTGATAAATGCTGGTGCCACCTTTAAGAGGGTAATGGACTTGGCTTTCAAAGATGAGATGGGTAAAATCATAATTTTATACCTTGATGACTTGATTGTCTTTTCAAAGCATCATTTTGATCATGTGTGCCACTTACAACAAGTGTTGGAGTGCTACCACCAGAATGGTATTTCGTTGAACCCTAAGAAGTCTATTTTTATAGTAACAGAGGGGAAACTCCTCAGACACATTATGTCTAAAGAAGGCATAAAGATTGACTCAGACAGAGTCAAGTCTATTCAAGAGCTTAATTTGCCTATAAGTAAAAATGTTGTTCACTCTTTCTTCAAAAAGGTGAATTTCTTATGGAGGTTCAACCCCAAATTTGTTGAGAAGACTAGACACATTGTGAACATGATGAAAGGGAAGACCACCTTTAGCTAGACTAAAGAAGGCTAGTTAGCCTTTGAGGATATCAAGACTGCCATTACCCACGCCCCTACCTTGGTTTGTTCAGATTACAACAAAGATTTCATTATATACAGCTATGCTTTTAAACACACGCTTTAAGTAATTCTTGTTCAACAAGATAAGGAAGGTATAAAATCTCCCATTTCTTTCATGAGTTGCCCTCTCAAAACCTATGAGATGAAGTATTCAAATGTAGAGAAGCATGCTTATGTAGTGGTGAAATTAGTCAAACATTTCTACTTCTATATCCTGAATTCACACACTACTACCTTAGTTCCTAACACTACAGTCAAGTCCATATTAACTCAGTAGGAGTTTGGCATAAAAAGAGTCAATTGGATTGCAAAAATACAAGAGTTTAATCTAGAAATCAAGCCAATAAAGCTGGTCAGGGGAAAAGGCTGATGCCAATTAATTGCTGACAACAAGCCAAAAGATACATAACATGAAGAAGCTGAAGTGGAAGATACACCAATAGTCCTTTTTGTCTCCACTACTAATGAGTGGTATTTAGGTATTGCTCATTTTATTACTTATGGTGAATGTCCTACTCATTTATCTTATAAATAAAGGAGGAATATCAATTTGAAAGCTACCAATTTTGTCTTTTGGGACAATGACTTGTATAAGAGAAGCATATATGGAGTATTCTTTCGCTGTGTAGACAAAGAGAAACAAAGCCAACTTTTGAAATCTTTCCATAATCTAGCCTATAGAGGACATTTTTTTACTCCTGTAACTGCTCACAATATTTTGTGAGCTAGGTATTACTGGCCAACTCTTTTCCAAGATACATATAAGTGGGTGAGAAAATGTGAACTCTACCAGCAATTTGTTGGAAGACCCAAGTTAGCTGCCCTGCCTCTCAAACTAGTGATCATAGAAGAACCTTTCCAGAAATGGGGGATTGATTTTATTGGGACTATAAACCCATCTTTAAGCACTGGACATGATTATGTCATTACATCAACTGACTATTTCACCAAGTGGGTAGAATCAATCCCAACTAAGCATGCTACTTTAGAAGTTGTATGCAATTTCTTCAAGGAGAATATCATTTCCAGGTTTGGAGTTTTAACCAAAATTGTTATTGATAATGTAGCTTGTTTCACCTCCCAGGAGATTACACAATTCTATTTCTATTATGGAATTACACTCTCCCATTCTTTTGATTATTTTCCATAAGGGAATGGACAAGCTGAATCAAGCAATAAGAACCTGGTAACTATCATCAAGAAGCTAGTAGATGACAATCAAAGGACATGGCATAAAGCATTGGTTGATGTTCTATGGGTAGACAAAATCACACCAAAGTGGGCAATTTATATGCCTCCTTTTCAACTTCTTTATGGTATCAATGCTGAGATACCAATCACCTTAGAATTGCCAGCCTTGAAATTGGCAAAGGCAATTAAAGATCAGACATATGAAAGCTCTCTTGATAAGAGAATCATGTGCCTAACTAAGTTGAATGAATAGAGAACTATGGTGGTGGACCAAATTTCTACTCATCAAAGTCTAGTAAAGAAACTCTTTGACTAGAAGGCCAAAAATTGTGATTTCAAAATTGGGGATCGAGTCTTTCTGTGGGACAAAAGGAGAGAACCAAAAGGGATGCATGGAAAGTTTGACTCCCTTTGGAGAGGCCTATTTATAATTCATCAACACAATGGTGAAAATATCTTTCTACTAAAATATCAAGATGGCACACTCTTTTCTCTGCCTCACAGTGGGCAACATCTGAAACACTTCAACTCTTGAAGTATCAGATCATTTCATCTGTACATGTGTATATTTGTATAGTTTTTTTTGTTTTATTTTGTTTGTTTCCTTTTTTGATGCCTTTCATTTTTGGGTAACATGACTCCGTAGCCCAATGGTACACATGAAGACACTAGAGATTTTGGATTCTACTCCCTTTAATTCTTTTTTACAATTGATAGAAGTTCCCCAACTGGAGCCAGCTATTGTACCCAAAAAATGTCACTCATTTTTAGGACAACATAGAAGCTATTTTGGTCTTGTAAGACCAAAATATCTCTTCCCATTTCAAAAAATTGTTCTAAGCTTTCAAAATTGGGAATTATTTAAGCTTTTTCAGTCAAAGGACTATTGGTTCAACATGTTCAAAGGCTCCTATAGATAGGTTCAATCAAAAGAACAAGTTTTTGACACTTAGTCATTTTCAGGACTAGTTCAAGGTTCAAAAGGTTCAATGGGTTCAAGGTTTAATGGGTTCAACGAGGCTTGTTTCAAAGAATCTTTGTTTAAGTGGTCAATAAAAACAAGGGAATGAACCATTGAATAGTTGAACCAAAGTTGGTTCAATCGATCGGTTCAAGTGACAAGTTCAAAGGAGTGCCCCAAGTGTCAAAGACACAAGTGCCCTTGTGGAGGGAATTTCTATTGCAAAAGTGACTAAGAAAGGAAACAAACAGACCGAAACAAAAACCTGATAGAATTCATGTAAGTGCTACCAAGTGTCATCTTTTGAGCCTCATTTCAGTTTGTTTCTAAGAGCAGTGGATGCTGCCACATGTCCTCTATAAGTTAAGTGTAACACACTAAGTGGCATCATCTGCATGAATCTAAAATGAGTCCCATATAGTTCTATAGTGTTTCTAAAATGTAGTAGAAGCTGCCAAGTGTCATCTTCCATAGGACACTCAAAAGGCATCTAAAGCTTCCACAAGTTCAATGGATGTTGCCACGTGTTTTAACCTGTTTCAAAGCGGATGCTACCACGTGTCACAATTTTAGATTCACATTTAACTTACTAAGGCAAAATTCCAAGGGATAAACAACCCTTTCAAAGGACACTCAGAAGCTAAAGTGAACCATTGCAAAAACCTGAAAGGCTAATTTGGAGCTCAAAATAGCCCTTGTGAAGGGTAAGAAGGGGGAGAATGGACCAATTCAAAGGCCAAAAGAGTAAAGGGATTTCATTCATAAAATTTCCCCTGACAAAAGTGACAAAGAGATAATTCCTTCAGACAAATTGTTTGAAAGAATTCATTTAGACTTTTTATTTTGAAAGAAAAGTTTAAAGAAATAAAAGACTCAAAAGCCACCACGTGTCATCTATTGAGACATATTATCAAATGTAGCAGAAGTTTCCAAGTGTCATCTTCAGCAGGGTTCTCAAAAGACCAGCAAGAAGCGACTAAGGAACAGAGCATCGAACTGAATCGAGGACTCAATTCAAATAACTAGAAAAGGAGGAACGGGGAGGAATGACCAAAAAAATTTATGCATAAGATATGTTTCTAGAAGTAGACCACCAGGTGGATATTGAAAGATGAAAATTTTCAATAGCATGACCCATTTATCTGCATTGAGAAAAGTAAATGGGTAAATGCCACTAAATTCTAGCATGTTTTCTTAATAAAATTCAATGCAACATGATGTGTTACTATTCCCAAGTCCTTCTTGAAGAGGCTATATAAGGGAATCTCTTTTATTGTCTTAGGGGGATCTCTCTCTGATTATTAGAAATGAAACTTTGCCCAAATTGAAAGGCATAACTAAGACTTTGAGCTCAGATTGTTGATCATATTTTGTTATTGGAATAAGAAAGCAAGTGTCTTTTCAGACTTTGTGTTGCGATATCTTTATTGTTGGGGAAATTGTTCTTATGTATTTTTCCTTAATATATTTTATGTTCCTTTAATTCAATAAGAAAAATTAGTGAAAGTAGTTAGGAAGGTGTCCTAAAGCCAACTGTGGAGAGACTTTGTGCCCCCATAATTTCTTCAGTGTGTTTTCTTTTTGTTTCTATGTAAAGGACCTTAGGATGACTTTGTTCCCTCATTGTCCTTCATATCTCACTCTTGCACAATTGAGGTGGAGACTTTGTGCTACATCTCAATCTGGTAGTTATTATGTCTTTGGTTACATTTTGTAATTACTACAAGGAAGATTCTTGTGGTTTGCTGAATAGTACTTCTGAAAGAAGAGGAGTGCTTTTTGTCATTTCCCTTGAGATTTCTCCTTTGATTTGCATGCATCATCTCTAAAAAAAGAGAGATGGATGGTTTATCCTGCCCTTGAGTATTATTTTCTATATATATATATATAGGGAACCTCCCCTTGATGAGAGGAGAGATTAGCCCCCTTTTGATGTGGTAAACCTACACATTTGGATGACCACTCTTCCTACTTTGGATGATCAAACATATTTTGTTTATCAGTACATTGATCAACAAAATATACAACCAACACATATTATACCAATTCTCCTTCACCCTACCTAGATCTTGGCCTTGTCAACATACACTAGCGATCCACATGGTTGAATACCAATTCCACTCTGATACTAAAAATTTGATCCATAATCGATAATTAAACAAGTGTCATATCAATAAAAAATACACTTTTAATGGATTTAAACCTTATATTAATGATTTAATAAAAATCAATATTTTAAATGTTTATGGAATTTAAAAAATTCACATTGGTTGAAATTTAAGAGTGTAAATAAGAATACAAGCAAAACAATAGAATATACTGAACATGATTTGATAATGGAGTTCATTTTAAAATCCTACATCTCTAGATCCACTCCAATGGGGATCATTCCTTATTAAAAATTATCTCAAATGCTTACAATTCCTTTAGAAGTCATTTACAATCATCTTCATGAGATTGATTTATATCTGTAGTATACTCTCAAACCAAATCTCAAAGTTTGTGGCACTTAAATAATTATTAAGGATATTATAACACTCCTTAATCCTTAGCTTCATGAAAACACAAATTTCTTCAAATACAAACTCAAGTGCTTTATATAGTGCTTGGGCTCCTGAGTGCAACGATGGGAGTTTTATCCTTTTACTCAAAATAATAAGGTTCAAAACCTATCAACAATGTATTGTGGCCAATTCAAATCAATTATCCCACATTAGTAAAATGGGTGTAAGTTGGGTGTTTAAATCCCATGGAGTTTATGGTAGATAATGCCAAATGATTGACATTAACATATATTTCAGTCTTTGTGGTGGATTCATGGCATTGAACATGGTAGGTTATAAGGTGTGTGGGATAGAACCTTTGGTTGGTTGGCATATAATAATGGAATCTATTGGGATTTGGTTATTTCAACCATCTCCATAGTAGCATAGTTTCATATTTGATGTGACATGGAACATTTGATAGTTGGCATGGAATTTTTGATGGTCCTCAAGCATGATAAATTATTTCATAAAATATAGTCACTAGGTGACTATTAAAGTATGGAATAATAAGTGATGGAAAACCACATGGTAGCTTGAGGACCCACCACATGGACTACTCTCCATTCAACACTTGTTGACATTAAATTGATGTTCCAATTATTTTATTGGTGGTAAGGTCCCCCTTTGAGACAAAAATAGACTCCACCAGCTATGGTCCATATAACTAGACTTTTATGTTGGTCCAAGATGAAGGATGAAAACCAAACTCAATTTTTTTTCACATGAACTTGCTGCCACATGTCACTATACCATTGGTTCATTACGCTACATTACTTATGTCACCTTTTGGCCTATTTGATATTCAATGTGTGCTATTTTGTGTATATGAGATCAAAATCAACCTATTCAAATTATTTTAGAAAGCTTTCATTAAGCTCATTGTTATGCCAATGATCATTCTATAATTTTATGACTTAATTTTTAGAGTGAAACATAGATCCTCCTGGATCAATTGCAAAGAAGAGACCTTTTAATAGGGGATGAAGTCTCTCCTTATAATGGGAAGGGTTTTACAGTAGTGAAGAATATCATATAAATTAAGGTAAGTAAGAATCATCTATAAAACATTAAATAAGATCTTTAATCTAAAATTTAGGCCTTTAATTATCTTGGAGAGTGCCCAAGACTTCTTCATGCCATAGAGCAGACCCTATCCTATCTTCATTCCCTTTGAAACATCCCCAAAATCCATCTCTAAAATTGAAAGAGTAGGAAAATAGACCTTGAGAGAGAGAACAAAGTATTTTATTGGTTTTAAGGGCTCTTTATATTTGATATATTTTAATGTATCACTTCACTCTCTTTAAACTTCAAACTCTTACTTTAAGCCTTGTAGGACCTATTCACTCTCTTTTCCCTTTCAAGACCTTCTTGATTGAATGGATAAAAAAGAATTTTTTAATGTTTTATTTGGGATAAATACCAATCTTATGAGTTATAAATAGGTCTCTCACATGTATAAGAGGTTTTATACTATATATAAACCAATTTCTTATTGGTTTAGAGTTCTTTTTTATCAAAAAGTGACTCAGCCCTATTTTTGTCAAAAGACCTAATTATTCCACTAGTAGGTCAAAACTTAGAAAATGGATTATTTGCCTAAAAAACACCTAAATCATGTTTAAATGATGTTTTATATGATACCAAACTTTTAATTATCATATTTTGGCTCAAAACTAAGAAAGATATGCCAATTTTCCTATTTGTTGTCTAGAGGAACTCAAAATTCTAATTATTACTATGGATAACTACTTAGTGCATAATTTTTACACCTTATTTTGATTAAAAAACACTTTTAATATTTTAAAAACATTATTAAATAGGTATCCATATATTTTAATCAAATTCTATGGGTTTAAAATGGATTTATGACAATTTTTCAATCAAAACTATGAAATTAGGGTTTCCTTGCACTTTAAAGACCCAAGAGCTAATTAACCTTGTTTCATAAAGATAAAAGAGGTTATTTGAAATATAATAGTTGTATATTAATCATAAATCACATATTTAACTCATCCAATCCTTAGTTTCAAACCATACACAAGTTTCATCGTACAAACAAGCTCTATAAACAGTGATTTTCAACCAAAACTAGTTTATGCTAATAGAAAAGGATTTTATAAGTGTTGAATTCACTATATTTTGATTTTTTGAGTTTAAGTAAATTTAAATAAATTATTTTAAAACACCATACACTACTTATAATAAGAAAATTATTAATATTTCTTACTAATCTTGTTCAATTACAATCTTTCACACACACAGACTATCACACAATAGAAAATACACACATTTACACCCCCTATACGTATGATTCAAAGATTATTTATTTATGTTTATTAAAAAATAATATAATTTTATATGGATACTCATTATTATCCTTTTTTTTCATTCCTCTAATAAAAGAGTGTCCCTTTTTGGCTCCAAAACTCTGTCTCAAGACTTGTATCAGTTTAACAAATCATACTACAAACACTTATTTTAAGCATATAAAATAATTAGGACCTTTATAACATGTAGGAAGACTTACTATAATGTCTAAAATGTTATAATACATATGAAAAATATTATAACCTATATAAATTTATAAATTTCATAAAAATTACAATGTAGGCCTAGAAGTTTCAAATGTGTGTTTTGGTAAAAAACCACCAAATAGGCATTTTTAAAATTGTTTAACTTTTAATAATGAATCTAAAGGAATAAATAATACTATTCACTCTACTTAACACTTTAACACTCTCACATGGACACCATACTAGTTAATACAAAATTGTATCAAGAGTTTTAAATACTTGGCTCTATTTGGTCCATGATACCCCTTGGCCAAGCTTTGAATCCACTCTAACCACTTGAAGGTGGGCATTTAGGCCTAATTATGCCTAAATGACCATCTAGGTCTATTGTCCTATTTTTTAAACCTCAAAAATTTATCATCTCTCATGAACCACAAACTTCTCCCTTGCTAGTGTCAAGATCCTTCCATTACATATAGGCATGCAATTTACCCTAATTAGGCCTAAAAGGCCTAATAGGCTCCTTGACTAATTTGTATCCTCCTGAATGATTTTTTACCCTTTGAGCACTTTTAAAAGATTAAAACAAAAATTTAAATGGTATTTAAACCCAATTCTAATGCCACTAGCTTTTAGCCATGTGTATATGGTTCACTTGGACTATTAGGCCTTTTAGGCTTCTTAATGAGCTCCAACTAGCATTTTTGCATTTGAGATCTAAAATTTCAAATAAATCACTTATATAACATATATATATATATAGAAAAATTACATGTGATATAATGATTTTGACATCCAATTCCACCTACAAGTGCATTTTCACTATTGTTTAGGAACACATAAATAATGACAACAAATGTTGTCAAAGTTGAAGCTATAGTCTAAGAACTCCATTTATGGTGCTTATTGGATGAAAAATAGCACTAAAAACACATAATTATGGGTGGATAATGTCCATAAATAGGTTATTTTCCTCCCATCTAGCCCGATCGACAAACCCACCACCCATTCTGAGCTCAAGAATGCCCATTCCAATACAACAAATATGTTGATTTTTAGCCTAACTTCAGGCATGCATAAAATAAAAAATATAAGTCATATGGATGAACCATAAGATCCCTCATATTCATGTAAAATCCATATAATTTTACCATATATTTATTCTATATCACCTCTAAGATAAATCCATGTCAGAAATTATAGTAACGGGTCCTAAAATGCAACTTTTTGGTAGTAAAGAGACAACTTGTTGACCTCCAACTAGCATTTTTTCCTCTAAGACTTGTAGGTGAAAATACACCAATTTTATCATGTATATATATTTAAATTAAATTTTATATAATTACTATGGTATCCAATTCACTTGCAAGTGCATTTTCACTATTGTTTAGGAGCACATAAACACTAACAACAAATGTTGTCAAAGTTGATGCTACAGTCCGAGAAATCCATTTATGGTGCTTATTGGATGAAAACTAGCACTAGAAACAAGTCTATAGGGGTGGATAATGTGAAATACTAGGTTTTTATCCTCCCATTTGGCTTGGTTGATAAACCCACCACCCATTCTAGGCTCAAGATTGCCCTTTTTAATACAAGAAAGATGTTGATTTTTAGCCTAACTTTAGACATGCATAAAACAAAAACTATAAGTCATATGGATGAAACATAAGATCCATCCTATACATATTAAATACCTATAATTTTACCCCATATCTATTTTTATCACCTCTAATATCAATCCATGGTAAAATTTATAGTAATGAGTCCTAAAATACAATTTTTTGGCATTGCAGAGACAACTTGTTGACCTTAAACTAGTGTTTTTGCCTCCAGGACCCATAGGTGAAAATACATTGCTTCAAGAACATATATATAGTAAAATTACATGTGTTACAAATACCATGACATCCTATTCCACTCGAAAGTGTATTTTCACTATTATTCAGGAGCATGAAAATGTTGATATTAAATATTATCAAAGTTGAATCTATAATATGAGAAATCCATTTTTGGTGTTTGTTGGTTGAAAACTTGCATGACCAACACATATAAATGGGTGGTTAATGTCCTAAATAGGTTCTTGTCCTCCCATATATTCTAGTTGATAATACCACCACCCATTTTGGGCTCAAGAACACCTTTCCCAATACAAGAAAGATGTTGATTTTTAGCCTAACTTCAAGCATGCATAAAACAAAAACTATAAGTTGTATAGATGAATCATAAGATCCCTATTGTTAATGTGAAATCCCTATAATTACACCCTAGATATATTTTTTTATCACATTTAAGAGAAATTTTTGGTATAATTTATAGTAATGGGTCCTAAAATGCAACTTTTTGGTAGTGAAGAGACAACTTGTTGACCTCCAACTAGTGTTTTTGCCTGTGGGACCCGCAAGTGAAAATCCATCACTTTGAGCACATATATTGTCAAATTAAACATGATCCAATTCCACCTAAAAATACATTTTCACTACTATTTAGGAGCATAAAATACTAACAACTAATGTTATCAAATTTGAAGCTACAGTATGAGAACTCCATTTCTAGTGCGTATTGGCTGAAAATTAGCACTACCAACACATTTAGAGGGGTGAATAATGTCCAAGACTAAGTTATGTTGGGGCCAAAATACACCTAAGTATAAAAATTTGGGTCCCTTTAGATTTTACAAACCTTTTTATTGTTAATTTGGCAATGCTCCTAGGTTTTAGTAGAATTTGAAGATCATCCATTGTGATAAGGTGGGATTTTTTATTTAAATCCTAGTGTGCTAAATGATTCTAACATTTCAACTTGTTTTTTAAGAAATGTAGGTTTCATGAAAAATAATGGGTTTTTATCAGTCAAAGGATCCACTAGATTTATAACAATAGTTGGTTTGCTAAGGCTTAACCTTGATTCCTTCTTTTCAAAAAAACCTGTTTAAAATCCTAGGTTTGAAACCCTCAAGTTTGAATTCAAATTTTGGCACGAATATTTTGGTGAGGATGTTTAAAATAATATTTTATACCTAAGATTAAGTTTATATTAGGGATTAGTCACATTCATTAATTCTACTAAACCTTAATATAAAATTAATATTACATCCTTGTATATTCTTTTAAATATCTTCTCTTATCCTAACCACCACATGAAGTACCTTGACAAGGCCCCATTTTAATTTCCTAGGTCGATCCCACTTTTAATTAAATTTTATCTTAATTTTTTATCCTAAGACCCAATTTATATTTATTAATATGAACAGGGCCTTATCATAACATCTTAGCCTAGGTTTTATTAATTAAAGGTCCTAACTTAAACTTATTACATCTTATAGGATCCAACGGCCCACACTTGAACGTGAAACTCAATAAGATGATGCATAATAAAGGAAGATCTAATGATCTGCACTTCATTATGGGGTCTAATATGATGGTATGATCCCTGTGAGGATGCCAAGTGGAAACTACTTTCACTAAACTACATCAGCAAGGGTCCTACCTAATTAACATAGCCAATCACATGCAACACCTCAGATCCTGATCCAATAGCCATTGCTCTTCTGATCCAACAAAGTGTATCAAGTCCCTAATGTTTGGAATCTCCCTAAGGGGGATAGGTTTCACTTTCACATTAGACCATAGAGACTTTATGAAATTAAATTTGACATTCAAGCTCATTTCATTTGATGCTTGTGAAGACATCTATGATGGTAGCAAAACCATCAAATTTAAGTTAATCCAACATTTTTACCTAGGTAGGGGTAATGTTTCAAGTGTTTTAATGGGCCTTTCATTTATATTTCAAGTAAACTTAGAGTAATTTTTTTAACCTAAGTCTTTAGTTGAACCCTCAAACTAACTTAAACATTATGTATCTTGCACGATACAATATCCCTCACATGATCGTACTAATTTGATCCAATAGTGATAAATATTTGAGCAAAACTTGGGGGAGGGGGAAGATTGACACATGGAGAAATCTTAGAGATTAAGGAATAATGGCATGACAACATTCTAGGTAGCATATTTTTGAGACTTAAAACTTATAGTGACCAATGAGATAAAAACACCAAGATTATGATCGATGGTTTATATTGAATCCATGGATCTTGTTCTAATGGTGAAAAACAAAAGAAGAATTTAAATGCCAATGGCCAGTTATTCTTTAGATAAATATAAAAATTTCCATGAAAATAATTCAAATGGAGGCCACATAGGATCCACATAGGCAAAAAGTTGCAAAGCTTAGATTTTGTTGACCTATAAATGCAAAGGTATTAAAGCAAATCTCAATCAAATCTTGAGACATGAATGAGGATAAATCCCCAATCACCTCTACCATTAAAGCTCTGAAAAACCTAAAACTTGCATAAAAAGGGAAATTATGAGTAGTTAAACCATAATTGAAGTTTATTAATAAGATTTTAATGCAAAAAGAGTAATCTAGAGGTTTCTATCGAGTTAGTGCTAAGAATTTTTGAATTTTTAAGAAATAATGGTAGTGGGTAGATAAAAATGGTGGGAAGAGGTTGAAATCTACCTATATACAAACCATTTGGGTAGAGTTTTCAAGGATATAGAGTTGGATACCGAGGCATTAAATAATGGGTGAAAGAATTGGTCTGAGCTTTTCTTCACCATCAATGAGATATAACCCCTTACCTAGAATAAAAGAAGAATTGAAGCAATAAACATCAGATACAAGGACCTGGTAGTAGTGCAATTGGTTGATGTGATTGCCAAGCTAGAGGTACTTCATTACATTAATGTGTGTGTTCCTCTTTTAGTAGATTACATAGTAGATAAATACTGGATTGTTAGGGATGACACATCCAAGAGAGTAGCTTATGTTTCCCTTATATTCTTTGCGGGTTACTATAAGCTCCCTCAATCCCATGTGGATTTACCCATAATTAAGGATTGGACCACCAAAAATGACTTAGATATTATCCTTAGATCTTGGCTTAATCAGGGAAACTATGTTTTCAAAGATTTCCAAGGTAGAATTATAATTGCCCAATTTAGGGAAGGGATTAGGGTTATCATGACCTTGCTAAATATAATCTCTAGGGATGACACAAATAATTATGTTAACCCCACCTGTGTTTCATATGCATATTTCCTAATAGAGAAATAACTTACTCCTCCCATTGGGGAAATGATAAGTATTCACCTAGGTAGTCAATTTATAACCATCAAGAGAAAGACTAGAAAATAATTTTTCATGATATCTTACCTACTTAATGACTTGTTAGCCTCCACCAAGTTCCCCCATATCAATAATTGGTCTCCCAATAGTAGAATCTCAATTTCTCACCACTACACCAAACTCCATAGCTTCAAGTATAGAAACCATATGTAATTCATTTATGATGGCATCTATCCTCCCTTAGTTGAGGCTATCGCTGGCTTTCCCATGCCTAATATGCACTCCCTAATTAAGAAATATGTGGAGATGATGGGGTATGTATGGTATTATCTAGACTACATAGTAATAAGGATTGAGGGAACCATGTCCTCACCTTTTAGATTACCTATCTATGTGCCACCTACGCTTGCTAAGAAAGAAATTAATTTATAAATCCTCAATGGAATTGATGAAGTGTGCAAAGAAAAGAAGAAGGGCCTCCTCCATCCCTTCCCTCTTATAATTGGAAGAACCACACTATAAGATTATAATCAAATAGACATTATGTCTAGGAAAAGAGGAGCCTTTATCTTTCAAATGGATGAACTTAGGATGTGAGACCCTAGAGGAATAATAAATAATCATGTTCAAGACAAAAAGATGTTTAAATAGGTATATGATCATCAACCTAGTGTTTTTTACCAAATTTACACCAGGGTAAGTGATTTGAGGAGGTGTTGGCAATATTGAAAGAATGCAATGCCAAACTTGAGCATAGGTTGATACATGAGTAGAAGCCAATAAAGGACATTTGGAAAATGCACCCTCTTTAATATCATTTATTTCCTTCTAACTGAAGACCAAAAAAAGGATATTCCCAAGCAGAGGTGTCACTATCACAAGCAACCCCTCAGATAGTTTCACCACCTCCTCAAGACCTTGGTAAGCAGTAATTGGAATAAATACTAGGAGAGGGAACATCATCTTTAGGTCCTCCACAATAACCACCACCTCTGGTGGAGTTGGTAGACATGGTGGCTCTTGAGACATATGGGATATTAGAAGAGGTTTTTAAATCTCTTGAGGAGGTTAATGGTTTAGATAAGGAAGACATAGATGAAAACCATGTTACCCAAGTAGGACAACTTGTAGAGGCTCCTGGATAATTGGAGGGGGTGAGAAGGATAAAGGGAACTAACATGAGATGGCCTTAACCATAACTATTAGCTAAAGGATGAGGAAGGTTGAGTTGGTCCTTGTCCCTACTAGTTCTAAAAGTCTAGAACTCTCATTTGTGCATCTAACCCAAGAAATAAACTTGTTTAGTGATGAGTTCCCCATTCATGGGCCAGTCATTCTTGATTGGTTTATTTATGGGAAATTTCAAAAGAGTCATACCATGGCCCATTTATGGGAATTGACTCAAGGCATCAATATTAATAAGGACCTCCAACCTTGGATTGTATAGATGATGAAGGAACAAGAGGAAAGAAGAATAGTGGAGGCAAAAGGAGCTAGTGGAAAGAGAATGAATGCTCTAGGAGAGTCCAGTAGAAACAAAATTAAATACTAAAAGATACCTAACTAACTAATCCTACCACATAGTTTTATTTAATCTAGATACCATAGGATTAGAGAAGATCACCACAAGGAAAGTTATGGTTGCTATAGAAGAGTTCACCTTCTAAAATGTGGAACTTTCACAAGCCTAACTCTTATAGGAGGATAATCAGTGGGAGAACATCCCATCCATCAAGAAGGTGTAGAGAGTCTAGTTGGAGTACTGCTATCATAAGAAATGGTTAGAATCAGGGCACTGAAGTAATATATTACCAACTTAAAGAAGGAAAAATAAGACTTAGAAGTCCCGACCATGCTATCTATGCCTAAGGATATGATTAAGTTGTTGAATGAGTCATTTTTTGACATTTTTTAAGTCTTGAAGGCTATGAAGCTAAGAGATGATGCCTTAATACAAATTTTTTAAGTAGATAAGGCTTTGGTCATCCAGTGGTAGGCTTCATAGGACCAAATTGCTAAGCTCATCAATGTAAAAGTAAAGACATAGATCCTAGACTTCAGGGCCATTGGTCTGGGACACTTAAGTGTAATATTATGTATTGTTGTTGACAAGGTGCAAGATTTAAGTACATGACACAATAATGTCAGTGAAATCATAAGCTAATATGAAGCTTTGATTAATAGGATTGAGAAAATCATAGGAATAATGCTGATAGAACCTTCACAACCCACTTCTATGAGTTTGATTGATGATGAAGAGTTCAAACAAAGAGCCACTACCACCATCCAAGAGATAAAAGGGAGAATCCATGGCCAATATAGTGATGAGAACCATAGGATAATGGATCTCATATTCAATTCATGTGAGTAAATAATAGAGGCCTAGAGCATCAAGGATTCCATGCTAAGAAATGATAAAGAATTTGGCAAATTAGTAAATCAAGAAGAGGGATGTTTGATGAATCCTACAATAGATCTTGAGATGATTAATGAACAACATACTAAGGCTAAGAACATCCTATAACAAAGACAACCAAGAGGCCTACCACCAACCCAATAGAAGATTCTATATATTATAATTTTGCATACATTTTATAAAAATGGAATATTATATTAGCTAAATATATGCTATTTTTTTAGCATATATAGTTTTAGGTCAGTCCAACATAGAAGGTCATGTGTAGAATAAAATTTTCATACAAGGACAACTATCCTTAATGTAAGCATATGTATCTTGAGAACTGATCAGTACACTACCTATATTTTATTTAAATAGCAGTGTTACCATTATGTAAATGGAGATATTTTTGAGCAAAAATTATATACTCGCACCAATTAATATAGCTAAGGAATTATGCAAAGATTGTCCATCTTTTTTTGTTGATAGTTGTTAGCTTCTCTCTCAATTATTTGTCTAGATATTGAATTTGAATGGTTTCTTTAATTCTTGAACTATATTTTCTCATTTACAAGGTTGCTAATCTATGATATGCTAGGTTAGTTGAAAATATCTTGATTTTATTTGCTTTAATTTGTTCTACATCAAAGATGTGCATTAGGTATTAAGATGTAGTAATAAAATATTAAAAGTACACTTGATTATTAATTATAAATTCAATTCATCCTTAGAAATTAGCCTAGTTTGTAATTAAAATTGAGCATTAGCTATTTGACATTATAAATTGGTTTAACTGTATGTTTAGGGAACTAAAACTTTGTCATAATGTTTGAGGTAAAGACTTACAATCACACTTGTTTCCTTTCTGTCTTACCCTCTCTTTTACTTATTTTTTTAAAGATCTTCACTATGGCTTAGATTTCAATGTTTATATCCATTTAGTTTAGAATAACATCAACCTTTGACTTAGGATAATAAGGAGTGGCAAGGGATGAACCAAGGTGGCTCCTAACCACCAAATAATATAAATATTGTGGAATAGTCTACTTTGCATTACTAGTATTTCACCATAGGCATCCTAATTGCCAAATTCCTATAACTCGTGCTTTGAATTATTGGAATTATAAAATGAGTAGTGTTTTTTGAACATTGAAAGAAACTATGGTATATTAAGAAACATCAACAGGATAAGCTCCACTGGTGCTATAAGGAGGGCATGTTGATGTTAATTAGTCAAGAATTGGTGTCATCTTTACACCTTTGGGTAGATCTTTGATCCCAAGTGTTGAGATTAGCAGTCTTGGAGGTTTCTAACATATCTTTGTGCTTTATTAAGTAAAATATCATGGTTATTCAATAAATTATTATTTAATTCTGGTAAATATAGGTTTGAATATAGAGATTTGCAGCATTTGAAATTAGAACAGCCTATTTTGATCAAAGATGAGGTGATCATTTGCATATTTTGGTTCATCTCAAACTCAAACTTATAAAGATCAATTATATTTACACAATGGGATGTTTGCTCAATCTATCTTAGTAGAAATTTAATCTCTTTTGTCATTCTCTACATAAATATTTACAAAATTAGACTAGTGTTCATGTTTAGTCCTTGATTATTGTAAATATTAACTTGATACATCATATTTCAAATAGGGTTTCACACCTTCAATATGGAATTGCCTAGAATTCATACTAGATCACACTAAAAAATAAGAGAGACTTTACTTGAGCTATAAACTCATCGATGAACTAGGTGTGATAAAGATAGATTAAGAATTTCCAAGTATTCACCCACTTCTCCTATTTAAGGTACCTTTACATTTAGACCACATCTAGGTATGGCTTGGCTAGGGAGTTCCCCCATTAATGTACAAGGGGCAGTCCATGATTTACCACATAATCTTGAGAAGTATTTGCCTATATTTAGTCTTACTGGTGTTGTGACTGTGCAGGAACATGTTAAGTCTTTTAAAGTTAATTTGAGTTTATTAAATTCCATACATGAGGATGTAACATGTAGACTATTTCCCTTTAATTTAAAAGATGCAACATATGAATGGTTCCTCAATTTTCCTAATGACTACATTACCTCCTAGAATGATTTCAACACCATTTTCATTGATCAATTTGGTAATGTTATTAGTCCTTGTGTCATTTATCATCAATTATCAACCATCAAGAGAGATGCAAGTGAGCTTATAAGGTCTTTCAATGCCAAATTCTAGAAAATGTATAGCAGGACTATGGAACCCTACAAACCTACTGATGTTCTAGTGCTAGAGATATACATAGATGTAATATATCCCATGAATTCTATATTCCTAAAGAGATATATCCCAATTTTAGCTTCATTATCCCAAGCCTATTTTGAGGCAGTAGTTATCAGTGATCAAATACAACCACAATGTTAAATGGCTTACTCCATTCCCAATGTTAACCCACATATGCCTACTCTAAAACTTTTTCTAAACAATAACCAAAACACCCATATTCTTAATCAACTCCTATATTTGAATGTTCTCCCCACCAGCTATGTTACTCTTAATCAAAATATAAGATTCCTAAATCACCAAATTACTAATAGATCTTCTACCAGTGGTCAGAAAGCTTAATACCAAATCTTGGTTAAAGAAACAATCAAGTCCATAATTTTAAGGCACCTAAAAATGAAAATTAATCTATATTGAAAATGGTCCACAAACTCAACACTGATTTCCTTAGTTGAAAAAACAAGTTGGTAATACCGGTGAAAATTCTAAAAGGAAATTTACTTTCTAAAAGTTCAACATACTAATAAATAGGTTTTAGAATGATAACTTCTACAATATCAACAAGACTAATGAACCCTCTACTATTAACAAGACCATGGACATCAATCTCACTGACATTGCCTTACTTGACTACTGTAGAGTGCATGTCATTTCCAAACATGGTGAGATTTATTGCATTGAATTTTTTAAAGCCTTTGAAGCTTTTCAATAAGAACTAGATACATTTGAAGTGGTCCCTAACAAGGATAGTGATACAAATGCTTCTAGGTCTAAATCATCAGACCCAGTCCACATGGTAAAAACATTCCAATTCCCTTTTCAAGAATATAATGAACCTAAGAATATTCTTGAAGAGATTCAAGTGTTTCAACAATTCTTGAGGACCTACACTCTGAGGAATAGGGAGAAAAAGCAACCTTTGACCACTTCAACTCCTCCTAATAAGTATGGGACCCATCATGACACTACTCCAAGAAATGACCCTAAACCGCCCAAAGGAAGTTCTTCCAAGACTAATGTTCACCAAGAAAGACTAGATATAACATTGTTGAAGACATGAAGAAAATTAAGGCCAATATTACTTTACATGAGTTAACTCAAATTATTAAACAAAAATACTTATTGTTAGAGTCTTTGTCTAAGAAACTTGGGAAGCCACCTAGGGCTAATAGTGCAAATGTAACCATGCAAAAAACTAAGGTATAATCTCCCCCATTCATTATCATAGTCAAAATATTTGGTAAAAACCTCCATAATTATCTTTTGGACTCTAGGGCTTCAACCAATATCATGCCTGCAAGAACATGTAAATAACTGGGACTAACTCCAATTAAGTCTAACAGGGTGGTTACCTAATTAGACAAGTCAAGGGTCAAAGTCATTAGGGAATTATTAATTATACACATGTAGTTGTCCAGTGAACCCAGAGTGTAATAATTTATTGACATCCAAGTAGGGGATATTCCCAATGTATATGGATTGATTTTAAGTAGAGAATGGACCAAGGCCTTAAATGGATATATGTCAACTAATTGTTCACATCTATGGCTATCCTAAAAAGGTGTCCAAAATCAAATAAGGGTGGAAAGGGATCTGATAATGAAGTAGATGATAATTGAGTATAATTTAATCAATGAGAGAGTTAATTTCCTTGATCCTGACTTAGGAGTCTTCACCTTATTGACTACAAAAGTGGCTAGTTCTCAAGACACTCTTGTTATACCTGGTTTATGGAAACTTTATGTTGATGGTTCTAAATGCAAGTCTAGATCTAGAGTTGGTATTATTTTAATAGACCCTCCTAATAAATAATATCATGTATTTTACAGACTAAAATTCCCATGCACCAATAACTTGGCTGAATATGAGGCTCTCATTTTGGGGTTATATTTGTTATTAAAAACAAAGTCAAAGAGCTACTAGTTTGTTGGGAATCTAAACTTATAGTTAATTAGGTGAGAAATAAATACTAGTGCAAGCTTTCATACCTCAAAAGGTATAAATTTAGAGTCTAGGATCTAATAGAGTCCTTTGATGCATTCAACATCCTTTCTATCCATAGAGAAGAAAATAAGGCTGTTGATGAACTAGATTTTGTTACAGCCAACCTCATACCTAACCAAGATTCTCTTAATGTTAATATTGAGTTAGTACCCTACCCCTCAGTCCTAAATAATGTGAAACACTTTTGAGTATTCAATGATGATCAACAGATCCTATAATTCATGACTAATTTAGGATATTTTGAAGCTCATATTTTTGATGAACTTGATGAAGGCACCCTCAAAAGGGTGTTTAATGGAAATATCATCCAAATACGTGATAACTAGATACCTAAAGGGATGGTTTCACTAAAAAGATTGTTTAACCAAGATAAACTCATTGAAAAGTCTATGGTCCCCAAGGTAAGTGGGAAAGGATATAATACAATAAATTTGGGACCCCAAGATCAACCCTAACAAGTTAATGTGGGGAAGGCTTGCACAAAAATGGAGAATAAAAAAGATAGAGAGTTACTCACTAGATATAAAGATGTAATTTCTTGGTCTTATGATGATTTGAAAATATTTGATCCCAGGGTTATCACTCAAAATATACCCCTCAAGTAAAATTATAAACCCTTTAGGTAGAAATAGAGACTTGTTAACCCTATCTTAGAACCCATGATATATAAAGAAGTCAAGAAGCTATTGGATGCAAGGATTTTTTTTCTCATTTAACATTCCACTTGGGTTGCCAATCTAGTTCTAATAAAAAAAGAATGGTGAAATTAGGTTATGCATTGACTTTAGGAACTTGAAAAAAGCATCAAAAAAGGACAATTACCCCTTTCCCTCTCTAGACCAAGTAATACAAGTTGTTTCAATATTTTCCATGATGTCTTTTCTTGATAGCTTTTTAGGGTATAACCAAGTGTTAGTTGATAGAGAGGATAGAATGAAGAAAACCTTTAATAATAAGTGGGGAAAGTTTGCATACAAGAGGATGCCATTTAGAATAATCAATGTAGGGGATACATTCCAAAGAGCCATGGACCATGATTTCCAAGGTCTAATTGGAAAGTACATCATTATCTACATGGATGATCTAATAGTGTTCTCTAAGAATAGGGAGGATCATTTCATATACCTTCAACAAGTATTTGAGAGATGCAACAGATATGGTATTTATATTAACCCTAAGAAAAGCATCCTTTATGTTATTAAAGGGAAGTTGCAAGTTCATGTCATCACTAAGGATGGGATCTCTATATATCTTGAAAGAGTGGAAGCCATTTCTAAGATAAAGCTTCCAAACAGTCATAAGGAACTTAAGTCATTCTTTGGTAAGATAAAATTTGTGAGAAAATTCATCTTATGGTTAACTAAGATTGTTAAACCATTGAATGAAATGCTTAAGAAAGATGCCAAGGTTATTTGGAATGAGGAATCTAAGAAAGCATTTAATAGTATCAAAAAAGTAATCAGTCAAGCCCCAGTTTTGATAAGATGAAACTTTTCAAAGGACTTCTACTTATACTCATTTAATTTTGATCACACCTTGACAAAGGTCCTAACTTAGAAAGTTTATGGGAATGATCACCCAATAACTTTCATGAGTACCAATTTCAAGAATATAGAACTAAACTATTCCTTGATTGACAAGAAACCATATGCACTGGTAAAAGTAGTAAAGAAGTTTAGGCATTACATAAGTAGGAATAAAGTACATGTTATCTTATCAAACCCAACCACAAAGCTCATGATAATTCAAAATTAATTGGTTGAGTGTAGAGGCAAGTGGATGTTAGTTATACAAGAGTATGATATGGAGATGAAAACTAATAAGTTGGTAAGGTGTCAAGGCCTTATCCAAATGATTACCAACACTAGTCCTAAGCTACTTATCATGTAGGTTAAATAACATGACTTCCAACCCAATAATAGGTATTATTCCTTGATTCACTTGATGATTAATGGTGTGTATCCTTTAGGGCTTGCATGGGAACAAAAGAGAGCCCTAAGACTCAAATCTTCTCACTATCTGATTAAAGATAGAGTATTATATAGAAAAAACTTTGGAGGAGTCTATTTAAGGTATGTGTCTAAGGAAGAAGCTTCTCAAATCATGAGTAATTTCCATGAAAAAATGGGTAGTGGACATCCATCAGGAAGAACAATAGCCCATAAAATCATTAGGGCTAGTTACTATTGGCCTAATATTTTCAAGGATGCTCATAATCATGTGAGGGAATGTCATTCTTTTCAAATCTTTTGCACCAAAGAACCAAAGACAACCATGCCTTTATAGTTGGTGATGATTGACAAGCCCTTTGCATACTGGGGATTAGATTTCATTAGAGAAATTAACCCCAATTCTTTTGAAAGCCACAAATATGTAATAATACTATAGACTATTGCATATGGTGGATTGAGGATATAGCCACCAAATAATGTAGGATAGAAGAAGTGACCAACTTCCTAGAAGAAATCATTTATACTAGATTTGGAACCCCAGTCTCTTTGGTGTGTGATAATGGATCAACCTTTGTGTCTATAGATATGACTGAATGGGTTTATGACAATGAAATTTCTATAAATTTTGTTTCAAACCATTACCCCCAGGAAAATGGAGCTTCTAAATCCACTAACAAGAACCTAATCAAGGCAATCAAAAAATTAGTTGAATATAAACGTATGTCTTGGCACAAGCTCCTCAAGTATGCTTTATGGATAGATAAGATCAAAATCAAATGATCTTTAAAATCATCACCATTCCTATTGGTGTATGGCTAGGAACCTATTTTTCCTATCACCCTCAAGTTGCCAACAATTAGATTTATGCAGGAATACATGGAGGAAAGTCAAGAGATTGAAAATTCCAAGTTGCTAGAAATCATTTAGATGGAAGATGCAAGGGAGGAAGCCTTTGATAAATTCAACAAGCATCAAACCATAGTCAAGAGGTGGTTTTATAAAAGGTCAAAATTGAAAGTATTCATAGAAAGAGACCTAGTCCTCCTTTGGGACAAGGCATCTAAACCGAAAGGCAAGCATGGAAAATTCACACCTCTATGGATTGGCCCATATCATATTATTGACACACTTGGTAACAATACTTTTTAAATGAAATACCTTCAAGGAGTAGAGTTCACCTCGCCTACCAATGGGTAATATCTTAAGCATTAATTTGATGTATCTCTATCAGGGGTATTCATGGAATAAAATATGTAAGACTGTATAAGTTAGAGTAGGTAGGCTATTTAGTTTTCTTTTTTCACTTCTCTTTCTTGTTTAGCTTGTATATATTTGTATGTTTTTATTGTCTTTGGTTGTTTCCTATTGTTGCCTTACTTTTGTTGTGCCTTTCTATTTCTTATTGTTCCTTATATATTTTGGTCTTCTTGGATAGTCTAGTACTCAAAATATCTTGTCTCCTTGAAATTTCAAAGCTTCACTAATAAGGGTATGAACCCCATAGATATGATGACCACAAAAATAAAATATGAACTGGTGTTATAACATAAGGAAATTGGTAAAGGCCAATGAAAATATCCCTTGTTATATGCAAACCTAAACATTATTTAGATCTAAATATGGTTTTAAAAAGAATTTCACTTCTGAAATAAGGTTTAATCTATTAGGATAAAACCATGTTTGCACTTAACAAGACATCCTTGCTTAGGACAATGGTTATATCCCTAGGTGGTTTTTTGAAATCAAACACTAGATTACAATCCATAAACCTGACTACCTTGGTTCCCAACCTTGTGATACCATTAAATTCATGTCAAAAAAATACAAAAATAAGAATTCAATGCAAAGTCTAAAGCTTTTCAAGCATAGGTGTTTTGGGTAATCTCCAATGGGGCTATGGACACCTAGCTGGCAGTAGAGCGAAGCCTTGAGTGGAGCCAAAGGTATCTCTATCAAGGATATGGATGCCTAGATGTAGTAGAGTAATTCCCAAGCCTTCCTATGCTAAAAGAACAACTCCCCACGAATTCCTAAAATAAGCTACTAGCTAGTGTAAATGATTAAAGACATGAAACTAAGTTTTTCCTTGAATCCCATGGCAAACAATAAGTAGAATCAAAACACACACACAACATGACTATATATTGGTAGGTTTAAAATTAATTTTGAAGTTAAAAATCTTGTTTTAACCCTGAGAAAACCTCAAATAATGATATGGATCCAATATGATAAAGGCCCTATTAATTGACCTAAACCAGAATCCCTGGGTTCTAACATTTGGCTATGTTTCCCCTATGAGCCACCATTTTTTGGGGTCAATATAACCCTAAGTCTAAAAATTGGGGGCCCTTGAGATGTTTTAAACCGTTTTATTGTTAATTTGGATGTGTTCCTATGTTTTAGTATAATTTGAAGATCATCCATTGTGATAAGGTGGCATTTTTTATTTAAATCCTAGTGTGTTAAATGCTTCTAAAATTTCACCTTGTTTTGTAAGAAATATAGGTTTCATGGAAAATAATATTTTTTATTATGGAAAGGATCTATTAGAGTTTTTAAAATAGTTGGTTTACTAAGGCTTAACCTTGATCCCTTTTTTAAAAAAAAACCTAAGTTTAAAATCCTAGGTTTGAAACCCTCAAGTTTTAATTCAAATTTTGGATAGAGTATTTTGGTGAGGATATTTAAAATAATATTTTAGACCCAAGAATAATTTTATATTAGGGATTATTCATGTTTATTAATGATTCTAAACCTTAATATAAAATTAATATTAAGTCCTCGTATATTCTTTTAAATATCTTTGCTTATCTTGACCACCCTGTGAAGTACCTTGACAAGGCCCCCTTTTAATTTCTAAAGTTGAATCCCCTTTTAATTAAAATTTAGCCTAAGTCTTTATCCTAAGACCCCCTTCATATTTTTTAATATGAAAAAGACCTTATAATAAAATCTTATGCTAAGTTTTATTAATGGAAGGTCCCAACTTAAACTTATTGCATCTTTTAAGATCCAACAACCTACACCTAAACATGCAACTCAATCCAATGATGCATGACAAAGGAATATAAAATTATTTGCACTTGATCATGGGGTCTAATTTGATGGTGTGAGCCAAAGGTTTAAAGGTCAAATCCCCATGAGGATGCCAATTGGAAACCACTCACACTAAACTACATCAACAAGGGTCTCACCTAATTAACATAGCCAATCACGTGAAACACTTCAAATCCTAATCTAACGGCCATCACTCTTCTGATCCCATGAAGTACATTAAGTCCCTAATCCTAAGAAGCTCTATAAGGGCACCACATGGCACTTTCACATTAGACCATAGAGATTTTATGGACTCAAATTTTATGTTTGCACTCATGTCATTTGACACTTGTGAAGATGTCTATGATGGTGGTGAAACCATCAAATTTAAGTTAATCCAAAATTTTTGCCTAGGTAGGGGGCATGTTTTGAGTGTTTTAATGGGCCTCACATTTATATTTTGAGTAAACTTAGATTAATTTTTTTAACCCCAGACTTTAGTTAGACCCTAAAACTAACTTAAACATTATGTATCTTTTAAGATACAATAGCCCTCATATGATCAGACCAATTTTTTTGAACGATGTAAAATGTTCAAGTAGAACTTGGGGGGCCTAAAAGCTTAACACATGGAGAAATATCAGGGATTAAGGATCAATAGTGAGACAACATGCCAAGTGGCATAATTCTAGGACTTAAGACTTATAACAACCAATGAGATAAAAGGACCAAGATTATGATTTATGGTTCACACTAAATATGTGGATCTTGATCTAATAGTATGCAAAATAATAATAATTTAAAGGCCAATGGCTAGTTATCCCTCATAAAAATATGAAAATTGCCACAAAATTAATTTGAATGGAGGCCACATAGGATCTACATAGGAAAAAAAAAATAGAACTTTGATTTTGTCCATCTAAAAATGCAAAGGTATAAAAACAAGTCTCAATATGATCTTGAGACATGAACGAGCCTAAATCCCTAGTCACCTCCACCATTAAAGCTCCTAAAAACCTAAAACTTACATCAAAAGTGAAATTGTGAGTAGTCAAACCATAATTATAGATTATTAATTAGATTTAAATGTAAAAAGAGTAATCTAAAGGTTTTTGTCAAGTTAGTGTTAAGAATTTTCAAAAGTGTAAGAAACAATGGTAGGAAGAGGTTGAAATCTACCTATCTACAGACCATTTGGGTAGAGTTTTCAAGGATGCAGAGTTGGACACTAAGGCATTGAACAAAGGGTGAAAGAATTAGTTTGAGATTTTCTTCACCATCGATGAGATGTAACCCCTTACCTAGAATGAAAGAAGAATTGAAGCAATCAACATTAGATATAAGGACCTAGTAATAGTAAAATTGGTTGATATCTACCATGTAGCTACCAAACTAGAGGTACTTAATTGCATTGATGTGCTTGGTCCTCTTTTTGTAGATTGCAAAGTAGATTAAGATTGGATTGTTAGGGATGACACATCTAAGAGAGTAGCTTATGTTGACCCTGTAACCTTTGAGGGTTACTATAAGCTCCCTCGATCCCATGTGGATTTACCCAAATTAAGGATTAGACCACTAGAAATGACCTAGATATTATACTTAGATCTTAGCTTAATTAGGGAAACTATGTTCTTAGAGATTTCCAAGGTAAAATTCCAATTTCCCAACTTAGAGAAGGGATTAGGGTTGTCATGACCTTACTAAATAGAATATCTGGGGCTGCCACAAATACTTATGTTAACCCCACCTAGGTTTCATATGTATATTTCCTAATAGAGATATAACTCACCCCTCCCATTGGGTAAATGATAAGTATTCACCTAGGTAGGCAATTTACAACCATCAAGAGAAAGACCAACAAATATTTTTTCATGATGCCTTACCTGCTTGATGTCATGATAGCCTCCACTAAGTTCCCCCATATCAAGAATTGGTCTCTCAGTAGTAGAATCTAAATTTCTCACCACTACTCCAAGCTCCATATCTTCAAGTATAAAAACCACATGTAATTCATTTTGATGGCATCTATCCCTCCTTGGTTGAGGCTATCACTAGCTTTTCCATTCCTAAGATGCATCCCCTGATCAAGAGATATGTGGAGATGATGGGGGGTGTAATGTACTATCTAGACTACATAGTAATAATGATTAAGGGAACCATGTCCTCACCTTTTAGATTACATGTCTATGTGCCACCCAAGCTCACCGAGTAAGAAATTACTTTCTAACTCCTTAATGGAATTGATAGAGTGTGTAAACAAAAGAAGAAGGGCCTCCTCCATCCCTTCTCTCTTATAATTGGAAGGACCACACTATAATATTGGAAGAAAATAAACATTATGTCTAGGCAAAGAGAGTCCTTTATCTTCTAAATGGATGAATTTAGAATGTGGGACCCTATAGGAATAGTAAAGAATAATTTGTAAGACAAGAAGATGATCAAATAGGTATATGAGAATAAACCTAGGGTTTTTGACCACATTTACACTTGGGCAAATAGTTTTGAGGAGGTGTTGACAATATTGAAAGAGTGTGATGACAAACTAGATAATAGGTTGATACATGAGTAGAAGCCAATAGAAGACATTTGGAAAATGCACCCTCTTCAATATAATTTACTACCTTCTACCTCAAGACCACCACAAGGATCTTCCCCAGTAGAGGTGTCATGATCATAAGCAATCCCTCAAAGAGTTTCACCACCTCCTCAGGACCCTGGTAAGCAATATTTAGAAGAAAGAACAAGAGAGGGAGCATCATCTTTAGGTCCTCCACAACAAACACCACTTCTAGTGGAGTTGGTAGACATGGTGGATCTTGTGCCATATAAGATAGTGGAGGAGGTTTTCAAAGATATTGAGGAAGTTTATGGTTTAGATAAGGAAGATATAGATGAAGACCCTGATACCCAAGCATGAAAACTTGTAGAGATTCCTAGATGATTAGAGGGGGGTGAGAAGGATAAAGGGAAATAACATGAGCTATCCTTAGACACAACTACTAGCTAAAAGAAGAGGAAGGTTGAGTTGGACCTTGTCCCTGATAGTTTCAAAAGGCCAAAAATCTTGTTTGTGAATCCATCCCAAGAAATAAACTTATTTAGTGATGAGTTCCCCATTCATAGGCTAGTCATTCCTGACTGGTTCATTTATGAGAAATTGCAAAATATTCCTACCATGGCCCATTCATGGGCATTGAATCAAGGCATAAACATTGATGAGGACCTCTAACCCTAGATTATAGAGATGATGAAGAAATAAGAGGAAGGAGAATAGTGGAGGTAAAAGGAGATGGTGGCAAGAGAATGGATGCTCTAGGAGAGTATAGTAGTAGTAAATTTGAAATCCTAGAAGCCACCTAGATAATTGAGCCTAACACTATAGTTTACTTCAATATAGATACCATAAGCTTAGAGAAGATCACCATAAGGAAATTTATGGTTGGTACAGAAGAGTTCACCTTTCAAAAGGTAGAACCTTTGATAAGCCTAACTCTAGTAGGAGGATAAGTAGTGGGAAGAGCATCCCATCTATTAATAGAATGTGGAGAGTCTAGTTGGAGCCTAGTAGCGATAGTAAATGGTTGGAATCAGGTGAATAAAGCAATAGATTACCAACTTAAGGAAGGAAAAACAAGACTTAGAAGCCCAAGCCATCCTCTCTATGCCTAGGGATATGATCAGGTTTTTGAATGAGTCCTTTTCTAACATGTTTGAAGCATTGAAGGCTATGAAGCTTAGAGATGATGCCTTAATGCAAAACGATTAAGCAATTAAGACTTTGGTCATCTAGTGGTAAGCTTTAGAGGACCAAATTACTAAGCTCATTAATGTACAAGTAAAGAGATAGATCTCAGACTTTAGGGATATTAGTCTAGGACACTTAAGTGAAATCTTAGGCATTGTTGTTGACAAGGTGTAGGATTTAAGAATATGGCACAACAATGTCAGTGAACTCATAAGGGAAGATGAAGCTTTGATCAACAAGATTGAGAAACTCCTAGGAGCAATGTTGAAAGAACATTCACAACCCACTACTATAGGTTTGATTGATGATGAAGAGTTCAAACAAAGAGACACTACCACCATCTAGGAGATAAGATGCAGAAGCCATGGCCAATCTAGCAATGAAAACCATAGGATAATAGATTAAATCTTCAATATAGGTGAGTGAATAATAGAGGCTTAGAGCATCAAGGAGGCCATGTTGAGAAATGACAAAGAATTTGACAAATTGGTAGATCAAGAAGAGGGATGTTTGATGAAGCCTGTAGTAGATCTTGAGATGATAAAAAAAAAACATACTAAGGCTAAGAACATCCTACAACAAATACAACTAGGAGGCCCACCACCAACCCAATAAAAGATTTTATATATTATATTTTTTCATACATTTTATAAAAATGGAATATTCTATTGTCTAAATATATGCTATTTTGTTAGCATATATAGTTTTAGGTCAGTCCAATGTAGAAGGTTGTGTGTATAATAGAATTTTCATACAAGGACAACTATCCTTAATATAAGCATATGTATCTTGAGAATTGACTGGTACACTACCTCTATTTTATTTAAATAGGTAGTATTATCATTATGTAAAGGGAGATATTTTTTAGAAAAAAACTATATACTCACACCAATTAATACAACTAAGGAATTTTGTAGAGATTTTCCATCTTGTTGTGTTGATAGTTGTTATCTTTTCTCTCAATTATTTGTCTAGATCTTGAATTTGAATGGTTTCTTTAATTCTTGAACTACATTTTCTCATTTACAGGGTTATTAATCATTGCTATGCCAGGTTAGTTGAAAAGATATTGAGTTACTTCACTTTAATTTTTTCTGCATCAAAGATGTTCATCAGGTATTTAGATGTAGTAAAAAATATTAAAAGTACACTTGATTCTTACTTGTAAATTCAATTCATCCTAAAAAAATCAGCCTAGTTTCTAATGAAAATTGACCATTTTCTATTTTACATTATAAATTGGTTTAAATTTATGTTTAGGGAACTAAAAATTTGTCATAATGTTTGATTTAAATACTTTCAAGCACACTTGTTTCCTTTCTGCCTTACCCTCTCCTCTTTTCTCTCTTTTTTTAAAGATGTTCACTATAACTTAGATTTTAGTGTTAATATCCATTTAGTTTATAATAACATCAAAATTTGACTAAGGATTATCAAGAGTGGTAAGGGATGAACCAAGGTGGCTCCCAACCACCAAATAATATAAATATTGTGGAACAGTCTAATTTGTTCTACTGCTATTTTACCATAGGCATCCTAATTACCAAATACCTATAACTCATGCTCTAAATTCTTAGAATTCTAAAATGAGTAGTGTTTTTAAACACTAAAATCACTTGTGGTACATTTATAATCATCAATAGGTTCTTGTACTCCCATCTAGCTCGATTGATAAACCCACCACCCATTTTGGGTTCAAGAATGCCCTTATCAATTCAAGAAATATGCTGATTTAAAGCCTAAATTTAGGCATTCATGAAACCAAAATTGTAAGTCATATGGATGAACTATCAGATATTTCTTATGCATGTGAAATCCCTCTAAATGTATTCTAGATCTAGTCTATATCACCTATAGGAGAAATCCATGGTAGAAGTTTTAGTAACATGTCCTAAAATGCAACTTTTTGGTAGTGAAGAGACAAATTGTTGACCTCCAACTATCATTTTTGCCTCTAGTACTTGCAAGTGTAAATCCATCACTTTGAGCACATCTATATAGGCAAATTACGTGTGCTCCAATTATCGTGACATATAATTCCACCCACAAGTGCATTTTCAATACTGTTTAGGAATGCCATGCCAATGAAAATATACAAATCAATGAAAAGTGCATTTGTTTTGTGTGTAACATTGCTACGTAATGCAATTTGAGGCAATTTTAATGCATTTGGTTTAGCTAGAATCCATGTAGATCATTATAAAAGAATATTTTTATGTGTTTGGAAAGATACAAAGAGAAAGAGACTTATCATGAGCAATTGTTTAATAGTATGAAAATACCAAGTACTTTTAGTAAGCTTCTCTTAGCTTTAAGAATATGAAATTCTTTACTAGTGATGCCAACCACGTGAAGTGGAAGCTTATTTGGCACCACTAACCTACAAAAAAATATTTTTAAGTAATTAAAGATGAAATTTATTCATGTACTACCTACAAAATCAAAAACATTTGGTAAAATTGATTGCATATACATTTTACAAGTCAACATACCTAAACATTTCAATCCAACAAACCACTAGTATCTGCTCTAATCTTGATAGTATCAATAATAGTTTCATGGTTTGACTCATAAAATTTCCATAGATTCATGTTTCTTGGCCTCCCATGATATTTTTGCAATTGAATATTCATTGCAAGAACTAAATTTGAATAATAAAGTATCTTCCTATGCATTTCAATGTCTTCAAACAACCATACATTTGATTTTTTTATAGGATATTATCGAAGCCAAGTTTTAGTGATTACCATAAGCCTAGTGGGATAGTCAATGTTTTATCCATATATGACCATGGAAGTCAATTTTTTATTTCTATGTACACAATGACATAATTAGTAATATGTTCCCTCTTCATTATCATCATCTATAATAATTACAAAAATATGGCCTGCATCATAAAAAAAAATTAATGACATTATGAAGATAGATAATAAGAATAAATAGTACATAAAGATTAATCTTCTACCTAGATGCACTAGATCAAATATATGGTCAAAGTCATATGATAATGGCATTAATATAAGTCATAATGATAATGGAACCTGATATGTGTTAATTAGAATTAGAGGTATAAAACTCCAATCATCCATCCACTCTTGTGACTCACGCTCATTCCAAACAAAGTCCATGCATGTAGAATAAAAGTATGCCAAGTGTTGCATATGAATAATCCAAGAACCTACATTTTAGATAGGAAATGAGTGGATCTCACTTGAACCCATTAGAATCATAAAATCTTCATAGTTTACTAGGTCTTCTTCCCCTATTAACCAAAAATGTCTATGAATAGTAGAATTTGCTTGAGCACCATGACATATGTTCTCATTACACCATTTAACCATATTTTTGCATCTATCAAATTAGCAACATAGTTAAATTTTAAATCCTCCCTTGCAATAGTTCTTTTTACACATGCTCTAGCACCATCATGCTCCCATTTTCCATGTCTAGCCTCAATAAAACTCCAAATATGCTCTACACTAATAGTAATGTGCATCTTATTTGAAAAATAAAAAATCCATGCATTATTGAATTACAATGTGTAATTGTATGAACAAATGTAACATTGATTGAAATTAATGTTCCTCTGAGTCAATTATCTGTATAACTTCTCAAAATAACCTTTCACATACTCTGTATAATGTGATTAGTCATCACTGATATAGAAATGGCACTCCCTTAATATTTTTTGATCTTCCTCTATACTATCAAGTGCATGCATGAATGATATATGCACAAATATGGCAACTTTTGATGAGTTGTAATACTATGATTGAACTTTTATTTATGGTTTAGATGTGTAATTTTTAGAAAATTTGACTACTAAAATAATAGAATCAAGTGGGAATGTCTCTTTGCTTAGCTTGAAATTTTCATCCAACCATTTAGCCCTATGTGTGTGACTTGTATACTCATAAATAATTTTCTCCATAAATTCAACCATAAATTTTGAAATAGGTATCTCTTTCATAACAAGCTCACACCTTTTAGATTATTTGCCATCTTTTATCAGATAAGTTAGATTTAAATTTGTTCAAACCAAATAATTATTGTCTAATTACACTTATACACTCCTCATGGATACATTTTTTAAATTTTGGCAATCGAACACAAATGTTATAATTTCCATCCAAACATGCTTTCTTATAAAAGAACTATCCCAAATTTATTGCTCCAGTCTTCTTGAATCATGGTCAGACATTTTTTTATGCACTATTTTCAAAATATTTTCATCACCTTCAATTAAGTACTTATATTTTATATGCACAAATATTGGAGGTGTTGTTAAATGTGGAAATCATTGAGAGGGTGTTTCAAAATTATTATACGTTTCTATGATTTTTTTTTCATTGTTTGTTTCTTCATTATATGTTTCCATGAAATTTTCTTCATTTTTAATTTCATCATTATTTGTTTCCATGAAATTTTATTCATTATTGGTGGGTAAAGTATCATACATAGGCTCATCATCAACAACATCAAAAAATTTAAACTTTGAATGTGAACTTCCAATGTTATCTAATTCATTATTGTCAATTTCATCATAATTCAATTCATTATTGTCAATTTCATCATAATTCAATTCATTATTGTCAATTTCATCATTATTCAATTCATTATTATCAATTGCCTCATTATATAAGGCATTTGGCTCATCAGGGTTAGTGTTTATACCTTATCTAGAATCAAATGCTTACATTCATACCTTTTTTTCTCTCAAATTTTATAATTGCTTTAGTGCTTTATTCTTCAACTTTTTCCTCTTCCTTGAATGTGAACCAGAGTCCATTTTGACAATTGATAGCTTTTCAAAGGTGGGGTCCAAAAAATTACTTCAAAATGTATGTAGATAATATGCAAAGTGTGTGCAAGGAATGTTTATGGGGACAGGAATCTTGATTTGAGAGAAAATAGATGTTGAAAAATAAGTTTTGTTTTTACATTAAGGAATGTGTATGCATTATATAAATGTGTATGCGTTCCTTGAAGTATAGACATATCCTATATAAATAATAAATAACACTATCATATTCAATGCATAAATCCCTAATGTGATGTAATAAGACTAAATAAAACTATAATATGATGCATAAATCCCTAATATGATGAAATAAGGCTATTATATGATGCAATAAGGTTATTATATGATGAAATAAAGATTAATATGATGTAATAAAACTATCATATGATGTAATAAGACTATAATATGATGTAATAAAACTATCATATGATGTAATAAATCCCCTATATGATGAAATAAGACTATAATATGATGTAATAAGGCTATCATATGATGCAATAAGGCTTAATATGATGCATAAATATCTAATATGATATAATAAGACTCTTGATAGGACTATGAAGTAATAAGACTATAATATGATGTAATAAGGCTCAATATATAAGGTGAAATGAGATAAATTTTCCCCAAATCCCATCATATGTCCTTGAAAAACTAGGTTCAATAGGTTCACAAATTGGCACTAATCACATTCATGAATTTATGCATTGGTGATGAAATCAGGGAACTAAGGGGTTGTGATTGTTATAAAATTAAGATTTAGGGTTAGGGATTTAGTGTAATGGATTTTTACATGTGTACATGTCATGAAATTAGGGTTTAGGGGAACTATACAATTTTAAGTGATAAAATTAGGGTTTACGATCAACATGTCATGAAATGTGAGATAATTAGCCCTTTTAATCACACTATAGACTCTAATTTAGGTTCAATGGGTTCAAATTGGCCAAATTTGTGTTCATATTTGTATTTGTAATTAAATTATGGTTAGTTAATCCATACATTTTTTATAGATTATACAATCAATTGGGTCATAAATTTGGTTTAGGGGCTCAATTTTTCCCAAAACACGTCCCTTATTGCACCAATTGAATAATTAGTTTAATTCATGATAGAATAATACTTAATTTTTTCCCAAATCATATATAATGCTCTTATAGTTAAATCAATAAGGGGTTAAAATTGGCCTCCCATGCTTCCTTGATTGAATTAATCAACTCTTTGGTTCATTTTATATACATGATGACATTCTAGGGTTAATTTCAATCTAAACCACATCATGTATATAATTTAAAATAGGTTTATACATGAATTATTTTGACCCTATAATTAAACCTTATTATGCCATGTGTGTACCTCACACACCTAAAAATGCTAAAGCTATCAAAGATACATAAAGTCCTAGATGTTTTAGAGTTGACAATCCCTTAGGAGGCTGAATCTAATTACATATCACCATGTGTACCTCATACACTCATAAGTGTCAAAATTGTTAAAGGTTTTAGTTCCTAGAAGCATTAAAGAGCTATCAAATCTCTGTAAGGCACAATCTAATTATATGTCACTTTGTGTATCTCATACACACATATAAGTGTTAGATATCTAACTGTCAAGTCCTAAAAACATCAAATTTTTCAGAGCCTCAAGATGCCTAATCTAATCAAATATTTCCACATGTAGGTCTATTACACCTATAAAAGTGTTAGAGTTTTTAGATATACATCCAAAAAGGATCAAAGATGTTAGTGTCCCAGGAGTCCTAATCTAATTAGAGATGGCCATGTGTACTTTTATACACCAAGTGGATGATTCAAATAGATAAGATCAATAGGATGGGCCTAGTCTCACTGTGTTAAGTCATAAAAAATACTCAATGATACCATCATCAATAATAAACACCTAGAAACTATGAACACATATTAGATGCCATGAGGGCCAAATCTAGGCATGTGCATGCATAAATATCTACATTTATTATCTCATATGAGTGGAACTCATGATATTTGATACCTAAATAGGTCCCATCACCTCTTATCAATCTAATTAAGGCTTATTCACAAATATTGTATATACATATAAGCTAATTTTTTTGAATATTGACATTGATCCCATCAACTCATGTCTAGTAAATAATTCACATGATGTGAGCCTTTGACTTTCCATTATTATATGAAAAAATTATTGTGTAACCCTTTAAGGTCCCATCCAAAATGAGTACCATTATCATTTTTAGATCATTATTGTATGAAAAATTTAATGTATGTATTCAATTTATTTAGATCCCTCTACCTTGAATTACCTATAGACCCCAAAATACATTCATATTAAGTCCTACACATAGAAGAGAACATAATTCAATAATGAACTCCTCCACCTCAAGTCCTAAGCTAGAATAAGAATTCTGAGATACTACTTTCTTGCAGTCCACATCATAAGGTTTAATCTCATTATAATGAAATATGAATAAGATGATTGAAGATATATAAAATATATGATCTTAAAACCTTTGTAAGGGGGTGCACACTGGTATTTAATTCTGATCAACCATTTATATGAGGTGAGAAACATCATCCACAAGAACAATTATTGGGTCCCTCTGCTCAACATCATCCTTGAGGGGAAATAGGTCTCAAATTTAGGGGACATTATCACCTTTAATGTATCTTGAATAGGGTTAATAGAGTTTGAGTTGGGGTAATTTATACATATGTCATACTTAGTCAATGCTAGGTTTATGCCTCCCTATATTTCTAAAGCATAACCATCCCTTAATGGTTTTGAACAAGGTCCCTAGTGCATTTAGATATTTTATAAGCTATACATTCATCACTATAGGCACAACATCAAGGATACATGTGACCATTTCAAGTTTATTGAGCTAAAAAACAAATCTTATATAAAATAAAATATGTACCCAAAGACCAAATTTGGATTTTTAGTCTCTTTAAAAAATAACATGTACATGTTATATAATGTGTATGTGATATATACTACATTATATAATGTGTACATGTTATTTGAATTTGAATTCAAAACCGAGTCTTTAGTCTCATAAATGGCTTGGATTTCTAAGCCAAAGGCTTGTGACTGCTCATATACAACTGAAAATGAGAGTTTTGATAGAAAATAACAAATTTCAACTTCAATTACCAAATATATTATATATTTCATTCAAAACATTTTTACCATCATGACAAGCACATTTTCCTCTTTCCAAATATATGATTTTATAATTTTTGGTCTATTTTAAGGGTTCAAACTATATTTATTTCTAACTACACCTTTTTTAGGCCACTACATGCCACACATATACATGCCTATTCATTTTTATGTAATTTATTTTTCATTGATCCAAGTACAAAAAAATTATATGGTAACAAACTAGACCTAATTCTACACATTAATTTTTTTTTGAGGTAGTTAGGGGGGCTGCACGACCAACTATCCATTTTTTTATCAATATTTAGGATCTACTTAATTAAAAAAATAATAAAAAATATTAATTGAAAAAAAATTTGTAGCACACTACAATATGTTATCTAAATATTTACCAAAGGGTTTTACAATATTTAATGATGCTCAAAAAATGGTGGGCCATACAGTCATCTATCTACTATGTTTTCTTAAAAAAATAGGAGGTACTATTGAAATTTTATATGTTTTACCTAGTTATAATTAACCATTTTTCTAAGAAAAATGTTTTTTGGAAACTTGATTAGAAATGATACAATTCATGTTTTTATGCCATCTTCAAATTTTGAGTGTATCCATCTCAAATTATCTATATAAGTTTAAATTTCTAAAATTTCAAAAAAATCATGTCCACAAGTAGGTCTTTTTTTATCCCCCAACTTTGTGTACTTATCCATTGACTATACTACACATGATTTTAGTTGAGTTATTGATATCCACATTGCCATTATACACCCCTTCATGAAGGGAAGGTCCAATCCCACTGGGGAGGTATGTGGGATACCAATAGTTAATGGTTAGAGGAAAAACACCTAGATGATGCTCTCCCTCTCTTCAACTGATCAACCATTTTAGATGCATACTCATGGATATTGTAATTATTTCAAGATATCATATTAATATTTTATGTACTATTGTACTTTTCATTATGTATCATTACAAATTTCAATAAAATTGTAATAATTTTGCATTCAATATTCTTTAACTATTTATAACAATGGCTATGTATCTATACAAGATTCATAATAAGTGAGAAAAATAGTGGCCATGTATTCATATTTAATTGTAATAAGGAGTTATTTTAGTGTACAATAGTACCATTCATTATGTATATGTTTTGAAATGTGTATTCTTATCTCCTACACTATTCAATGTTGTTTGTAAGCTAAATAGAACATGACTTAACTAATGGGTTAATAATATTTTATGTACATGCTATATTCATTGTATTTAGATCTCAAAAAGTGTAACATTTATGTTAATTAGTGTATAGGATTATATTTTTGAGTATACTAAACTAAAATTAAAAAAAATTGCATGGTTTTTATTAAATCCAAGTGGGGTTGTAACAAACCAATGTTGATATCTTGCACATGGTGCTCACTATTCATTTAGAAACTATCATATGTTCACATTTCCAAATTTAGGTGTATTTATGCCTCTATTATCCTATTTATATACCTCTCCTCAAAGATATATTCATATATTTTGAATAGAAACTATTATTCTAATCATGTTTGGTTCCTCTTTTACTATAATACTCTCTCTTTTCTCATGTTAAGAGTATAGTGTGTTCAAATCTCACTAGTTCTTAATTGTGGCCCATTCTGATAGATCATGGATTATTATGAAATGTAATAAAAGTGAGCTATGGTAAAATTAACACATTTTATTTATTTTTAATGTATTTTAAAATCTTGAGTAACCAAGTTTGCTTGTTATAGACCCTTTATTTTTTGAGTATGCTCTTCTCTTGTGTCCTCATATGATTATGAGAATTAGAGAAGAATGAGGGATATGATATTTGTATAAGTTATTTTTTAGGTCTTCCAACCTATGCCACTGAGTTTGGAAGGCCTAAATTTCTAAGATCACATGTAAATTTATAAAAAATGGAGCTATTTTTGTAAAAAAACATTTTTACAAGTTTTTGAGTTACATGGGTAATATTTTATACTATTAATTACATAATTTTAGAGAATTGGAGGTTTTTTTTATAAAAGGTCATCATTCTAAGTTTTTCTAAAAAAATATTAGGTTTATGGTTATTTTTTTTTGTAGATACCAATTTTTAGGATATATACAAATCTACACAACCTCAATGTGCATGCATCAATGTATCATGTATTTGTACACTATGTATTACCTAAGGATTATTATTGTGTGTATTGTATGATGTAGGATACTATGTCATACTATGTATTTTTACTTGTATACAATTATGTATATCTATAAAATAGATATTTATACCCATGCATGTACACACCACAACAACCTATATGTTTTTATGCATTGGCTCTACACATTATCATGAATTACACCTATGAATTGAAATTATTTATGTCACTACACACATGTAAAATTTATATGCATCATTTTTTCCTCCTTTTTTATTGTATCTAAACCTTTTTGGGGATACAAAATTTGATGGCATTCTATGTGAACTATTTCTATATTCACACACTTGAAGTAGCCTATATATGTGAATGAGCCTTGACATGTCCTCTTGACTCTACTTACCTATTTTGGACCATGTAATTATCTTAGACAAAAAAATATCCAAGCCTTTTCACTTGTTTCAACTTATTTACTATAATCAATCTTCAACCATGAACAATGTGTTTAAAGACTTTAGATTCCACCAACTTTCTAAAGTTTATCCCTTGGTCACATGAGTGTTTAGCCTAGGGTAACTCCCAGCCCAAAGGGGATTAAATTTTGACTAAAAAAATTAAATTTATTTATAAGCAATAATTTTTATCTATAATTTTGAAATATTTTTTTTAAATGGTATTTTAAGGAACTTGCAAAGCACAACTTTCTTTAGTAAACTCCTATTAAGGTGCATTTTTTTTTTAAAGTGCATTTTTTTTTAAATTATTTGCTTTGACATTGTTTCCTTATTCTTGTTTACTAGTAAAAGGCAATTTCATCCCTTTTCAAATTGTATATGCACTAAATATAAAATATTGATTGTATACACACTAAAAAGTGCTAATTATATATGTACTAAAACATAAAGTAATAAATATCTATAATTTGGGGGGTTATTATCGATAGTTTCAAGGGGGTAATTTATGCATTTATTTATCTCTTTTACTTCCATTTATAATTTTTTTTCTTTCAATGCACTTTGGATTATAATTTGGTTTCTCTTCTCACTCCATATAATTATCATGAGTGGAAAACTAAAATACAAATAGTTTGAAGGAGTAAAGTTTTACATATAATAACTATGTGTATTGAAACTAAACCAAATCTAGGTGCAAAAAATATTAACTATTTTAATTGATGTGATGAGGTGTATGGTCTATTATGTTTTTTTGTATTTCCCAACTTAATTTTTCACATTGAATATATAAAATCATCAAATGAGGTATGGACCATTCTAGAAAAACTATTTAGGAAGCAAGATGTAATGAGGGATCACGAGATAGAGAATGATATAATTATTTTAAGTATAGAAAAATTAGACACAATACAATAATTCATAAAATTTAAGTCACTTAGGTTATAGATGAAATTATGTGGCATAGAGAAAAATAATGAATAATTGATCCTTTTAATTCTTTACAAATTAATTCCTAACTAGTTTATTTTTGTATCTACCTTCCATGCTACTAAAAGTTCCATAGGAATTACATGGACCATGCCATCCTTAGATGATTTTTATAAATACTTGATTAGAGAAGAATACAAGCTTAATCAGATGGGTATATTGATTTCCTATAAGTCTTATTCCCTAAATATTAGTCATGAAAAATATAAGGATTTAAGTAATAAGGATAAATAATAGAAAAAAGGAATAAAAATAAGAGAATCGTCAAAAAAATTATGCTAAGTCTAAATCAACAACTAAGACCTACTCTTTAGATGTCAAACCTAAGATAGATAAAGTCAAATGTGCCTATTGAAAGAGAACTAGGCATGATGAACATAAATTTTTGAACAAATAGATAGATAACTAGACACAAATTATTGAGAAGAATAAATAAGTGTCCCTAATTTGGTCACACAAATTTAGTAAAATCCAAATTCATATAAGGCAAAATATTGTGGTAAAGGAAAAGTTAAGGGCAAGGCCCTTAATCAAGTTACATCTCAACCTTCCACATGAGTGATTTATTTTGGTGCTTTACATCACATGGTTTCATCATGACACTTTTTCTCATCCTTAGAGCCATGTTATATGCCTTATATTTTAATAGTGGATGATAAATATGTAGATTTTTGTGGGAGAGGGTCCATTTAAGTGAGTGATAGAATATTTGAGGATGTTATATGTTCCCTCACTATCAATTAATATTCTATCTATTTATCAGATCACCTACATTGTATTGGGTAAGAGAGTTGAGTATACCCTATAATATGTGGTCATTACGGAGCTTCAAAATAATTATAAAGTGGTAGTTTGTAAATCAAATCACCAATCATGATTGTACACTTTATCACACTTTTATCTTGATCACCCTTATACTGCACTACTCACTCACTCAGATGGGGTGAGTAACCTATGGCATGAATGATTTGGATATAGTAATTACCACTACTTGGAGAAACTTAGTCAACATGATATGTTTATAGGGTTGATTCTATCTAGTTTTTGACAATGTTTTCCAGGTTACATAGTTGGTAAACATTATAAAGATAAGCATGACAAAAGAAAACCATGGAGAGCTACATAAATTTTGTAGCTTATTCACAGTAATTTTTATAGTCCATTTACACAACCTTCATTTAGTAGGACCAAATATATTCTTACCTTAATAAATGAATTTTCAAAGTATACTTGGTTGTAATTTCTCAAACAAAAATATAAGGTTTTTGATCTTTTTTAGGACTTTAAGGCTCTTATGGAGAAATAGTTAGGGAAAACCATCAAGATTTTGTGCACATAAAATGGTGGAGAGTATGTCAACCATAATTTTGAGTAGTTTTGCACTTAATAATGGACTGATTTACAATGTAAAGTTCCATATAGTCCTCAACAAAATAGTGTGATAGAAGACAAGAATAGGTCCTTGAAGGAAATGACAAACTATATGATACACTCTAAATCTCTTACAAATCAATACTAGGTAGAGACTTTTAACTATGAATGTTATATAAAAAACTACATTATTCATCCAACCTTAAAATAAATAGCTAATTTTGAATATTGGAATGGTGAAAAGCCCATAATTAATCACTTAAGATTGTTTGTATCTATAATTATTACCCACATTCCTAATAAGAAATGTAAGGTGATAGATCCATAAAGTAGGATTTACATCTTTGTTGCATATCCAGATGGTGCTAAGGTATACATGATTATTAATCTTACCAAACATGAGTTGATCATTTAGAGGTAAATTTTTATTTTTAGGAGGGTCCTTTAGACTCCATAATTGATACTTCTCCCTCCTTGGACTCACTAGGATATGATGACATTTCTAATTATTTAAATCACCTTGAGTATATTTGTGATAATTAATATTCTTATTCTAGTTAAAATGATGATAAAATAGATATCTATTCACATCCCTCTTCTCCAAATCAATTTTAAGAGGTTGAGAAATCTCCTTATGACTCTTTGACTTTAGGCACTATGTGGGCTAGATATACACTACAAATACTATGTGATTAGGTTGGGGATCAATTAGATACTAAGAAGACATGATAATAATTATAGGGTGTTATACATGTCTTCATTACCACTTTATTTAATCCATATTTATCTAATAAGGTTTATGGCACTCCTAAGTGAGATATATCCATGCATGAGGAATATAGTGTAGATGTTTAAATATGGATTTACATGTTAAACTAGTATTTTACACTTGAAAAATATCACTCAAGGCTCTAAAATTCACTTATTGACCTTCTTAATAGATAATAAGCTCACATTTACCACCTCAATAGGCCAAAATGCTTATCATATATTTTAAACCTATTATTTTGATTACCTAGATCACTTATAGCTGAAAATATGCTTAAAATTATGATATATATCCTTCATTATAAATTACATAGCTCTAAAAACCTTATTTATTCTTCAAAAATTACATTAAAACTTGGACACTAACATTTATGCTAATGTCCATTCTCCAACACAACTATCCATGTCTTCTAAATACTCAAATTTTTAAATCTTTCAAAATCTATAAGTCAACCTAATATGTTTCATTTACCCTTCTGTGAGGAAATTTTAAAAATAGGTGGTATACATATAATATAAATCCAAATCATTACCCATATAGAAAATACAAATTAATCACTTATTTAATCTCATTCAATCAATTGTAAAACTGAGTTAAACTACCCTATTTATATATAAATAACAGGAGCAATCATATTATAGGTTTAAAGTATTCAAATAATAACTCAAGATTAAAAATTTTCAAGTTACAATATAGATCACTACATACACTTTTATATATCATTATACACTATTGTTCACACAAAATCCAAAAAATAAGGGATAAATACCAATGTGCATGTTTTAAACCATATGGCCCCGAGTTTATAAATACAAACAATACAATCTCAATCCTAGAGATTGTGAAGTAGTCAATTATCTATAATGACATTTTTATGTTGTTTTGTGTGAAACCCAAATACTAAGTGACATGACACTAACTAATTTTGTTTCTATTCTACAAGATCTCAAAAATAATGCAATTCTCATCACTTTTGACTACAAAGGGTTACCCTAAAAAGATATCATTAGTAAAAATTTGCCTTTATTCATACAAGTTAATATTCACAATAAATGAATCAAGATAGAGTACATAAGACCATTATAATTAGAATATAATATTATAAACCACTCAAATAAGGCTAGTGAAAATATTTCACTATTGGATTTAATACATAAGTCTCCCAATACAAAGATACTCTCTAAAACACATTATTTACAAAATTTTGCTAACTAATGTAAATCCACCATATGTGGCCTCTGATCAAATCAATTAAATGGATAATGTGTAATATTTAGTCTTAAAAAAAGATTTACTACCCTAACTCATATTATCCAATGCACCTAAGAGATAATTTTCACAATTACTTGAGTCTCCAACTTCACTACTTTCAAATCTAGTGGAGTGTAATCTCATATCTCTCCCTCCTCCTATGGTGGTTGATATGAGTCAACCTATACCAAAAGGATATGATTTCAATACTTATTGTGACTATTACCAATATGTGGGACATTATAATAATATATGTTTTAAATTGAAGCAAAAGATACAAGATCTTATTAATAGTGATTTACTCACCTTTGAGAATTCTCCAATGGATACAGGATCAAAACCCAATGATCATCAAAAATAAAAATAAATTCAAAAATACATTACAATATCATTCTAAGGAAATATAAAAAGTGAAAATTTTATATAACACATATTTATCCACCATAATAAAATTGACCATTTGAACTACCTTTAGTGGTAAATTCCAAAAGATAGGATGACACAATTTTAGATTATTATAGCAATGTGAATATGGATGGTGACTCAGATCTTCATTATTTATCTATCAAGGCACATATTGATAATCAACCTATACACAATGTCATAGTTTATAAAATTTATAGTGATAATGTATTTAACATGACATTACTCATACATTTGGGATACACACAAGATTTAGTTACTTTGACTCAAACGGTAAAACTATTTGATGAAAATACACAAGTTTTTGGTGAGACTGATTTACCTTTATAAGTTGATCTAGAACATGTGACTATAACATTTTTATTTATACCACATATCATAGTATTTGATATATCATTGGTATGACTTTTGATTCATAATATCCATGTAGTACCTTACATAGTTCATGGGTGTCTTAAATATATTCATGGCAATAGGGTAATTATAATTTTGAGGATTCAATATGAATATCCTTTGTAATAGGAAAAATTTATTCCATGATAACTAATTATACAACCTATTAAGGTTAATCATATGAAAAAGTGTAAGAAATAGTAAATATATTTCCATAGGTGACCAATAATTGAGAGTCCATTACATCAAAGATCTATAGTGGACTCTGAGATCCCCATTTATAACTTCACAACCTATCCAATTATTGACAACATAGAACCATGTTTTAGAATAGGTATAAAGACCCAATATTACACTATTGAAATCATAAAGCATTAAATATTTGGTTATATTAACCACCACACCTTCTACTATTACCTCATAAGCATAAAGTCCTATGAGGCATACCCAAAGTATTATATATTATCTAGTTCTAGATTTGACACATATACATGATACTTGGAAACATAACCAATTTGATATACCATATGTAGAGCATAAATAACCATATGAGCATACCTTATATGTCATCATCAACTATCACTCTCTTTTCAAACTATTTGTAAAAAATCAAAAAATTCAAAAAATTCAAAAATTTAAGAAAATACAAAAACAATCAAATAAAGCAAAAAAAATAGTTTGCATTTCACATGTTCAATATCTTTTGCATATGTCATATATTATATGTTAGTAGATAGAATTGTATATTTCTACACACATATGTTTCATGGATACTTGAATGTGACATAGGCATACATGATATCCATGATACATGAGTGTGAAGATGTTGGAACTTTCCTTTTCCCTCATGACACATTATGTTGGGGGCATCTTCTACATGATCACAATTGACACATGTTATATTTGTTTATAATCATTTCCAATATCACATTGAGCTTATGTATGGATATTTACACATGCTTATACTCATGTTTCTATCTTACATAATGTACTTGATATGATATTCTAAATGAGGTTTTGTTAAGATATATATGCAGGGACTAGTATGACATGATTATGCTAGTTACTTCTATTTCATTTACTTCATTTCTTCATATGGTTTACTTAAGTGTAATTATTTCTTTATTATTTGTATTTATTTTGGAATATTTAAACATGTTGTTTAATTAGCCATAGTGCCCTAAATCTTACTTGTTTATTTGGTGTGTGTACATTTGCACATGTCCTTGCCTAGAGTGTGCAACATTTAAACTTTCCCCTTTTTTGAAATCTCCTTAAACCCCTATTTACATGATGTTTGAGAACTCTTGTGTGTTTTTTAGATTTTTTGTTGATTTTATTATCTTATAGATGATTCCATGATATACATCATGCATCTTAGGCTTGCTATGTATGTATACTATGAGATTCATTGATATATGTACATCAAAATGACACTACTATATGTGTATTTATATATGATTCACATGGACACAACATAGTTATCTTATCCTTTTGAGATAAGGTGACTACAAATTTTTCATTCCCCTCACCTCAAAGGGGGGAATATCAGTGGGGCATGTTATAGAGACATGATCTGACATACATATAGTTACCATAATTGATAACATTTAATTCCATTACATGATTTAGATATACACATAGAATAAAATTTGGCAAAGATTTGGGAAAGAGTTTTTTATATTTGTGATATAAATTATACATATTTCATAGAGAAAAGTTTATATTTTAATAGATGTTTTAGATTGAGACATAGTTGAGGTACATATGCCATGTAAATGCACCAAATTATAGATACATTATTCACACTATAATAATATTCATGCACTTACTCTACCAAGATGCACCATTTGAGCCTTTATCTAGTACAACAATTGGAATTTTTGATTAGTACAATTGATATTCTTCACCCTCAATGGAATTGACACTATTTTATATTATTAAGAGTTGATATGGTTATACCATTTAACTTGGGTGAGATATGGCTAGATTATGATACATTATAGTTGTGCGATTAAGATTTTGATCTCTTGATGGACTTGGAAAAATTAACCCTTATACTATATTTTGGGGATGATTACCCTCTAACTACCCTATTCACATTTCCAAGGCTCAGTTATGAATATCTCTCCAATGCTTTAGCGAGGAAACATCACTACCAAAGCAAATTATCAAGGGGCAACATGGTTGCATTGACACACAGGTGTAATCCTTCCTTGCTCTCTTTTCTTTCAAGAAAATTTTAATTGTTCATTTTCAGATTATATACACTAATTATGCTTGTAACATGATATTTGTTGAAATTCATATGCATACAACATATTAAAACAAGGATGAATCAAAATAAGGTATGTTGTACACACCATATTACACATGTATTTCTAACTCCATACTTAAGCATTACTATTTAAAAGGGTGGGGTGTAAGTGTATATGTTTAAATTTGGATTTATATGTTAAAATAGTCTTTTAAACTTGAAAAATATCACTCAATGATCTATCCTTTAGTTCTTGACCTTCTTGATAGTTGGCAAGCTCATAATTTCCACCTCACTAGGTGAAAATGATTATCTTAGAGTTTGTCCCTATTATTATGATTATCCATATCATTTGTAATCCATAATATGCTTAAATTATGATATACATCCTTATATATCATTTAGATATCTCTAAAAGCATTACTTGTTTCTAGATAATTACATTTAGATTCGGATAGTAACATGTTTTCTACTATCCATTCTCCAATACAAGTTTCCATACCTTCTAAACACTTAAATCCACAAATATTTTGATATGTATGGATTAGCCTATTATGTTTCATTAACCCTTCCATGAGGAAATTTTAAAAATAGGTGGTATAAATACAAGTTAAATCCAACTCATTACCCATATATAAAATACCAAACAAAAACCTATTTAAGCTTATTCAATTAATTTCAAAATTGATTCATACTACCCTATTCCTTCCTATTTATATACTAGTCATATAAGTAATCATATTTTAGGTCTAAATAATTTAAATAACAACCCATGAATATTATTTATAATGGTATAATTTATATCACTACATGCACTTGCATACAACATTCTACACCATTGATCATATGCAATCCAAAACATAGGGGAGAACTACACATTTACAAGGCCCTCTTCAGAGTATTGGATATGTAGGCAATGCACCTTGATATATGGGTCTTTGAGTTTATCTTGAATTTGTGATACCATTAACCCATTTTTGGTAAGGTGATAAGACATAAAAGGAGGATCTAGGGTTTGATCTATATTATGATATCAAAAGTCTATGCATTGATATGAACACATAATCAAAAAGGTGACTAAAAACCCAAAAAGATATAAGTGGAAGTTTCAATCAAAAATTAATATTCCATATAGGATAGATGAATTTATGCATGAATAATAGCATTAATGTTAGTGTCCACATGGTGACACAAGTATTTGTGTTGATAGAAATCTAATTTTAAGAATTTGATGACTAGATCAAAATCATCATACAATCTATTTTACACCTATATTACTCAAATTTGCATGTGCATCAGTGTATAAGCTAAGTAAAATTTATCCTTCATATTATTATTATATGAATATTGAATTTTTTACTTTCAATATTTGGTATATTCTTTTATTCAATAGTTCTCATTAGAATATCAGTAGAATCTAAATTCATTAAATGGTCTAATTTTTAGATTACCATTCTTTTTATTTAATTAGGATACTCTCTTTACTATTAATCCTTATTTACAAAAAATGTTAAAAATATAGATCCTTGATTAGGAAACACACTTGGAATTTAGTTCCCCTTTATAAGGGAAGGAAACTTGTTCAATGTAGATGGATCTATCAAACAAAATTTGTAGAAGATGAGTCAATGGATAAATTCAAAGTAAGAATGGTAGTGTAAGGCCTTTTATAGGTTATTAACATTGACTACACTGATAAATTTACACTTATTGAAAGGATGAACTCTATTTGACTCATTTTTTCCATTTCTACAAATATTTATTAGGATGTTCATCAAATGGATGTAAAGAACACATTTCTTCATAGAGACCCTAAAGAGGAAATATATATGGAGAAGCCATACTATTTTATGAAAGATTATTATTTAGTTTTTAGACTTTAAAAATCTATCTATGGCCTCAAATAATCCCCTTAGACTTGGTATGCGAAGATGGATTCCTTACATCTTATAGTTGGGTTCACTAGATGTCATTCTAATATGAATATCCATATTTTTTGGCAAGATGAACCACTCCTAATTTTGGTTATGTATGATGACCTATTGATCATAGGGAGTTATTCATCCTTGATTGAAATAATAAAAAATTATTTTCATTACAAATTATACATGACTAACTTGGGTTTATGGCACTACTTCCTTGGGATTGATATTTCATATTCTAACTCAAGGATCACCATTACACAATCCAAGTATGATATTGATTTGATTCCATGGTTTCACATTATAACTACAAGTAGAATATATATCCCTTTATTTTTAGAGTTAAGGTTGAAGCTGAGTGTTCTTTTACATTATTTAATGTTATATTATATTGAAAATTGACTGGAAGTCTCATCTATCTAGCTCACACTAGACCCTATATTTCATATGTTGTGGGCATGGTATCCAGGTTTAACCTAACACCATATGAGCTACACTAGAAGGAAACCAAGAAAGTTCTACACTAAATTTGGGGTACTAATAGTTTTGGGATTCACTATGGAGCATGAATTAATTTTAACTTGATTGGGTACATATATTTAGACTAGGTTCAAGATATCCAACACAATAAGTCTACTTTAGAGAAAAAATACAAAGGAACCGTTAATGTTACTATTGAGCCTATTTAGATTCATAGGATTCTTACTAAGTTTTGTATATAATTTAGGTGACCAAAAATCATATTTTGTGTTAATAAGAGCACCATATAGATATGAATTAATTCAATCCAATATTAGAAGAACAAACATATTGAGATTCATATGCAATTAATTTGAGAGATAATTCATGGATAGGTCATTGATTTTAGATTTTTATAGATTATGAAGTAGATTACTGATATCTTCACCAAACCTTTCATCAAGATAAAATATATTCATTTAGGAGATCATCTTTGGGTATAGGATAATTCAACATCATCTTCTGGGGGGAATTTTTAGTCTTCTATTCTTCTCTCTCTATTTCTAGGGGGATGTTTTCCCTATTCTTCTGGTGGGATTTTATATGCAATTGGGTACCTAAACAAGACTTGTTAAAATACAATTATTCTACCCACCTAAATTAAACTTAAGGTGGGGGTGTTGTTCTAGGCTTTTTATTCCATTTTATGGGATTTCATACACATGTATTTAACTTTATTAGGTGTATTATTAAGTCCATTTAGGTGTAATAATGAGGTCATTAAGTTACACATGCACATGTATAATTTGTAGTTAATTTGGTTTATGTGGATACACTTGATATTTACTAGCCAATGTTAACCTCTTACACATCATGCTCACTATTCATTTGGCAACTATCCTATGTTCATATTGCCAAATGTAAGTGAATTTATGCCTCTCTTCTCATATTTATGTACCTATCCTCAAACTTATTTTCATTGATTCTAAATATAAGCTGCTATTCTTCTCATGTTTGGTTCCTCTTTTAATGTAAGACTTCCTCTTATCACATGTTAAGAGTCTAATGCGTTTAAATCTCCCCAATTCTCAATCATGGCCCATTTTGACAAGTCTTGGCTCATTCTAACACTTCCATTTAAAATTAGGGTTGGGTCATATTTATATGAACCCTTGTTTTTACTCAAGCATTTTTAAGGGGTATGTTCACTCCATTATCCATTATCTCTATAAGACACACTTGATTCACATACATACATACATATGTATTCATTCCTTATTATTTCATTTCATATATGTTTGTAATTGTTAAATTTTTTATTTTACATCATAATTAAAAGCTTATTTATACATGTTTCATTTTATGTTTTCATGGAGAAAGGCAAAACACATAGAACATACTTGAGCATACCCATAATAATCATCCTTAGGTATTATGTTCTATCCTTTTAATCTAGAAATTCCTTTACTAGAATAAAAGGGTAGAAAATGTAGACATATGCATTTAGTATTAGACACCCTACAATGTGTAATTTAACTCAACTTAACCTACTTTATTTATCATCACATGCATGACTCTTACTTGTCATTCCTTATAACCATTCTTTTATAAACAAGCTTGACCATTCAATATTGATGATATTATTGCACATGATATTCCTAATATTTTACCCATAAAATTAATATCATTCTTAGACTATCTCTTGGCCTTAGGTCATTGTTCCTATTTTTTGGACAAGTTCACAACTTTGAGACAGGTCTATTGATGTGGACTTATCCAATTAGGGAGGACTTGTACCTACACCCTTTAACATTACTTATGATATATAATTTATTAATATTACACATTATTTCACAAACTCAACTAAGGGGGATAAATGCATGAGGTTTGATTTCTGCCTTGGAGTATTGGATATGTAAGCAACATTTAGGCATACTAGGGTGGCTAGGGTTAACTCAACCACTCCCTTTCACTATTTGTCCCTATTTACAATTATCTTACAATATATATCTATGGTTTGACATAAAGAGAAGTAAAATAAATATATTCACATAGATATTGAAATGTTAAATATATAGGAATACTTAGTAGGCATAGGTGCAGTTGGTGACACCATCACATATTGACATAAACATAGTGGATAATTTATAGTAAGTAGACAAGGTCACATTATGTAGGTGTCCATGGAGCAAGGACCTATACATGCACACAAAAACTCCATATTTCTATATCTAATCATTCATAGGCCTCTTTTAGCTTGTTTCTAATAATTTTATTCATATTAAAACCTACATATACCCAAAAAAAGTTAAGTACATAATTTCTCTAGTGTTTTCTATAAATAACAAGTTACTATATTTAGCTAATGGTAATAATATTTGTTTGGTAATTTTAAATATTAAGTAGTCTAATTTTTTCAATAGTTTTATTCATATTATGGTTAAATTAATCTTAAAATCAATAAAAAATATTAGTGAGCCCATTCCTTATAATGAACATATCAATCCCTGGTCTCCTTAGGATTTCTTTCTATTTTGCATAGTGTTTTAGATTTCAGTATTTAATTTTAATTTTTAAATTTGATTCATGGTTTTCCATTATTACACTATAATTTATGCTTTATGTTTTTCATGTTAATATTATATGCCACTTAATAATATTATATATCTTATCCATATAAGGCAAATTTGAGCATAGTCAGATTTATTTAGAATAATCATGCTTGTTTAAAATGGCTAAAAATGATGATATTCCCCTTGTTGATTCAAATGTTAATAATGAATAATAGAAGTAAAAATATTATTAATGATGCTATTCCACATATGAAAACAATTTATGAAAAAGATAATGAATTTAATTATTGAATACATCCAAATGACCTTGATGGTGTAGACTATGCACAAGTTGTAGTCATTTTTGCATTTCAAGAGTGAATCCATTTAGAACCCTAGTACATATATACAATATTTTAAAAATTATTAAGATTTAAAAATAATAAGGATGCTAAGGTTTTTAAATTTGAATAATAAGAACATGAGCTACTTACTGATCTTGATACATATTTTAGAGGTATTGATTCCATAATAAGTGTTGAGATGACTACTACTAAAGCTAATCTCATATCTACACCTTTTGCTACACATGTGATGTCCACACATAGTATGGGGAAAACACATAGTTTTCATTTTGATACCATGGATATATAAACAAAGCATACTTTAATACCTTCAAAGGTTACTAGTCATGTCACATCATCTAATACTACATAATTTTATCTTCCTCATGCATAAACATTAGTAAAAATAATTATATATCTTCATATTAAGGTTACATAGTTACAATAAAACTCTTATAGAGTGAGAAATTCCATTTAATCTCATTTGTTATTACATAATCAATTAGTTCTTGTCATTTCATATTATCCTTTAACAATAGGTTTTGTGTCATGTAAACTTACATTTTATGATGGTAAGGTAGATCTAGAATAACATCTTCAAGATTTTCATGCAACATGTGTGGATTATGTATCTAAAGATAAGTTATTGAATAATTTTTTTCCATGGTGTATTGAATATTATGCCTAAAAATTATGAAAATATGCCCCTAGTTTAGGCATGCCCCCAATTTAGAAAGGTGGCCTCTAGGTGTAATGAATGCCATGTATCTGTAAGTCCATTTATAATATGTAACTTATATCTCCTACATCCCACTCATGTATATCATGAAAAACATATGAATATAAAATAGATATGAAAATAACCATGTATAATATATCTAATATAAATCAATCATGTAAACTAATAAAGCATGTCATGCATAATCCTTGATTTTGAATTTTTTACTTTTTTTTACATTTTTGATTTTTTATAATTTTAAAATTTTAAATTAAAATATTTTCATAAAAAACATGTTATAAAATAAATAATATTATTATATGTAGGACATTTATTTATTATTAAAAATTCCACACACCATGGTTGAGGAGTGTATGCAATCACAAATGCATCAAATTTACAAATCGATCCTAGCTTAGAGAAGATAGATCATACTTACACTTCTAATTGGGTATACATTAGATAATCAGGGTCATGATCAATATGGATGCACTAGACCTAATGAGGGAGTATCTTACCATAATAATGTCCTTAGGGAGGGTTATAAAGCCTCTAATTAAGTACAACTAAGAAATAACCTTAACTAGATCCTATGTCTTCATTTTCACTATACTAATAACAAGTAAAGCAAAAAGTCTAATATAGTTCTCATAAAATATTGTGGCACAAATGGTGGTTAGTAAACATAAAATTAAACATGCATGATATAATCCTAATTAAGTTATATATAGGTAAGACCCTAGTTCATGGAGAGTAATATCAATATTATTCAAAAGCCATTACTTATGCTACTTCTATCTACTAAAGAGAGGAGCAAAGTTAGAGATACTTACTTGGAACATGAATCCATCAAGACTCAATATCTCCCTTGGCCAAAGGTGCTTCATAATATGTTTTAATGGTTTGTAAATATCACTAAAAAAGGATAAAAAATCCAAGACTTCTCCACAAGACTAGATTCTTTTCCAAGTAGAAACCTTATGATAAGATTCCTCAAGTAGAATGGTTGAAGAGTAGATTGTAAAGAATCTCAAATGAATAATCTCTTGTCTACTCTCAAATAATGGTGAAATGGATGTGTTTATATAGGTATATCTAACCCTAAACCCTTCCAAAAGTTTCAATCGATAGGGTTGACTCAGTCAACCTAGTATCATAATTTACATAAAGTCACTAGGTTATGGACTAGGTCAGCCAAGGGCCAACCTAGACCCTTAATAAATTTTATCAATATGAATACAAGGTTGAAATATCTAACATAGTCATGTAAATTATCAAAAAGTGATTTAGGTTAGAGAAAGGGATAATGAAGGTGATAAATGACTAGAGGAGTGTACAAAAGAGGATATAAAGATTAAGGGAATGTTTTTAAGATATGGTTGGATTGATAACTAGTAGAAATAAGGGAAAACAATCCTATGAAGCACTAATGGTTTGCCCACTCATTTATTGGTATACCCCTTAGGGCTGAACTTAGAGAGATTGAGACTCAATGAGTTCCTACAAGATAGAAAACACCAATAATTTATAAAGTTATAAAATATTATGTGTATACAATGCCCCACTCTAAGATCATCACATGTCACTTAGTTGTAATAGGGGATGGTGCTCTGAGAAGTAACATAATAACACATAACATTGAGGCTAAAAAAAGTTATAGTATTTTAAAGAAAAATAATTGAAATTTAAATGGCTTAAAGTGAAATAATTGAAAAAGTAAATTTGATACATACCTTGACTTACTTTTATTGCTAGATGGTTTTCTACTATGTTTATAGTTTTTATTGTGGAGGGCATAAAGATTACTTTCAACAAACCCAAAAATATAAAACTAAAGATTAAAAACAAATAAATGGAGGAAATATAAGATAATTGGTGCTATGTGGATGGGATTTACTTAAAAATTTGGTAAGCTAGGGTGACAAGTGTTATGTTAAACCAAATGACCAAGTCAAATTTAGAATAAATTGGATAACTAAAAATCCATGGCTACTAAGGATCAAAAAACTCAAACAAGTAAACCTTGAATAATAAAGGCAAACTCACCATGTCAAATCAAGGATACATAGCAAAAATATGGCAATTAAACATCAATATAAAAGTAGTAACAATCCTTAGTTAAACAAAGATGGGAAATTAAAAATGGTAAGATAACATTGATTAATGAGTAGTGACGATCCTTACTCAATAATCAATGGAAAAAAGTGGATGAAAGGGAAAACAACATTAATGAGTGAGAATTAACAAGCCAAACTCACTCAATAATGGAAAAAGTACATGAAAGTAGAAATGGACTCAGGTGTCCAAAAACATGGTAATAAAATAATGATAAATGGTTAAAAAAATAAAATCACATATATAAATGTAGAGCTATGGTGTAAAGAAATTAATCCTAGTTACTCAAGCATATTTTTTTTTCATATGGATATATAAAATTGAAATAAAGTAGTGCTAGCATGTTTTTAAGATGTGAAGAAGAAGGAAGTATAGAAGACAGAAAATAGATTTAGAATTACACATGCATGTCAAAGGGGGGAAATGAAATGCATGGAGGGGAGAATGAAGGAAAAACAAAGGTATAAAAATTCTTTATTGAAGTCAAGACCCTCAAATTAGGTTTGTCAAAATAAGAGGACTTTCAACCTTAAAGAATTTAAAGAACTTCTCGTAGACACACAAGTATTAGGTCAACAAATAAAGTATGTAGATCATCCCATGAAGGATATATGCATGAAAATTAAAATGGACCTACCTTCTCACAATGTATTCCCCATTCTTTAGGACCGTTTATAGAGTTATTGATCTACTATAGAGATTGGGTAATTGCATGAGAAAGTAGGTAGCACCATAGATTTTGTTGAATTCTCCTATTCCAATATAATAACATACTACACCCAAATGGATCTTATCTCTATTATGAGGCCATATTTGGAGTTTTATATTTGATTTGAGATAGGAGATGTGCTTATAATCACATCTTTTGGTGTGATTTTGACCTTTGAGATTTATATGTTGCCTTGTGTATATCATTGCCTTTTGTTTCAAATGATTTAAATTTTAAATTTCTTGATGGATTTTTCTATTCATTCTCCATATAGATTTGGAAAACCAAACATGGATACTAAAGATGAATTTCATTTAAATACTTGGGACTTGGTTACTAAGAGAGAGAGAAACTCAGAGAGCATGGTGTCTAAGAGTCTTGTAAATCTAGGTGAGATAAAAGTGCTATCTTGACTTCGACCTTGTTTTATCCAATGTGTAATGAAAGGAAAGGAAATCAAGAGGAATGAAACGTGAAAAAATTTGAATTAGTTTAAATAAAAAAATGTGACTCCTTATCATAAGAATGAGGGAAATGTAGGAAAACATGCTAACATAGATTATTGTGAAAATTTCATCTATAAAAAGAAACAAAAGCTAAAGCTGAGAATAAATATCTAAAAATCACAACCATTACAAAACACAATCTAGAAAAAGGAATGACAAGATGGTGATTTTATGAAGAAGTTTGGGTTCTATCCATGGTCTTATAATACAACTCATAAAATAGAAACCCATGAAGATGCTAAAAAGTATTGGAAAAATAAATGAGGTAAAAAAAATATGGTATTTGTGAGGAAGGCTAGGTCTTATCCATGGTCTTACACTAAAACTCATAAAGAGAAACCCAATGGGTGAAAAAAGTGTGTAAAAAGTGAGAAAATAAAGAAGATAAAAGTACAACATGAGGAATACAGGGTCTAGCCATGGTTTTAAAATGTAACTCATGAGAAAAGGGGAAACCAAAAGACCAAAAAGGACTAAGGTTTTTGAAAAGAGAGAATTATTTTAGATGGTGAATCACATGTAATTATATTTTAAAAAGTGTTATAAAGATAACATATAAAAATCATGACAAGAAGGGAAGGATTAAGCAAAATACTTATTGAGGAATTATATGTTGGTGGGCTCTTTGAAAATATGACCTTCATTGTTTTGAAGGTGGTATTTACTTGGACCAAGAATATCTTTGAATAAATAAGGGCCCCACTATTTTTGGGTGTATTTACCTTATTTGTCATGAGTTTATTCTAATTTAAGGACAAGATCATCAACATTAAATGTGAAAATTTTGACTCATTTATTATGTTTTATGGTAATATTGGCCTTTTATTGGTGATTATGTTTCAAAGTAGAAAGACGGTGTTCATCAAGGAGATCAAGAGTATGAAGTCAAGATTCACACAATTCTTCTTGGGTATGATACTATGAAGAGATATACAGAGAGAGGAAAGCTCAAATTCTAATGGAAGGACTAATTCAAAGCCATATACTAGAGAGAATGACATTACCCTACTGGTAGTACGTATGCTAGTACAATAGGGCCAAAGAGTAGGAAAATATGGTGTCAATTTGTATGTGTTTTATGAATTGTATTTTGGATTATTTTATTAATAATTTTATTGGTGGTCTTATCTTGGACATTATATTTTAGATGATATGGTGTGGATAATTTGTGATTGATTTTATATTTAGCATAGAGCTTGTTGACATCTTTTTTTTTTGAAATTACCACTATTATCTAAAATGATAGTGTAAAGGACACAAAAGTGGAAAATAATTTGACTAAGGATGAATTTAGAGATGGTGGTACTAGTGAAATTAACAAGGGGCATAGCCTTGTCCCACTTTGTAAATAACTATGTGGTTATGATTGTAAAAACATGCCCATCTTGAGATAAAAGTTAAGTTACCAATGAGATATAATCCCCATATAGAAAATGGCCAAGGAGAATTTATGGTTTGAATCTAAGATGGAAGTGAATGAATTAAATTATCATAAAGATGGTAAGGAGTACAAATTTTAGAAAATTTTATGGCATCCTTCTCAAAAGTGGGATAAAATTATCCCATATATAATAATTTATTGTCTATAGGATTTTCGCTATAGTGGCACCATAAATTCCCCCATAAGCTTGTTCAAGGAGAAGAGGAAACTCATCTTTCATAAAATATAACATCAAGCTACCTTCAACATTGTGATAGTATAGGATGTTATATCAAAATACATACGTAAAATCTTGTTTGAGAATGTGAGTCTTTTCCTAAGAATCAAGGTTGGGAGGATAAGTTTGGTTTTCCAAAAATTGAATGATGCTTTTGTACCATGAGATTTGTTGAATGGTGATAGCCTCAATGTGGTAGATTAGTGAATCATGTGGTTGAGTACAGGACAAAGAATTTATTATTTGGATAATAAAAGTGGGATTAATAAGAACTTTGTATAGATGAAAAAGAGATGCTAAAAAAGTGAGGGAATCAATAATATAATTTTGATCTCGAGGAATAGGCTTGATGGTAAAATAAATGAAATCTTTGGCAAGAATAGTTAAAATTTGATGATAAAAAATGAGATTATCACTTTTACATTGGTAATCACCATTGAATTTGTGGAAAATGAGTTGGGAATCACTTAAATCATGTAAGTATTGGATATCTAAATCAACATTAACTCTCATGCCTAAGATTAAAGCTTTATACTTTTCCATGTTATTGATGTAAAATATTAATAAAAAATCTAAAGGCATGATTTTTAAAAGAGGGATCATAAGAATATAACCTACCCTAGTTCCTTGAAGGCATTTAACACCATCAAAGTGAAGGGTCTAAGTATTCTCATGTAAATCAACATAAATTTTAGAAAGTTATTTGATAACTACTTTTGGTTTTGTATTATCAAGGAGGATAACAGATTCATTGAGATTAATTTCTTCAAGATTAGTAGTGAAGTTATGTAAGTAATATTTAAGAGATATGGCTTGGTTGAGACCTTTAATATAGAAAATAATGTCATTGGGAAGATTATCTTGAAGGTGGTTAGTAGTGGGCATAAGAGCTACAACAAGTTGATTATTGATGATTTATCCTTTGATAACTTTTTGAGTAATAATCTAAATATCAAATTCCATGAGAATGACCATCCACTTGCCAATTGTGTCTCTAGGAAGAAAGGCTTTGAAGAAGAAGTGACAAAGGGTATTGAAATGAATGATAACATAAGTGGTTTAATAAAGCATATAATGTCAAAGTTTTTCAACTATAAAATATATGGTGAGTTAATCAGGTTTAAATTTTATGTAACATTTCTCATAATCAATGAGGCCTCAGTTGATATAGTAGATGACATATTCTTTTCTAGTACCATATTTCTGGGAAAGCATTACCCCAAATGATATGGGTGTGAAAGAAGTGTATAAGATTAGAGGTTAATCATTGGAAGGAGGAGAAAGATTGGGCGGGTGAAGAAATGATTCTTTCATATTGTCAAATGCTTTTTGACAAGGATCCATCCATTCTAAAGCATTACCTTTTGTAAGAAGATAATTGACAGAGTGGAAATGGTAAGCCATTTTAGGGATGAATCATCTAATTGACCCAAGTTTTTATAAATACGTGTGAATGTTTAGAATGGATTGAGGGATGGACATGTTGATGATAGAATTAATATTGGTAGGGTCAACATTGATGCCATGGAGAGAGACTAATAATCCTAATAGTTTTTTATATGTGACACTAAAGAAACATTTTTAAGGATTTAGTCTAACTCTATATTTAAGAAGACAGTTGAAGATGATGGCAAGATCAAAAATATGAGTCTTGAGACATTTAGACTTAGAAATGAGGTCATCCACATAGGTTTATATAATTTTGTGGATAAAAATCATGAAAGATATGAGTCATTGCTTACTGATAAGTAGCTCTAGCATTTTAGAGTCTAAAAGTAATTTTAACATAGCTATAGGTGCCCCATTTCATGGTGAAAGTTATCTTATGTTGGTCTTTGGGAGCAATGTGAATTTGATTATATCTTGAGAAGCCATCCATAAGGGACAAGATTTCATAGCCATTTGTGGAATTGATAATGACATATATTGAAGCTAGAGGGAAATTATCCTTGAGACAAGTAAGATTAAGATTACGAAAATCAATGAAAATACAAATAACCATGGTGACCTTTTTTTGAACAGGAACTTTGTTAAAAACCCATTCAAAATAATCCATTGGTTTGATAAAATTATCATCAAGAATTTTGATAATTTATTTATGAAATAAAATGGAAGCCTTAGGTGGTAATTTTCATTTCTTTTGATGTATAGGTTTGGGATCGATAAAAGTGATGATATTGTGCACCATAATATTAGGGTCAATATTAGGTATGTCCTCATAGGACCAAGAAAATATCTCATGATATTTATATAAAAAATAGACTAAAGTTATCATGTTCAATAGGGGAAAGTTTGTGATAAACTCTAATAGGTTGAATTCATGATGGAGTACCATATTTAATGTGACTAATTTCATTGATAAACATACCATTACCATCTTGGAATGAGATGGTGCATTAGGTAAATAATAAATTGGATTAGCTTTAGGGTTGATGCTAGTGATGAATTTTATGAAACAAGGGGATTTATTTTTGAAATTCTCAAGTTTGTGATGTTGTTGAGGAAGTTTAGGTTCTCTATCATGAAGTAATTCAATAATAGCTTCATCACAAGGTAGAGTGGGAAGAGGACCGTAATACTGAACATATAATTTGAGATCTATAATTTGATTACTATGGATATCATATTTAGAATGTATTTGATGGATATATGTGGCCTTATAATCTAATGTAATATCAAGAGTAGGAAGAGTAGATGAATCAAAAGGGATTGGTATATCATTAGTTTCTGTGATGGGGAAATAATTAGATGTAGTGATGGGATATGTGGGTGGTAGAGAAGATGCAAGAAGTTTTGGAGGTTTTAAAGGTAATAGTTGTTCTACCACCTAAGGAGTATCAAGAAGTGGATAATTAATGGGAGGTACATGATCTTCAAGAGATAATTTATAATCCATGGAAATGGTGTGAACATCTTGTTTGAAACAATGTATTTGAACTAAAGTTTTCTAATAATGTTGAACATCCAAGTCTCAAGATTGAGCTTGGGCCATGATATAGTTATCATAGGTTGGATACATGGTGCATGTTTGAGATTTAGGGGGGTTTTAGAACTTGAAATTTCAAATTTATTGAACTTATATGGAGACATGATTATAGGATCTTAGAATAATTTGGACACTCCATAATCATTTCATATGAAGGCATCTTCAAGGTAAGAAGGTTCCTGAGCATTGCATGGAGGGGGAAAATTAATGATCTCATCAATGAGAGGAATAATGTGATTATGAGGTAATAAAGAGGGGAGAAGCCACTCTGATATGTAGGGAGGTAGCTTATTAGTGTTGCAAGTATTTTTAAGTTATTAGGGTTATCATTATTTAAATTATCAAGAGTGACTTGTAAGTTTGGATTGATGTTGATGAACTCAGGTAAGGGAGAACTATCGATGGTAGGGATGGTAAGAATGTGATATTGAGATTTTGGATTAGGAATTTGAATAATTCAAGGATTGGGATCAACCTCATGCTTATAATATTTTCCATTATATATGAATTTGATGTATTGGCTACCAAAAGAGGCAATGGCCCTCATTTTATGAGTCTAAGGGTGACTGAGGAGTATGTTATAAGAAATAGGTAAATCAAAGACCATAAGTTTAATTTGAATGGTCTTATATCCAATTTTTATGGGAATCCAAATAAAACTAAGTGGATTTTGATTATTTTTATCAAATCCATTACAGGTAAGGTGGGTTTGCTTGAGATGTCCTTATTACATCCAAGTTGTTAGATGAGCCACAAAGATGTCACATTAATATTAGACCCTTAATCAACTAAAAATTTATGAATTAGGGTATTATTAAAGTCTATTTTGATGAATAGTGGTGGATCATCAACATAAAAAAATGATATATTCATTAATTATGTCCTCTTCAATAAATTTAATAGAAGGCTTGGAAGAAGAACACATAGTTTCAATGGTATGTACGTTGGTAGTTTGAGGTTAAATAGAGGGTGGTTATCCATCTATAGGAGATGGATCTTCACTTTATTTTAATTTTTACATAAGGAAATTTTGATGATAATGGGTTGTATGAACTAAATACATAAGTGGAATCTTTAAAGGCATGGCATTAAATTCTTTAAGAAAGTTCCAATGAGATTTAAAAGAAGAACCAATGTGAGGTTTAGAAGGTAAGGTATATTTTTAAGGAATGGAAGTTTTTTGGGGTTAAGAAGAAGGAGGTGGTTCCTCATGGGATTTAAAAGCTAAACGAGTGGTTGTAGTATCTTTGAGAAACTATTCCTCTAAAGATGGTTTCTTAGGTTTTGTGATAGGATATTTGTGAGCTAGTTTATGATGATAATTGACCTTAGCTATGTTAACATATTGGGAATTGATATAATATTGATCATAGTCAGAACCAATAGTTCAACCATCCTTTATATTTTTTTGAGAATTATATGTGGAAGAAAAATTGAATATTAGAAGAAAAAACTTTGGAAGCTTGCTGTTTTTGAGAAGTAGTGTTTTACTCTTGATGATGAAGTTGGATCATGGATTCATGATTGAAGAAATCACCAAACATGTAGGAGAAAAAAAATTAATAAGCCCTCAATAAGTTTCATGGGAAATCCCAATGTCGACATGGAACCAACAAAATTTATTAGAATCATACCATTTAGGAGGATTATTAGGATAAGTAAAGGGTTTATAGGGTGGTAAGAATTGTTTCATTTACTACATAGTTAGTGGTATGTGAGAAGATGGGGGAGTGTCAACTTTGTAAACTCATAATTTGGTTTGAGGACTACCTTCAGTGATGGAATTAGTATTAGTTTGAAAATTTCCTTTAAGGAATTTGATATTAGGTTCAAATTGCTTCATGAGGAAGTCTTGATGTTTAGCTTAGTCAAGAGATTTATGAAGTGTTTGAAGAGCAAAATTTTAACCCATATATTAAATAAAATAAGTTAAATAAGTTATAAAGAGTTTTAAAAAATTATCATCAGTCATGTTATGGTGGGCCTTATGGGTTAGAGATTTCCATCATTTGATAAAATCATGAAGTGATTTTTTGGGAGATTGCTTAACATTGATGAAATGGCTAAGACACTTTTTGAGAAAATCATTATGTTGAAACTCTTTAACTAAAGGATTGACTAAATCCTCAATTTGACAAATGGAATTTTTGGGAAGTTGCTTTTACCATTCCAATACATCACTAGTGAAGGTTTTAACTTGAAATTTAGTTGTGGTGAAAATATTAGTTTGGATCCACTCTTTATAAAGATTGCCAAAGGCTTTGAGAAAAGATGCAGGGTCTTTAATACCATCATACTTGATAGTTGGAGATATATTACCAATGAAAGGAGATAAGGGCTATTTTAAGATATTTTGAAGCATTTTTTATTTATAATAGGTTGAGGAATAACATTTCCTGAGGCATATTTAAGAGGTGGAGGAATAAAATTTGGATTAGCTTAAGGATTAAGAGCTGAAGGTTGCTTAGCCATATTGATCAAATGATCAAATTTATTAAAAGTTTTCATTATGTTTTTTTTTGTATGAATTGTGCAATAAGTTGAGTCATATCAATTGGTGGGTTAGTGTTTGTAAGATAACTCCCTGGCTTGGTATTAGGGGGAGGATTATTGGAAGGTAGATTACCCATGGGATTTTTGTATATAATTGTGTTAGTTTCTCCCACATTACGTTTAAAGGATTGAATATGAGCATTGTATTTATAGGGAAAAATGATCAAATCCACCTAATTTGTCTTGAGCAGTGATTTTCACCATGTTACAATCTATAAACAAAGGAGGGGAAGAAGTGTTCAAAGAGTGAGGGTTCTCTTGGGAGTAAAAGAGAGGGAGGAATGAATATGCCATATAACATTTAAATGTATTTAATTTTTCCAAGAATATTATAATAGGTGACTCCATGATGATTTAAGGAAATGAATAGAATGCTAAGGAAAGAGAAATAAGAACTAAGTCATTCAAATACGAGAACAAAGGAAAAAATGAGAGTATAGAGTTAACTAGGTCAACTTAGTACTTTTGAATAGGGAAAACACAATCTGATAAGGATAAAAAGTTGACCAGGTGGCTTAGTACTATAACTTGATGGGAAAAAAGGAGTACTGGGTTGACCAGGTTGACTTAGTATTACAGTCAAGAAAAGAGAGTCTATAAGAGACTATGTTGAACAGAATGATAGTGTATTGAAAATAGGGAAATATTTTGTTATGTAATTGAAATAGGAAATGAGAGAAAGAACATAAATAATTGGATAAATGAGAATGATACAACTAGGGCACACAACACAAAACCTTGCACTAATGCTGACCAATGTCAATTTTTGTAATACAACATATAATGAGAAGAGAGCAAGCAATCAAATAAAAATAAAATGCTAAATAAGTGGTCATCTTGAATGTTTTTAGATTATTATAAAGTGTTGTTTTAAGTGTGATAGGGAAGTTGGTTGAAACTAGGGAACAAGAATGCAATCTATGGATGGTTTTAAGATGTTTAAGTTAAAAGGGATTTTTGTTGGCAATGATACTAGCTTAGTATTAGGGCCTACCCCCTTGCTTCACAATCCCACAATGATAAGGGTATTGGGTTAATTTTTAATATATACCTTTAACCATGTGTTTATACTTCCCACTTAGTGATGAAATCCAAGTAGGTAGGCCTTGGGTAGACAAATGTTTAAATGCATTTTGAAATTAAGTGATCTGTTAGTGTGTGCAATAAGAGAAAATATTGAAAAAATTTTATATTTAAAAACCACCTAATTAGACTATGTGAGCTAATCTAAGCATGCAAATGATTGAAAATGAAACTGTGAAATAATTACTAACATATAGTTGTTAATTCCCAATTTTAAGCATGGTACAGAGTTGGTTTAGACACCAATATATGAAAACATTATAGAAAATATTTGATAGGGTCATTAATATACTATAAAAATAATATTCCTTAAGAACTAAGTCCACTAAGTTGATCTAGTCTTTCAGATAGAAGATAAACTATAGAACTATGTCAACCAGGTCGACCTAGTTTGTTGTAGGATTACAATTTTCAAGACTTCAAACTTGTGAAAAATAGAAGTGTAATGAAGAAATAAATTGAAAGAGAGAGAAATAAATTAACCTCAGTGGGTTAGAATATGATTATAATTGAAAATTTTCTATTGAAGTACCTTGAATGTTTCTTGTAAGTTCTATCGACTATGTCAATTGGGTCAACCTAGTTCTATGTTTTCATGTCTGTTGAAGCCTATATAAGATGAATAAGTCAACCTAGTCAACTTGGTTTATTATTTGGAAGCTAAATATGATACTAAGTCAACTTGGATGACTTAATTTATTCTTCTAGAGCTGAATAAGAGATTAAGTCAACCTATTGGACATAATCTATTGTCTAGATTTCAAGAAGAGTATTGTGTTGACCCATTCGATCTAGTAACCTATAATTGATGAAGACTTTCATAAAAAAATAGATTATTTTTTATGTGAATATGTTTTAAACATACACATATAAGGTAGAAACTATATCAACCTGATTGACCTAGTATTACAAATATAGAAAAATAATAAAATGATAGAAATGAAAAGCATGAAAGAAAACCTACAAGGGTTAGATTCATGTCAGGTTCACTATAATGTATTATGAAGGTGAAGCCAAAGTAAATAAAATGATAAAAATAAATTGAAAACATAAATAAAATATAACAAATAGTGGGATAATATTCACATCAGGTTCAACAGAATGTATGCAATAAAAAATGCATCAGATCTACAAATCAATGCTTGCTCAGAGAATATAGATCCTACTTACACTTCCAATTGGGGATACATTAGATAATTAGGGTCATGGACAATATGTATGTTCTATAACTAATGATGGAGTATCATACCACAATAATTTCATTATGGAGGGTTCCAAATCCTCCATTCAAGTAAAACTATGCAATAACCCTAAGTAGATCCTATGTTTTCATATTCACTATACTAATAACAAGTAAAGCAAAAAGTCTAATTTAGTGTTCACCAAAGCTTATGGAATAAAATGGAGTTAGTAAAAATAAAATTAAGCACATATAAGATAATCCTAATTAATATACGTAAAGGTAAAACCCTAATGCATGGGAAGGAAGAGAAATATTATTCAAAAGCCATTACTTATGCTACTTTTATCTACTAAAGAGAGGAACAAAGTTAGAGATACTTACATGGAAGATGAACCCATCAAGACTCAATATTTACCCTAGACAAAGGTGCTTCAAAATATGTTTTTGTCATTTTTAAGGATCACTAAGAAAGGAAAAATCATGTAAGACTTCTCCATAAGATTAGATTCTTCTCCAAGTATAAACCCTAAGCTAAGACTCCTCAAGTAGAAAGGTGGAAGAATAAATTACAAATAAGTTAAAATAAATAATAACACTTGTATAATATCAAATAATGGAAAAGTGGATGTTTTTATATAGGCAAATATAACCCTAAACCCTTCTAAAAGTTTTGGCTGATAGGGTAAACCTGATCAACCTAATATCATAATTGACAAAAAATCACTAGGTCAGCGAAGGGCTGACCTAGACCCTTAATAAGTTTTATCAATAATAATATAAGGTCGACACAACTGACAAAGTCATGTAAAATTTAAAAAAGGGATTTAGGTTAGATAAAGGGATAATGAAGGTGGTAAATGACTAGAGGAGTGTGCAAAAGAGGAGACAAAGCTTATGGGAATATTTTTAGGAGCTAGTTGGATTGATAACAAGTGACAATAAGGGATAAAAATCATATGAAGAACAAATGGTCTACCCAACCCTTTCCTAATGTACCCCTTAGGGTATACACTTATATATATTAAGACTCAATGGGTTCTTACAAGATAGAAAGCATTAGTAATTGATAAATTTTGAAAATGTTGTGTATATGAGTAACATATGTATCAGTATCTGAATCAAATAATGATCGCGAGGTGAAAAATTTATAGCATCAACATTATAGCCAACATGATCATGTATATACTGTATGAGTGTAGTAAACACATTAACTCATGTAATTAATTGTATGCTAGTATAACATGTAGAGTTAGCTATGTAACATGTGGATGAGTTTATAGAAATATATAAGGACGTGACATGCTAGGTAACATCTACTAAACATGAATAGATCTGTGATGTAATGGATGTTGAAGCACTAGTCTTCAAGGAAGATCAATTATTTTTATCTTATTCACCTTCATACTATGAATGTTTGTAGGTTATATAATTTATTATGTCAAAGGTGGTAGAGTAAATGTCTTTGGCTTACTGGGGTACTCATATGGAATACCTAAAACTTTAATTAGTTAGTTGTGATAGATATACTTAAAATGTATATGTACCAAATATGGTATTGCACATATATTATGTATACATGGGAATCCTAAAAGCATGTTTTATTCCCCTATATTGGGCATAAATAGAAATCAAGTAAAAATAATTAAAGGGCCTACCATAAGGGGGAATACAATGCCCCCTAGAGGGTTTTTTCATCAAATCCTTTTATTGTAGTATTTATAATAATAAAATATCTATGTTTGTAACCAATAATATTAAGCAATTTCATAGTTCATATGTTTTCACTTAGCCAATTATCCACCATAACACTTTCTATAGGACAAGAATCAATGAAATCACATTCAAATAATGGCATGTTAGTAAAATCATCATTAATAATCTCACTATCATTAAATGTGATTGTATGTATCTATATAGAAAATGTTTTTAATTGTAATAATAATAATATCTATAGTATGACCCTCCCCAGATCTAGAAATAAGAGTATACACATTGTAAGTCACATGCACTTTATGATTAGTCTTAGTCACTTGGGCCATATGTTTTAGAAAAGGATCATAAAATATCTTAAGCTTCACATTAGGTTATGTAAAATAATAATTCATAGGTGTATTAACATCACTAACCTCAATAATATTATACTCAATTTAATATTTTATGTTATGTATCAAACCATAACACTATTAGTATTATTCCTATGCATCTATGCTAATCATAATATGCATTGATAATAAACCCCTTCAGTTTTGAATTTTTAATATCAAACTCCATTGGTAGAGGGATAGATATGATATTACAATCAAGTAGTTTTTTTAACACCTTATGATAAGGTTATTATAATAATTTAAACTTCCTCCTTTAAGGTAATGCTAAATGATGGAGTAATTATGCATTTTAATAAGGACCTATAACCTTAGAGGTGTATGCAAACTTGGCTTAGGGATACTTGGGTTGTGTAGACTATAATTGGGAAGAATAAGGATTTTCATCTTAATTTGTAGTTATAATAAGTTCGGTATTCACAATATATAAAGAACTTTCCAACTATTGAACAAATGAATAATAATTGTGCTTACATAGTGGTTGTTTGAGAAATTCATCAAATGGGAATTACACAATGTGTGGGATGACCTAGAAGGTGAATTTAAATTTGATAATTGGTCATTATTTTTTAGAAGGACACAACTAGTGGATAAAGACACTATTAGTGAGATGGATAGTCCTAAAGGAGAAACCTTATCTAAGGAGCAAAGACAAATAAATTAGAAGTATAGATCAGTCTAATAATGAGTTTAGGGTGCTTATAATGAAGAGTAGGGACATAATGTATTAAATTTTATCAAGGGTAAGGTTAATATACATAGAATTAGAGGAATAACAACTTAGAGCTATGGAACTGAGTAATCACTAAGTTCATATAAGGAGATGGTCACAAGTTAATTATTTTATCATTAAATGTTAATTTTAGTGACTATATGCCCCACATTTTATTTAATTAATGCAATAAATTGAAATTACTATATTAAAAGAGAGAGACATATACCTAAGCTCACCTGAGTTGAGTATGCTTGGATGTAAACCACATACTAAACTATGATTCATGCAAACTTGAAATGAAGAATGTATAAATCAATCTTTACTTAAGATGAAAATTTTAAATCAAAGACAATAAAATTATAGATAAAATGAAAAGGAATGAATACACCTATTTAGGTGTGTTAACCATTGTGTTTTTTGGTGAAAAACACTTGTGATTGGAGAAATTAAGACCCTTAGAGATTTTTGTTTTCATTTAAGATCTTGGATTGGACTGTGCATGCCCCAATCTTCATTTGTATGAGAATGTGCTTAAGAAATCAAGGTATGTGTGAATCCATCATCACAAAACTCAAGGTAGTATAATGGATTGGAATCCATGTATGAATTCTAATAGATTGTTCTATTTTAAAAGGTGAATCAAACATTTTAGATGGAATAAAATTCATTTTTGGTATAAAACTAGTGAAAAAATATTATGATCTAAGTTTGGTGTATACATCATATAAAATGACATGGATTTCCATTTATTATATGAAAATAGTGTAAAACTAAGTAAGAGGGTATCATGTGTTATGTATATGCCCCCAATATGACATCTAGGGGTATATATATTTTCAAATTGAGAAATATCAAGTTATGTTATAATAAAAAACTTATGTGATAACTTGGAACACATTGTACATGATGCTCCCAATTTTAGAAAAAATTGAAATAATTATTTGTAAAAATCAGAAACCTATTTTTGATTAGTACTAGAATTTATATGTGGATTGATTAAAATTTTGAGAATTTTAGAAACTATTATTTTTTACTGTTGGGATGAAAGCACATTGATTTGAACAACTATGGCCTATGTTATTGTCCAAATGGAGTGATACTATCTAAAATTTATTTCTAACTGGAAACTTAGTGTGAAATGTGATAAACTAAACACATATTATCTTTTCCTATCTATGCACTAGGTTATTATAACTTATTATGTAAGACAAAGCAATGTGTATCCCCTCTTTTAAAGTGAATTATGAATCCTATATAATAAATTTGATCAAAATAAAATTTTATGTGAATGATGTTATAGAGAAGATTGAAATTTGAGTAGTAATGATAACATTAGAAATCATGGCATCATGTTGATAATCTAAGCAAAAATTAGTAATTTATGGTACATGTATAACTAAACATACACAATGTTATATCTAGATAGATGTTAACAATTAGGCACATATTGAATAAATTGAACAAACCTAGGCACTAAAGATGATATAAAACTACTCAAGAAGAATTCAAGATATGGATCGTGGAATCAAAAAACTGAGGAGATGCATGATATTAATCATGGCATCGTAAAATGAGAAAAATGAGTAAACAAGAGTCATGGCCATGATGCATACAAAAATAACACACACAAAATCACATGAAGCAAATAATAAGGCTAAGGGGAAACATAGAATGGACATGTTTAAATGTCACTCACACACATAATAAAATATAATAAGGCTTAAAGACACATACAAGGACATGTTCAAATGTACACAACATAGAGTAAAGAGTACACATAAAGCATGAATAAATAAGAAAACATGAAAAACATGCATGACTAAGTGAAACTAGTCTACATAGTTAATTGGTAGCATCAATATATTCAACAACTTAGGTATCTAGTAAGACATCAATGTGAAAGTAAGTGAGCAATAAAGATACATTTTGTGTAATGTATTTAACTTAAGTATGAACAATAAGGATAGTCATAAAATGATAAAATGTACATAAAAGAATACCCCTAATTAACTTGATGAGATGTAAAAAAAATGTAGAAGTTATGTGACTAGGTTGGATATGAGAAATTTAAAACCTTTATTCATTAGGGCAAGTCATTGTAATTGGACAAGAGCACAATACATTACGTTCCAGAAGAGAGTGGTTTTGTCTATGCAAATGTTTTAGTTTTGAGATAGTATCACCACCTACAACTACATCTAGAAGTGATAACCTATTTGTTCTACAACTCACTAAATTATACTTGTGAAATATATTTGATATAAAATGGATATAGTGAAGATGTTGCATATAATGAAAAAAAATTAACTGATGTAAATAAACTAGATATATAATACATAGGTCCTGAGTTTTATAAATTAGTTTAATATTATTTTCTTTTTACATTTTTGAATATATGAAATGTATTTTTATATTTTAAATTCTTATTATGTATAGAATTACTGTAAATGCATAGTATTCATCATATTTTTGATAAATTTACATTCAAGTGAAGCAAAACAATCAATTTTTATGCTCAAATTCTCATAATCACATATGGACCCGATCAAATAGGCTTGAACTTGCCTTTATTTTCCTATTTTGCATTGAATTTCATTAAATTTTACTTTAAAACTAAGTCACCAACCTAAAACTCTCTACTATGGATTATTTTGTTATATGCATTTTGAATGTGATTCTAATATGTTTTGAGATGTTTTATTGTCTGTATGTGTGTATTGCCCATTTTTTCTAACTTGTACAAATGCTTTTATTTTTATTCTAAATATTTAATAAGCCCTTTGAGAGATAATCATAAAGATGTATTTTTCAATTTTAATGGAAATACAACTTATGTCCCATAGGATAAGGAATTTGGAGTAGCTTTAGTGGGTGTAAAAATTCTCATGCGATAAGACAATAGTGCATAAAATATTTGGTTATGTCAATCATCACCAAATTTATTAATTTTCTTATTAAATATTTTATTTATAGTCTTATTTTTATCTTCTACCTTTCCATTTCATTGAGGATAATAAGGAGTGGAAAATGTATTATGAATATTATACTTAGTGCAATATTTTTTGATAGTTTTATTATTGAAAGATGAATCATTATTTTTAATGATAGGTGAAGGAATCCTAGAATGAGATATGATATGTGTCATCAAAAACTAACATATGTCATCTCCTTTAGTGAATTATAAGGGTATAGATTCCACCCATTTGGTGAAATATTGAGGAGTCATAATCATGAATTTATGCCCACCTAGTGATTAAAGATTTATTTTTCCTACCAAATCAAACCCCTAAATCAAAAATGGCCAAGTTAACACAATAGGTTTTAATTAATGCAAAGAAACATGGTTAAAATTACTGTGGTTTTGGCACTTTTCACATAACTTAGCAGATTCCTAACATTCATGTTATATGGTAAGCCAATAGTAGCTAAGCTGATTTAAATTATGTTACATTGATGTCTACCATATTCATTATAATAAACTTATTGTATTTCTAACTTATCCTTCTTAGTGTTTAGGCATTATAGTAACTATCCTTTGAATGATCATTTATATAAATATCCTCCAATAATGACGTATCAAAGTACATCTCTTTTTAATTTAAGCTTATGACTTATGGTAAAAGTGTTTGGTGTAATTGATTTATTCAAGAAACTATATATATGAATAAACCATTTTGATTTTTTTAAATTATTTTAGATGATATTTAAGAATTATATAGCACCTTAGTCTTGTACATTAGCAAAACTCAAACCTTGGTTGTTCCTTAATTCTAGACCTTTCCCACTTTCTCAAATCTCACATCAAATATCTTGTGCCCCATGCATTATTTATTAATATAAATAGTATTATGTTGATAACCCAATCCTTATATCTTTTTCATAATGCTTAAAACCTAGTTATCTTATGACTTTGCAAGTTTTGAGCCTATACCTTATTGTTCAGTCTAAAATCTAGTTTTAAAATACCCATGAGATCAGGTATTTCCAAGGAAGAGAATGGGAATAATGATGTAATTTCATCCTCCATTTTAGGATTGATTTGGGATCATCTTAAGGCACGAGTCCAGGTATTGGATTTCACTATGTAGTTTGTATGTGTTTATACATGTATTATGTTCCCTATGTCACTAGGGAACAAGGGGAATGTAAGAAACTCAATTTTGAGTCTTGAAAGACTCATGGATTGAATTTTTAACATAATTACTAATGGAAATATCACACATAGCAAAGATATTGTCACCACTTTAAAAGTATGCAATTAGACCCTATTATAGGGACAACAAGTATTATGTAGTGACACTACTTCTTGCTAATACTTATGGAATTATTTATATCTTTGCCAATTACCACCCAAAATATAAACAAACAATGGATATTTATAGAATGAACTAAGATAAAGTGATTCATGGGTGGATCCAAGAGTAATTAGGGTAAGTCAAAAAAAGATAGTGTGCTTAAGATGATCAAAGATACTAATTTTGCTAACTTCTAAGGCAAAAACATATTAAACTAGCTTCTACCAACTCTAGCATAATTCTCATTGGTACATATCTTGGTAACATTAGGGGAGCCACCATTACTCCCTCCACTTGGATGACTATGCAATAAATGTAGATCCATAAGCTACTAATTTCTCTCAATGTTGGTTTGACTTCTAGGGGAACTCTTGGCATGTCACACTTGACGATTGATCTATACATAATTAGATAGAAATTTTAATCAATCACCTATATATTATTCTTGAAGTGATGAATATGCATTCTGGAGAATAATTGGGGCACAACTTCATCTTGTGTAGGCGACCATGAGTTCAGGCTAAGTTGGGTAGTTGCATAGATGGCATATAATAGGTAGCTCATCATGTAGAAAGGGGTACCATTTTTGTAGGCATCATTCATTACATACACTAGATTTTTGTTGATAATATCCCAAAATGGGGGAATCAGCTAGTCCTCTAAGATGATTTGTAGTAATGAGAGAGTTATTATGTCCACATGGCCTATGTGTACATTATTGTATATTTTATTGAGGAGAGTGAGGATAATTCTGACTCCCTTCCTGAATTGATGAATAAGAACATCCCCTTGGTCATCCATAAAAACCACCCCGATTGAGTTAGTTACCCATGAAGTCAAGACTATCTCTAGTTTATGCACCTTATATTAGTTGTCAATGATGTTTTAGTATATTCCACTTATAGAAAAGGTAGGTCATAATATTTATTAAATTTGGGCTCTATGATGAAATCAATTAGGAGTCCTTGGTTCATGTATTTTAGCAACCCATATTTGTATCTCATCATCTCAAAGATACCATATATTAGGTTAGCACAAGGCATGACCTCTAGTTTTGAAGTGACTTTGTGGAGGATAAAAACTTAGATTTCAAGGATGTATGAAGTGATTTGAATAATATGGGGCATGGTCTCAAACTCATCAAGATCCTTAACTCCTTCAACATTATAATAGATGTTGCTATAATGCATGTCCCCTAAGTTTATGGCCTTGGGGATGAATTATATGTTTTTGAACGTGATTATATTTCCATACTAAAATAGAAATTAATCATTCCTAAATGCAATACTCTTACCCAAAGTGGAGGGTTATACCTATGCCATCTCTGTACTGTTTAGGGTAGAAATTAACATTCTCTTGTATTTTTCTACAACTTTAGAGCTCCAATAATGGTGGTTTGGGTGAAAGTCATGAGTATCTTGATATTTTGCATACTAAGGATGCATATAATAGGGAGGGAAAATGTTTAGATCTTCAAATGCAAATGTAGGTAACAATAGCCAAGTTGAGTGGCCTTTTGAAGATTGCTTTGATTAATGTAAGGTTTGATAGCAATTCTAGTTTGTGTTTTACTAATGGTGAGCTCATCACCTTTGTATATTTTCAAACTATTGATTTTAGAATTTAATTACTTTATAATTTAAATTTAGAATTGATTTACTTTTGATTTGCCATCAATTTTAGTTATAAAACTAAAGATTTCTACCTTCTGATGCATGGTATGCCACCTTAGATCTAGTTAGGTAATTATGGGGGGATGAATATGACTAGGCCACTCAGTTGGATTAAATTTGGCCATGTGGCACCTTCTTATTGATTAAAGGCTTTCAGAATGTAGCTTAGTGTGATGACTTGTTTGTACCCTACCACATGACATTTTTAAATTTGTGACAAGATCATTTCAGTGCTTTTTATTTTTGATTGGTTGTAAGAGAACCACACATCACTTTCATGGGCTATCAAGAATTTTTTGTCAGGTGTCTCCCTCAAAGGAAACTCATGGATTTCTTTGATAGGTATCACATTTGGAAGGCTTTTGGAAAAATGTCGACAACTTGAAATTAATAATGTGGCTCGAATGGAGGCACAAATATCTCTCAAAGGTGTTCTCCTAGATCTTGAGATGCATCTCCATGGGAATGATATGAAGTATCATCTCATGGGTCAAGTGGGGACACAAATCATCCTTGAAATATTTTAGAGGAATTCTAGTAGATATTTAGATAGAATCAACATGGGAATGACATGTGGTATCATCATGTAGGTCCAAAGGGGACACGCATCATTTTTGTGGGATCTCTTCATTATGCTACCTCTTATGATTCTTGAGAGGAACTTTGGATAGTTATATGCAATCGAGCCTTGATTAGATTTCTTAGGTGATAAAAAATGTCTTTTTTAAGGGATATTGTAAGATTTAGATGGATGAAATGTGGTATGGGCATGTGTCGATCTTGGATGAATCCTCAAGAGACACACATCACTTCAAAAGGCTACTCATATTTGGATGGTCATGTTTCTAACATGTGGTGGCATCTCATAGGCTTCTAGATTATAGTGGGTTATGTGGTGGCTTAGATCAAGTGAGCTTTGATTTTAGGGGTTAATATCTTTAGATGTAGCCTTGGATTTAAATTCTAATGGCTAGTCTTCTTACAAACTCTCCAGATGGTACCATATAGCTCGTGAATTTGGTAGATTTACTCTAAGTGTCCTGAATGAGGTGAGATACATCTCTAAGGTATTGTGAGGCCTAGTGAGTTGGAAACCAATCCTCTTGAGTTGTAGTCTTTAATTTGATGTCCCATGAGGCATCATAAACTAATAATTTAACGTTGGCATCTTGTAAGGCCAATTGAGAAGCTAAGTTAGATTTATGAAAATGTCAAATGCCCATATTAAGCAAAATAAAATAAGTTTAAATCAAAACTTTTCAAGTAAATGCTTTAAACTAAATATAAATTTAGTCTAGGAGAGTCTTGTTACTTTCATGACAATTGAAAAACTAGGTAAAACATCCTTAGTGAAGGGTTATCTATGTATTTTGAATCATTGATGGTTAATAATTCATTGTTGAATGAAACCTTAAAGAAAACATGTAGTAATTTGAATATTTCTAAGTGTCAATCATTACTACAAAATTAATAATTAACCTAAAAGATTTATAAAAATTATAAAATTAATTTTATATGTAGTTAAATGAGTTAACAAGATTGGCATCTTAGGTATTTTAGAAAATTTAAGAAAGGAGGCTCCCCATTCTAAGAATATAGGGTAGTTGAGTATCAAAAAATGATGATATCTATAGGGAAACATTGTAAAATGTTAGAATCTAGATATTATGTTCAAATATGGATAAAAAACTAGTTATCATCATTATGATTTTTAGTCAATATCAAAACTTCTTTTTAGAACTAATGAAAGCCCACAAGCTAGAAATAAAGTTTGAACCTTGTAAATAGTCATACTATGTGTGTGATTTGAGGTTCATTATCTAGTAACATTGGGTTCATAAATGATAACTTTCAATATTAAAGACTTTAGACATGAAATGACTCAATCATTCTTTAGATTTTTTATAATAATGCTTTACTTAGTTAGGGATGATATGGGCATTTCTCTACTGCCAGCCAGATGTCCATAGCCCCAATAAAGATACCTTTAAGTCCACTTTGGGCCTTTCTCAAATACCATATAGGCATCTATAGCCCTGATAGAGAATTCATAAATTAATATTCATGGAATATGAATTAGTTTATGATTTTAGTTCATTGGTGTACCATAATTTTTTTTAATCCCTAAATTCATAAACTAGAATGGTTGGGAACCAGAAATAGCCAGGTGTAAGGATTTTGTCAAGGCATAGTCTAGATGTTATTCACTCTTAGATATCAAGTTATATCTAGGAAATTTATTTAGTTAATTTAAGTGATAGTATGATGTCTTACATAGATTCAAAATCTTATTCAAGTAAATGATCAATCATTTGAACTATATTACAACCTTAAAATGACTTAGGATTTTCAATTAAAAAACTAATTCTTAATTAACCTTGTCTAGATTTTATAAATTATAACATTTCTAGAGGTTTTTGAACTTTAGACTACCAATTTTTAAGACCAAAAATCCCTTTCTTCCCATTTAGGATCAGATTGATATGAATTTTCCAATGAATTCTTGTCCAAATGAATCATTACTAAACTAAAACACACAATAGGAAAACAAACATCAAGCAAAAAGAAAAACCAGCAAGGAAACAACAAGAAAGAAAAGAATGAAATAAAAGTAACCTACTCCTACCTAATCTAACTCTAAACAAGATTACTGTCCTTCTATAATTTATGATAAATTAGAAGAGAAATAGTGTTTTAGATATTGCCCATTGAGTGGCAAGGCTAAGTCATTCCATTGCAAGTCTTTGGGTTTGAACGCATTTTCACCCAATATTTATGCCACTTGGTATGGTCCAATCTAGAGGGGAGTGAAATTGTCATGTTATCCCTTCTTTTTGTGGTCCTTATCCCATAGTAAGACTATGTCTACTATTTAGAATGCTTTAATTTTGGCTTGATTGTCAAACCATCTGTTCACAACATCCTAATGCTTGTTGAAGTTATTTAGTGCTTCATCTCTAACATCCTCCATTTGGATGATGTTCAATATCCTAGATTGCACTATTTCATCATTTTCCATGTACTCAACCATGAAATCATAGAAGGGTAGCTTCAACGTAATGGTAAAAATAGGTTATTGCCCATAGATTAGTAAAAATGGGAATGTCTTGAGCACTTGTATCTAATTCTATCCACCCATAGAGCATATTTTAATAAGGACTATCATTCTTTAGGTTTCTTCTTTTAGACTTATTGACAAAATTCATCAAGTTTTTGATAGCAAATTCAACCTCTTCATTACCCTAAGGGTATTCATTTGAAGTAGAGTTAAAGATTATTTGATTGTCATACTCACATTCAGTGAACTTGGCTAATGCAAAGGTTGGGCCATTGTCTCATACTAGAGACAAGAGTGTTCTAAACTAAGTAATGACATTATATTTAAGGAACTTGATTATATCAATTGCTTTGTTGTTTTTGGTGGCTATTCTTCAATCCACCTAGTGTAATAGTCTATGGCAGTGAGCACAAATTTATGTCCTACCAAGGAGTTGGGATTGATAACTCCTATGAAGTTAAGGCCCCATGTGTAAATGGTTTTCCTTCAATTACTAGTTATAAAGGCATGGTTACCTTTATCTCTTGCCTATCAAACACTTGGCATTGGTTTCATGTTCATGCATGGGTGTGGGCATATTTAAATATAGTTAGCCAATAATAGATAGTTCTTAATGTATTATGTGTAGTGGTACTCCCTGAAGGATGGCCACTTCTCAATTTGTCATGGAAATTATCCAACATCTCTATGGATTTAGATTTAGAAACACACCTTAGAGATATTCCTTCATATTTATTTCTATATAGGACCCATCTTTTGATCATAAAATGAAATGATCTTAGCCTAAGGTCCATTTTTTATCTTTCTTTAGGTGTGGAGGACATTCTCCATGAAAAAATTAATGGATAATATCTTTTTACGAATCTCCTTCATGTACTTGACTTGATTCTACCTATAAAACATCAATGTGAGGATCAGTGTTTGCAATGATTTGGATAAGACCTTGACTACTAACTCGCTTCACAGATTTTTTTCTAAGTCATATTCCTAGAGTTTGGTCATCTACTTCCCTCTTTTTTCTTCAAGTTCATTCTATCCCAACATCAACTTGGCAACAATATCAGACACTATGGCATATGTCTTATTTCTTAGGATGTAGTGTCTAAATTTATTGATAGACTTTACTAGTGTGTAGGCTTGATTATCTAGAATAGGATAGTTTAGCTACACATTCTTCAAATTGATTCTCATAAATGCTATAGGTTGTTCACTGCCCTCTTCTTGTTATGTTAAGATAAAAACAATAGTATGATCAAAAGTAAAAGAGTATAGATATAAATCTCTACTAAATTTAGGACTTATAAGGATAAGATCTTGAACAATAAAATCCTTAATATCTTGAAAGGCCTTCTTCACATATTCCATTCTATCTTAGCATCTTTCTTTAGCATGGCATTGAGTGGTCTCACAATTTTTGCAAAACCAAAGATAAACTTTCAGACAAAGTTGATTTTGCTAAATAAATATTATAACTCTTTTTTTCTATTAGAAACTTATACTTTTGAAATTGTATCAATCCTATCAGGGTCAATGGTCATACCTTCTTGAGTGATTACATGTCCTAAAAGTTTAATTTTAGTTACATAGAATATGCTTTTCTTGGGGTTCAAGGAAATGCCATACCTCCTATACTTTTCTAGCACTTATTCCAAATGCATCATGTGATCTCTATTTTTAGAAAAAAATGTTATATCATCTGTGTATATAATGATTCATTTACCAATTAATCCATGGAATGCATGGTCCATTTCTAACTAGAAAGTCACTCCTACATTGATTAATCCAAATGGCATTTGTTTATGGACAAAAATTCCCCACTTGGTTGTGAAGGCGGTCTTCATTATATCACTTTTATTCACCAAGACTTGGTTGTAGCTTGAAAATCCATCAAGGAATGACATAATTCCAAACCCACTCACCAATTGAATGACTTCATTTAAGCATGGCAAGGGATAATTATCTTTCTTTGAGGATCTGTTTAAGTTCTATAAATTAACATAGAGTCTGATGTATCCATTATTTTTTTAGATAGGCATAAGCTTGGAAACCCATGTTGAGTATCATATAGGAAAGATTATTCTTGCATCAAGCAATTTATTTTCTTCCTTGTAAATTACAGGTTTTAACACTGGATAAACTAGCCTCTATCTTTGCCTAAAAGGCGTGTAGTCTTCTTTTAATGGGATAGTGTGAGTAATCACACTGGTATCAAACATATTTAGGTAATCATATGACTAAGAGATAACATTATTTAACTTATTTATAAGGGAAACAACTTCTTCAACTCCTCATTGGTGAAAAATAAGCCAATGTTTATATTTTTTTCATTTCTATGGTCTCCTAAGTTAACTTGATTTTAATCTTTCACACTCACTTTGGGTTGTTTATCTTTATTTATTTGCTTGTTAGGATCAAACATCCTTTCCAAGGAGATCATACATTTGGGGATTTGATTCTATTTAAGTTGGATCACTCCATCTTCATTATCTCTTAAAATTTCTATACAACTCTCATCTTGTTCATCAATGATGGAGGACTCAAACATGCTATCATTATATAATAAGTCAATTATTTACTTATCATCATCATAAAATTGGAAGTGATTGATGTTATTTGGCATAGAGGGGGATGAAATTATCTTCACAGTAAACTTTTATGAGCTCAAAGCTTTTGGAGGCACTATTTTTGCTATTCCTAAAGCTAGAGCATACACCAACTAGTTTTGCTTCATGGGTAAGGAAACCATATTGAATGAGACAAAGAACTAAATTAAATCCAAAGATATAAATTTATACTTTCTTAAAAAAGAATGCTTATATTGATACCTACTTATGATCTAAATAATAACTGCCTCAGAATCACCATAGACTAACAATTCTTTAACCTTATGTTTAATTGCAAACTGAAGTCCTAAAATAAGAGCTTCATATTCTGCTAAATTATTAGTACAAGAGAACTGTAATATATAAGAAACTAAATATTTTTTTCCTTCAAGCTTTATTAGAACAGTCCTAATTATAGGACTTTTATTTGATCATGTATCATCAAAGTTTAATGTCCATGGAATTTTGATTTATTTCTCCATCTTGTCACCTACAATAGTACCAATGGTTTCCAAAGTAGAAACACCTAAGTTGGAGGATTGATAGTTTAAATTTTTATTCTTGGTGTGGTACTTAGTAATCATGTATTTTATCTTGGGTTCTAAATCAATCCTGATTTGATTAGTAATCCCATGTTAAGGTAGCCATATGTGTGAATAATCAATGGACATATATCCATTCAAGGACTTAGTCCAATCATGTCTTAGTAATAACCCATAATATTTAGGTATTTCAATGACTTGAATGCTAATAAACTACTGGATTTGGGGCTTATTGGCTAGTTGCATATGGATATTCAATAATTTTTTAATTACCTGCACTCTTGACTTGTCTAACTATACTAATACCTTCTCAAACTTGACAGGGTTTAACCACAATTTTGCACAAATTCTTAGAGGCATAATGTTAGCTAAAGCACTAGAATCAAGCAAGAAATTATGAATATTTTTACCAAAAAATAAAATAATCAACATAAATGGAGGAACTTCATGCTTACTCTTATACATTACTAAATTTGCATGGGCCTGCTTAGCCTTGTTGGGGATAGGATTTTTATTCAATGATTTCAATATAAAATCACATTGGTTAGTGATTTATGTGAGTTCATGAAATATTATGTTTACCTTGATTTCTTCATGTCCTCTACTATGTTATATCCACCCTTTGATGTTGTGTAAGGAGCTTCTAGTTTTGGATGACTGTCCTTAAATTTAGGGTGTGGAGGATTATTATCTATCCTATAATAAAGAGGTGTATATAGTTTATTAGGTGGAGTGAAATTTTTAAATGGTGGGTTCTAATCTTTTCTTCTCAAAGCATAATCACTCCTCTGGTATGGTTAGAAAACATGTACCTTCTTAACATTGTCTTCAAGTTAATTCTCATCTTGGCTGGGAAAGTCATAAGTCTCAACCATGAGGAAAGTTTTAAGGGTTATAGAGGCATAATTGGTACTATTATATATTTTGGAATTATTTTAATCATTTGGATTAAAATTCATGGTAGAACTTGACATAATCTAGTTCTCCATGTCTAGCTGTATTATGCACTTTATACTAGTTGGGGCCATCTTGTAAATGATCTCTAGTAACTTGCTTAAAGGGGGATATATATTGTTGTTAGGAATATTTAAAGGTATATTTTATCTTTAAAAATTATAATATTGATTGGAACTCTCACCATCATTACCCATCTATTTCTTGAGATCCAAGAAATTATTATCAAGTTTCTAGATGGTTCTTTATATTAAGTCTAGCTCTCCCTTTGGAATCTCTAGGTTCTTGTTCTAGTTCACATTTTGGACATTGGTGTTTGTTCATATTCACCATTATTTAGTTGACATTATTATGGGAATATGATTTATAATTTTCTTGGTTATGTAATCCTAGTTACTGGTTGGGTTTAGTGTGGCTCAAAGATAACTAGTTGATCACTAATAATTGGTTCAATTTAGGGTGATTTTGATTCATGTTAGGGATGATATTTAGAGTATGAATTATTGGGTTGGAATTTTTTATAGTAAAGGTAGGATGCCCCTATGGATTTATTTACTTATCAATATGAATGGCCATAACATAGGCCAAAGGTATTGTGTCAATATTCAAGTCTCTCCTTAGGAAGATAGCCATCATTAGGTCCAAATAATTCTTATATATTTACAAGGCCAATTTGTTTTTATGATTCTATGGTGTGGATGTTAAGGTGTAAATATTTTGGAACTTGGTATTGAATGTTCTTATTAGTTCCTTTGGGTCCCTCTTTAGGGTGGTAAACTATTGGTACACAACTCCCAGGCTAACTACCCTACCAAATTGGGCAATAAATGTGTCATTAAAATAATTCCATCCCATGGTGGAATCTTTGAGTAGTTTCAAGAACCAATCATATATATCATCTCAAAATGTAAAAGGGAAGAAATGATAAGCCACTTCCTCATGGATCATGTTAAGAAGTCTCAAGGATGACTTATAGGACTTGATATGCTCTTCAATAGTCACTCTACTGGTGGGGGTAAAGAGAGGCAAATATTTATCCATATATCTTGTTAGATCATGTATGGGACTAGGGATATTGATGGCTAAACCAACTAACCATGCCATGACTAGTAAAATGAGTTGTACATTCTAGTTAGATGGGGAATTTAGCTAGGTTATAGATTTCCTACATCTACCTTTGTCTAATCTATCCTTCTTATGGGTCTTTAAGGATGCTAAAGGAGTTTTGGGTTTAAATAAGGACCTGGTCCTAATCCTAGGCAACTCTAGGATGTAGAACAAGTACTAAAATCAAAGGAGCTTTAAAGATAGTCTCATGAATGTTAAATATATCAAATATTACTAAATATTTATATAAAATATGTATATCAATTATATTTACCTTGATCCTTAAGTATCTAAGCCTTGAAACCTCAAAATCTTTAATACCTACACAAATATTGTTAGTCCTACATGTTAACTTGCAAAGATTAGTGGTAAACCAACAACCTAGAGTGTTTTTATGCATTATTTAATGATCCAAAAACATTTAAAACACTTTAAAATAACTTTAAGCACAAATCTATGCAAAGGTTAATTTGATCCAAAATTAAATAAAGCAAATATGATTTTAAATGTTTAGATCCAGTATAAATAAGGTTCCAATAGTCGATCTTTGCACAAATTTTTATAAATATATAGATTATTTACTAAATTTATGTGAAACTTTGTAAATATGATCAAAATAACTCTTAATACACCTGAAGAATAGGTTATTTCACTTATCTTTTCACAAATTTGAACAAATATCAAAGTTATCCACTAAATTTTCACAAATGAACACTAATCTTGATGAAATCTTTCAAAGGATGAAAAGATTCATGTAAATAATGTATATTCTTAGTGTTATTTAACAATATTTGCATACTTTGAATCAATTATGAAAGTATACAATGAAGTATACTACATTTCTAAAAGGATGTATGAAAATAATTTCATAATTCCCTCCTAGCACTTATTTTTACCTCCTCATTGATGCATGTATTGTGCTCCTTATGTCACTAGGGAACAAAGGCAAAGTAAGAAACTCAATTTTGAGTCCTAGAAGACTTGAGACTTGAGTTGTTAACACAATTAATATTAGAAATACCACATATAGGAGAGATTTTGTCACCACTTTAAAATTCTACAAGCAGACCCTATTTTAGGGACAATAGGTATTATGCAGTGACTTTACTTCTTGCTAATATTTATGGAATAGTTTTAGTATTTGCCAATTATCACCAAAAATATAAACAAAAAATAGATATTTATATCATGAACTAAGAAAGTGATTCATGGGTAGATCCAAGATTAAGTAGGGTAAGGCAGAAAAGAAAATGTTCTTAAGATGATCAAAGATACCAATTCTACTAACTTTTAAGGCAAAAACATATCAAACTAGCATCTACCAACTCTAGCATAATTATAAAAGATAAATAAATATAGTTAAAGCTTTATAGGAAAGTAAATGCATATGTATAACATCATACTTTGCATAATATTGCTCACTCATAGTAAATTGCATAACACATTCAATTATAAATGACAAGAAAATAGAGCAAGCATATTATAGATTTGTCATCCTAGCATTAAGCTCAAACTAATAAATGCATATATGAAATGTAATTACCAAATTAACTTGTAGAAAATAAACTATCAACCATATAAAATAATGAGGAATAAAAACTACACAAATAAACAATTAAGCACTTCAAATGAACATACAAATTCTTTGGCTCTCTTGTATTAATTTTTTCAACAACTATTTCTGATTACAAATAAGGGGAAACCCCTATTTATAGGCTTTAAAATGCCTAAGATAGGTTTAACTAGGCCCATAAAAGGTACCCAAATATAACCAAGTGGTTAAAATTTTACATATAGAGGAATATTCTACATTTTAATTTACAAAACTAAAAATAGAATATTTTCTAAGGCCATGGAGATGGTTATTACAATGATTTTTACTATTGTTATCTCTAATTCTCCACTTTCTTATTGGTACATACCTTTACACAAGCTAGGTAGTCTTGATCTATTTGAGTGAAGTCCAGGATCATAGGTTGAAATAAGTCCAAAATATCTTGGATGAGCCTACCATGCTATGTGAGTATTGGCCTTAATGCTTCTTTAATGACATCTACATTTTCTAGCCTTTGATTAGAAAATCCCATAATATTTATCACCTTGGTAGAAGTATTTACACTACCCATGTCCTAATGGAATTTGATAATAAAAATATTAATCTATTCTTTGAACTCTTGATCATCCAAGAAGGAACCATTAGGCTCGATCACCCTAGTGACCATGGCATCCTTCAATAGTAAGGCAATTTTGAATTCAACTTTATCCAAGGATATATTTACATCCTTGACTTGATCTAACCATCTCTTCAATAGTATTATTCTTTTCATTAGGATGGTCTACACAAGAATAATATCCTCAAGTGGTAGAACCTTGAAGTCAAGGAACTTATTACTTCTTTCCACTATAGATAAGTTTGCTAGCTTGACATCATAGAGTGTCAGCTTTTGGTCAAGTTTCATGACCACCTTAAATTACTTGATCCCATCTCCCTGCCTCTTCTTCATCACTTTATATAGGTTGAATAAATTGATCACAATATTTATTTTTGAAATTATAGTTTCATTTGACACTATTGGCAATGTTTATTCCTTCAACCTTTTCAATTCTTACTGCATCCCCTTCATAAAGGCAATAGTAGATTCTACTTGGGCTTGACCTAAGGATATTGGGTCCTTTGCATATTATTGCACTTTTCTAGGGTTGGCCTTCCTTTTTTTATCAAGCTGGAGATGGCCTCTTCACTCTCATGAACCATGACTGAGATTGATTGTGTCTACCCCATTTGTATTCAAATTACCCTCTTCATAGTGCCTATGGTAGGGTTAATCCTCATCTCAATTTGAGGTTTCAAGAAGACCATCTGATCCCTCTACTACCTTGATGCATGTATGATATCCATAACCTAATTTGGAGTAGTAGTAGGTGTTGGCTATGTGGGAGGTGGCTATAATAGAGGTACCTAGGTTGATTAAGAATCCAAGTTTGTGGTAGGGATGAAATAATTTATCAAGTCAAGCTACCCAAGTGAGTCAAACAAAGATATGGTAGGGTTGATGTTGAGTACAGATTAAGGCAACTTCAAAGGCACACTCATTTTAGTAGATGTAGTAATGTTGAATGGCCTTTACTAGGTGAATGGTTTTAAAATGGGGTTCAATGGCTTAGTGGAGATAGGGGAGCCAAGGTCAAGTGATGAACTCACTATGGTAGCATGAGAAAGAGTAAAAACCATAGTTTGGCTAGTACTAGTGCTCTAGGAGCTTGATGGAGGTGGAATGTTGGTAGTGGCATGGGAGATGAAATGGGTAATGGTGAATCCAAAGGAGGCACTAGCTTGAATCATGATAGTGTCAATTTAGAAATGGTAGAGGTGGTTGCAGTAGTGGAAGATAATGGAGCTAATGGGGAAGAAACTATAGGTGGAGTAAACATGGAAGTGGGAGAAAAATTAAATGTACTATCAACTAGGAAAAAAGGCAATGGTGTAGTACTTATAGTGGGAGTTTGGGGAGCTAATGAAAGAGGCAATATCCATCTCATAGTAGTCTTGGGAGACTTTTTCCAATTGTAAACCTTTTTTATTTTTCTCCCTAATACTTTTTGCAACTCTTCCATTAAAATCTCAATACCTTTATATATTTCTTAAATATCGATGACATTAGGATTAGGTTGACTCAAACTCTGTATAGAAGCTCCCATAGGAGATGTAGATACAAATGTATTCCATTGGGAGAGGTTTTACTGGTTACTAGATTCTCCTTGCTTAGATCTCAGAGGGATGCCTTGTCCACTTAGATTGGGAAGAAGTGTAGGTTTTTAGGGCCTATTTCTAATGAGAGGAAATTTTTTATTTTCCACCTCTTCTTGTCTTTCCTTTTATTCTACATCAAACATGCTCTCATGAGTCAGTGAGAGTTAAGGCTTTACCATGTCCTCCTTCTTATCCCTATCAAGCCTCATTTCAAGCTTTATTTTTTTCCTTACAACATTATTAAAGACTACCTCATCATTCATTACATCCAAGAATATCCATTCATGCACCTCTTCTTGGTGCTTATATTCCATAGTTGTGTCTTTCCTAAATTTGAGCAAGTATTTAACAATGATTTCATTTGGATCCCATGGCTTGAAGTCATCCTTGGGTAGTAGATATGAATTTTTATGCCTTAAAGCCACAATGACATCATGCCATTTTATTTTTTGGTCCTTGATAGCTTATATGGGATGTTTTGGGGGATTATCTTCTTTTTATTATTAAAGATACCATCAACTCCATGTAGGAGTTGATAGGTCATCTCCTCTTCCACCAACTTTATTGGTACATATCTTTGAAACATTAGGGGAACCATGATTACTCTATCCACTCTAATGACCATGCAATCAGGGTAGATCTAGAAGCCTCCCATTTCTCTCAATGTCTTTTTGATTTCTAGGGGAACTCTTGGCATGTCATACTCGGTGATTGATTTGTACACAACTAGAAGAAAATCTTTGGAAATCACCTTTATGTTGTTCTTGAATCAGTGAATATTCATTACAAATAATAATTGGGGCACAACTTCATCTCATGCAATAGACCATGAGTTTAGGCCTAGTTGGGAAGTTATACATATAGTGTCTAATAGGTAGCTCATCATGTAGAAAAGGTTACCATTTTTATAGGTATCTTTCATTGCATACACTAGATTATTTTTGAAAATATCCCCAAGTGGGGGAATCAATTGGTCTTCTAAGATGATTTGTAGTAATTGGAGGGTTTTTATGTCCACATGGCCTATGTGTGTGTTTCCATATATTTTGTTGAAGAGAGAAAGGCCAATTTTGACTCCCTTCTTGAATTGATGAATAGGTATGTTCCCTTGGTCATCCATGAAACCCACCTTGGTCGGGTTAATTACCCATGAAGCCAAGACTATCTCTGGCTTGTGTACCTTATACTAGTTGTCATTGATGCTTTGGTTGTATTCTAATTATGGAAAAGGTAGGTTGTAATATTTATCAAATCTAGGCCTTATGATGAAATCAATCAGGAGTCCTTGGTTCATGGATTTTAGTAACCCATCTTCATATCTCATCCTCCTGAAGATGCCATATACTCGGTTAGTGTAAGTCATGACATCTAGTTTTGTTATGGATTTTTGGAGTTTGACAACTTAGATTTTAAGGATATCTAAAGTGAGTTGAATAATATGGGGCATGGTCTCAAACTCATCAAGATCCCTAGCTCCTTAAACATTATAATAGATGATTTTATAATGCATGTCCCCTAAGTTTATGGCCTTGGGGATGAATTATGTGTCTTTAAACATGATTGAATTGCCATACTAAAATAGAAAGTCATCATTCCCAAATGCAATGATCTTACCTAGAGTTGAAGGTCCTGTCTATGACATATTTGTAGTGTCTTGGGTAGTAATTAATGTTATCTAGTATTTATCTACAACTTTAGAGCTCCAACAATGGTGGTCTATGTGTAATTCATGAGTAGCTTGAACTTTGTCATACTAAAGATGTAGATAGAAGGGATGGAAAATTATAAGAGCTTTAGATTCAAATGTAGGTAAAAATAGTCAAGTTGAGAAGCCTTTTGAAGATTGACTTGATTAATGTTAGGTTTAATAGTAATTTAGGTTCATGCTTTATTAATGGTGAGATCATCACCTTTGCATATTTTCAAACTATTTCTTTTGGAATTTAATTTCTATAGAATTCAAATTTAGCATTGATTTTCTTTTGATTTCCATCAATTTTACATTTAAATCTAAAATTTTCCACCTTCTAATGCATGGTATGCCACTTTAGATCTAGATATGTAATTGTGTGGGACTGAAGATGAGTAGGTCGCTTAGTTAGCTTAAATGTGGACACATGGAACCTTTTATTTACTCATGGGCTCTTATAATGTAGCTTAGTGTGATGACTTGTTTATACCCTACCATGCAACATTTTTAAATTTGTGACAAGATCATTGTGGTGCCTTTTAGTTTTTATTAGTTTCAAAAGCACCATGAATTTCTTTCATGAGCTATCAAGACTTTTTTTACTAGGCGGTTCCATAAGAGGGAACTTGTGTCTTTCCTTGACATGTATCACCTTCTAAAGGATTTTGGCCAACTGTCAATAGCTTGACATTAATCATATGGCTTGGATGGAGGTATGTGTCTCTCTTAGAGGTGATCTCATAGATTTCATGATGCATCTCAAGGGGAATGACATGTGACATCATCTCATGGGTTGAGTGGGGATACACATTATCATTGTAGTATTTTATAGGCATTCTAGTGGAACTTTAGATAAAAACAACACAAGAATGGCATGTGGTGTCATCATATGGGTCTAAAGGGGACATATATCATTTTTATGGGCTATCTTTTTTATTTTTCTACTTGTCAGTCTTGCAAGGATATTTGGATAGTTGTATAAAATCAAACCTTAATTAGATGGCTCAAGTGCTGCTAGATGTCTTACTTGAGGGATTTTGTGAGATTTAGATGGATATAACATGGTGTAGGCATGTATCAGTCTCAAATGAATCCTTGAGGGATACACATCACTTTATAAGGTTTATTGGGTTTGGATGGTCACATTTGAGCCACACAACAACATCTCATGGGATTATGGATTGTAGTGGGTCATGTGGAGGCTTAGATAAAGTGTGATTTTCTTACATAGGCTAAGATCTTGACACATAGCTTTGGATTTGAATTCCAACGACTAGTATTCTTATGAGCTCTCCATATGGTGCCACATGGCTCACAAACTTGGTAGATTTACTCCAAGTGTCCTACATGGTGAGAGATACATATCTAAGGAATTATTAGGCCTGTTTAGTTAGACACCTATCCTATTGAGTTGTATTCTTTAATTTTACATCCTGTAAGGCATCATAAATCACTACTTTAACTTTGACATCTTATGAGGCCAAGTGGGAAGATAAGTTAGACTTTCAAAAATGTCAAATGCCTATCTCAAGAAAAATAAAACAAGTTTAAATCAAAAATTTGTAAGTATATTATTTAAACGAAATATAAATTTAGTCTAGGTGAGGCTTGTTGCTTTCATGCTGATCATTAAACTAGGTAGAACATCTTTAGTGAAGGTTTGTTTGCATATTTGGAAGCATTGATTGTTAATAATTTATTTTTGAATGAAACCTTAAATAAAAATTATAGTAATTTGAATATTTATAAGTGTCAATCATTACTAAAAAATGAATAATTAACCCAAAAATTACTAGGAAGTATTAAATCAATTTTCTTATGCAGTTAAATGTGTTAATAAGCTTGGCATCTTAGGCATTTTGGAAAATTTAAGAAAGTAAGGTCCTATTCTAGGAATAAGGGGTATTTGAGTATGAAAAAATGATGAAATCTATGGGGAAACACTATAAAATGTTAGAATCTAGATATTCTATTAAAATATGGATAAAAAACTAGCTATTTCATTATGATTTTGAGTCAATATCAAAATTGATTTTTAAAACTAATGAAATCTCATAGGCTAGAAATAGAATTTGAACCTTGAAAATAGTCATAAAATGTGCATGATTTGAGGTTCATTATCCATTTCCATTGGGTTTATAAATTATATATTTCAATCTTCAAGACATTATACATGAAATGACTCAAACATTCTTTAGATTTTGTATAATAATGCTTTACTTAGTTAGGGATGGCTTGGGCATTGCTCTGCTACCAACCAAGCATCCATATCTCCAATATAGATACCATGAATCAATTTACCATTTCACTTTATTGGTGTACCATAATTTTTGTTTTTATACCTGCATTCATAAACCAAAATTGTTGAGAACCAAAATTAGAAAGGTGGAAGGACTTTTTCAAGGCATAGTCTGGATGTTATTCACTCTCAAATAGCAATTTTTTTATAGGCAAATTATTTAGTGAATTTAAGTGACAGTATGATGGCTTACATAGATTAAAACTCTTGTTCAAGAAAATGATCAATCATCTGAACTATATTATAGCCTTAAAATGACTTAATATTTTCATGATAAAACTAATTTTTAATTAACCTTATCCAACTTTTCTAAATTAGAACATTGCTAGAGGTTTTTGAACTTTAGACTATTGATTTTTAAGACTATCAATACATATCTTCCCCTTTAAGATCATATTGATACAAATTATGCCAATGAATTCTTGTCTAAAGGACTTATTACTAAACTATAACACACAATAGGAAAATCAATAGTAAGTGGAAAGCAAAGTAAGAAAGGAAACAATAGAAAAGTAAAGCAATAAAGAAAACTAACCTACTCCTATGTACTCTAACTCTTAGCAAGGTTACTATCCTTCTAAAATTTGTGATAGAGTAGTAGAGAACTAGTGTTTAAGATATTGTCTATTGACTAGCAAGGCTAATTCATTCCCTTGTAGGTTTTTGATTCTAAATACATTTTCACCCAATATTTTTTCCACTTGGTATGGTCCAATCTAGAGGGGAGCAAAATTTTCATGTTGTCCCTTCTTTTCATGCGGCTTGTCCAATAGTAGGACTAAGTCTAGAATTTAGAATGCTTTAATTTTGGCTCACTTGTCAAACCATCTCTTCATAACATCTTGATGTTTGCTAAAGTTATTTAGTGCTTCATCCTTCCATTTAGATGATTTTTAGTATCTTAGATTGCATTCTTTCATCATCTTCCATATAATTAGCCATGAACTTATAGTTGGGTAGCTTCAACATAATGGGAAAAATAGATTTCTTATCATAAACTAGTAAAAATGGGGATGCCTTGAGTGCTTACTTGTATCTAGTTATATCTGCCCATAGAGTACATTTTAATAGGGACTACCATTCTCTAGGTTTCTTTTTTGTAAACTTCTTGATGGCATTCATCAAGTTTTTGTTAGTGGATTCAACCATTCCATTACCTTGAGGGTAGAAGTTAGAGGCAAACTTAATGATTATTTAATTATCATATACCCTTTTATTGAAATTAACTGATGTAAAGACTAGGCCATTATCCCATACTAGAGATAGGGGTATAAAAAATTGAGTAATGACATTCTCTTGAAGGAACTTGATGGCATCAATTGATCTATTGTTCATGGTGGCTAGTACTTCAGTCTACCTAGTGTAATAGTTTATGGCAATGAGAATGAATTTATGTCCTATTGAGGATTTGGGATTGATAAATCCTAAGAGTATGAGGCCCCATTATGAAAATGGTTTTGCTTTAATTAATGGTTACAAAGGCATGGCCATCTTTATCTCTTGCCTGTCAAACACTTAACATTGGTGGCATATTCATGCGTGGGTTTGGGTATATTTAAATATAGCTAGCCAATAATAGCCAACTCTTAATATAGTATGTGTAGTGGTATGCCCTAAAGGATGGCCACTTCTTAGTTTATCATGGAAATTTTCCATGATCTATGTGGCTTCAAATTTAGAAACACAACTTAGATTGATTATTTCATAGTTCTTCTATAAAATAATCCTTTTTATTATAAAATGAGATGATACTATCATGAGGGTCATTTTATACTCTTTATTTAGGTGTGGAGGACATGCTCTATACAAAAAGTAGTGGATAATATCTTTGTACAAGTCTCCTCTAGGTACTTGACTTGCTTCTACCTGTAAAACATCAATGTGAGGATCAGTGTTTGTAATGAGATGGATAAGACCTTGAACTATAACTAGCTTAGTAAATTTTATTTCTAAGTCATATTCCTAGAGTTTGGTCATCCACTTCCCTCTTCATTCTCGAAGTTCATTCTATCCCAACATCAGGTTGATAGCAAGATCAAACACTATGGCATATATCTTATTTCTTAGGATGTAGTGTCTAAATTTCTTGATAGCCTTTACTAGTGCATAGGCTTGCATATTTATAATAGGATAATTCAGCTCCACATTCTTTAATTGGTGATCATAAATGTTATGGGGTGATCTATATCCTCTTCTTTCTACATTAAGACAACAACAATAGTATGATCAAAATAAAAAGAGTATAGATATAAATCTATACTAAATTCAAGACTAATAAGGACATGAGATTGAATAATAGAATCCTTAATATCCTAAAAGGCCTTCTTCACATCAACATTCCATTCTCTCTTAGCATCTTTCTTTAACATGGAATTGAGTAGTCTCATAATTTTTGCAAAATATAGAAAAACTTTCTAATGAAGTTGATTTTGCCAAAGGAAGATTTTAACTCTTTTTTGTTATTGAGAACTTCTAATTTTGAAATTTCATTGATCCTATTAAGGTCAATGGTCATACATTCTTGAGTGATTAAGTGTCCTAAAGTTTACCTTTAGTTACATAGAATATGCTTTTCTTGATTTTTAAGGAAATGCTATACCTCCTGCACTTTTCCAACATTTGTTCTAAATGTATTATGTGATCTCCTCTATTTTTAGAAAAAACCATTAGATAATCCATGTATATAATGATGCACTTACCAATTAATCCATGGAAGTCATGGTCCATTTATTATTGGAAATTCAATCCTACATTGATTAATCCAAATGGCATCGATTTGTAGGAAAATGTTCCCCACTTGGTTATGAAGGTAGTATTCATTCTATCAATTTTATTCACTAGGACTTGGTTATATCTTGAAAATACATCAAGGAATGACATCATTTCAGACGCACTCACTAATTGAATAACTTCATCTAGGGATAATTATCCTTCTCTAATGATCTATTTAAGATATGGAAATAATCACAAAGTCTGATTTTTCCATTTTTTTTTGGATAGGCACAAGGTTAGCAACCCATATTGAGTGATTTTTAAGAAATATTATCCTTGCATCACATAATTTATTTACTTCCTTGTAAATTATGAGTTCCAAGACTAGGTTGACTGGCCTCTATCTTTGTTTTAAAGGCTTGTAGGCTTAGTTTAATGTGATAGTGTGAGTAATCACACTAGTATCAAATATCTTGAGGTCATCATATGACCAAGTGATAACATCCTTGAACTTGGTTAGAAGGGAAGCAACTTTATTCAACTCCTCATTAGTGAAAACTAAGCCAACATTTATATTTTGTTCATTTACATGGTCTCCCAAGTTAATTTTCTTGTAATCTTTCCCACTCACTTTAGGTCGTTTATCTTCAATTTTTTACTTGTCAAGATCAAACATCCTTTATAAGAAGATCATGCATTGGGGATTCAATTATATTTAAGTTGGATCACTCCATCTTCATTATCTCTTAAAATTTATACAAAAATCTCATCCTATTCATCAATGATGGAGGATTCAAACATGCCAACATTGTATAAGAAGTCAATTATTTACTTGTCATCATAAAAAAAACTAGAAATGATTGATGTTGTCTAGCACATAGGGGGATTAAATTATCTCCATGGTAAAATTTTGCATGCTCAAATATTTTAGAGGCACTAAGTTTACTACTACTAAATCTATAACATCCACCATCTTTACTCCCTAGGCAAGGAAAAAATATTTAATGAGTCAAACTACTTAATTAAATCCCAAGCTCTAAATTTATACGTTCTTAAACAATAAATATTACATTGATACCTAATTTTTCTTTGATTAGAAACCAACTTAAAATCATCATATACTAATAGTTCTTTAACCTTATGTTTAATTTCAAATCAAAGTCCTAAAACAAGAGTTTCATATTCTGTTAAACTATTAATACAAGATAATTGTAATACATAGGAAGCTAAATATTGTTTTCCTTTAGGGTTTGTTAGAACAATACCAATGATAGAACCTTATTTCACTCATGTGCCATCAAAGTGTAATGTCCATGGACCTTTTATTTATTTCTCCATCTTATCACCTATAATAATACCAATGGTTTCCAGAGTATAAACACCTAAGTTGGAGGATTGATAGATTACCTTTTCATTCTTGGTGTTATACTTAGTAATCATGTGTTTCATCTTGGGTTCCTAATCAATCTTGATCTGATTAGTAATCCCATGTCAAGGTAGCCACATGTGTGAACAATCAATGGACTATATCCATTCAAGGACTTAGTTTAATTAGGGCTTAGTAACAACCCATAAGCTTCAGGTATGTCAACAACTTGAATGTTGATGAACTGCTAGATTTAGGGCTCATGGGCGAGTTGCATATGGATATTAAATAATTTGTTAATTACCTTCACTCTTAACTTGTCCAATTTAAATACTACCTTTTCAAACTTGACTAGGTTAAACCATAATTTTTCACAAATTTTTAAAGGTATAATGTTAGCTAAAGCACCAAAATCAAGCAAGAAATTATGAATATTTTTACCAAAAAATCTAATAGTCAATATAAATGGAGGAACTTCATGCTTACTCTTATACATTACTACATTTTTCATGGACTTGCTATGCCTTTTTGGGGCTAAGATTTTCATTCAATGATTTCAATAAAAAATCATGTTGTTCAGTGATTTGTGTGAGTTCATTCACTGTTATGTTTGCCTTAATTTTCTTCATGTACTCCACTATGTTTTATCCACCCTTTGATGTTGTGTAAGGAGCTTTCATTGTTTGCTAACTCTCCTTACCTTTAGGGAAAGGAGGATTATTTTCTATCCTACTATTAGGAGGTGTGTCTATTTTATTAAGTAGAGTGGAAGCTGTCAATGATGGGTTCTAATCTTTTCTTCTTAAGGCATAGTTACTACTCTAGTACTACTAGAAAGCATGTACCTCCTCAACATTGTATTTAGGTTCATTCTCATCTGGTAAAGTCATAAGTCTCAACCATGAGGATAGGTTTAGGGGATCTTGAGGCATCATTGGTATTATCAGATCTTTTGGAATTGTTTTGATAATTATAATTCATCTTGAATCCTTCCATCTAGCTCTGGATGGCTTTAAATTCATGGTAGAGCTCAACATAGTCTAGCTCTCCATGTCTAGATTTATTGTGCACTCTATAGTAGTTGGGTAAGGCCATATCATAAATATTGATCTCCAGTAGTTTTCTCAAAGGGGGCTTGTTATTGTTGTTAGGCCTATTAAAATGTCTATTGTATCTTTGAAAATTATAATTTATATTGGAACTCTAACAAGCAATACCCATCTATTTCTTGAGATCCAAGAAATCATAAGCAAGTTTTTGGATGGTTATTTGTATTGAGTCTTGATGTCCCTTTAGAGACTTTAGGTTCTTTTTCTAAGTTACATTATATGCATTGGTGGTATTCAAAGGCACCATTATTTAGTTGAAATTAATATGGGGATGTGCTTTAACATTTTCTTGGTTAAAAAATCCTAGTTGATGGTTGGGTGTAGCATGGCTCAAAGGAAACTAGTTGATCACTGGTAGTTGGTTCAATGCAAGGTGATTTTTATTCATTTTAGGTATGAAATTTAAAGTAGGAATTATTGGGTTAGAGTTTGGTATAGTAAAGGTAGGATGCCCTTATGAGTTCATTTGCTTGTCAATATGAATGGCCTCAACATAGGCCAAATGTAGTGTGTCAATATTCAAGGCTATCCTTAGGAATATAATTATCATTAGGTCTAAGGAATTCATATATATTTCAAATTCTAATTAATTTTAAAGATTATATGGTGGGGATGTTAGGGTGTACATTTTTTAAAACCTAGCATTGAGTGTTCTTATTGGTTCCTTTAGGTCCCTCTTTAGGGTGGTAAACTATTGGTACACAACTCTTGGGATAACTACCCTAACAAATTGGGGAATAAAGGTATCACTAAAATAATTCCATCCTATGATATAATCTTTGGGTAGGTTAAGGAAAAAATTATATACAACATCTCAAAATGTAAAAAGGAAGAGACAATAAGCCACGTCTTTATGGATCTCATTAAGAAGTATTAAGGATGCCTTAAAAGACTTGATATGCTCTTCAATAGTCACTCTATTGATGGGGTTAAAGTGAGGAAAATAATTCTTTTTATTTCTTGGTAGATCATGTATAGGCCTAGGGAAGTTGATGGATAAACTAGCTTACCATGCCATGACTAGTAGAAGGGGTTGTAAATTCTAGTTAAATGGGGAACTTGGCTAGGTCCTAGATTTCCTATGTCTACCTTCATCTTTTCTAGCCTTATTATGGGTCTTTATGGATGCTAAAGGAATCTTAGGTTTATATCAGGCCCTCATCCTAATCCTAGGCAACTCAAAGATGCAGAATAGGTACTAAGAGCAAAGGAAATTCAAATATAGTCTCAAGAATATCAAATATAGCAAATTTCAGTCAATATTTATATATAAATTATTTTTACCTTGATATTTTAGGATCTAAGCCTTGAAACCTCAAAATATTTGTTACCTAAATGAATTTTGTTAGTCTTGCATGTTAACCTACAAAGATTATTGTTAAACCAACAACCTAGAGTGTTTTTATGCCTTATTTATGATATAAAAGCATTTAAACACTTTAAGCACAAATATATGAAAAGTTTTTATTAATCCCAAATTAAATATAGAAAATATGAATTTAAACATTTAGATCCAGTACAAACAAGGTCCCAATAGTCAATCTTTGCAAAAGAAATTTACAATATCTAGATTCTTTACCAAATTTATGTGAAGCTTTGAAAACATGATCAAAATAACTCTTAATATGCTTGAAAAATAGGGTATTTTACATATATTTGCACAAATTTGAACAAATATCTACTTTATCTACCAAATTTTCATAATTGAACACTAATATTAATATTTCAAAAGATACAAAGATTCATGCAAACAATGCAAAGATTCATGTAAATAATGTAGATTGTTAGTGTTTTTTAACAATATGTGTACTTTAAAACAATTATGAAAGTATAAAATGAATTACACTATAATTATATAACTATGTATAAAAATAATTTCATAATGCCCTCCTTCTAGTGCCAACTTTTCCCTCCCCGTTGATGCATGTATTGTGCTCCATGTGTCACTAGGGAATAAGGGTAAAGTTAAAAACTCAATTTTGAGTCATAGAAGACTTGAGGCTTGAGTTTTTAACACAATTACTAATAGAAATAAAACACATAGTAGAGATGTGGGCACCAATTTAAAAGTCCACAAGTAGACCCTATTATAGGGACAATAGGTATTATGCAGTGACACTACTTGCTAATCTTTATGGAATTATTTTAGTCTTTGTTAATTATCACCCAAAATATAAATAAACAATGGATATTTATAGAATGAACTAAGATAAATTGATTCATGTGTGGATCCAATAGTAATTAGGGTAAGGTAGAAAAGAAAATGCACTTAAGATGATGAAAGATACCAATTTTACTAACTTCTAAGGCTAAAACATATGAAACTAACATCTACCAACTCTAGCATAATGCTCAAAGATAAACAAATGTAGTTAAATATTCAAAGGAAAGGAAGTGCATATGTCTAAAAACATACTTTGCATAAGATTTCTCACTCATAGTAAATTTCATAACACATTTAGTTCTAAATGAGAAGAAAATAGAAAAAGCATACTACAAATCTGTTAGCCTAACATTAAGCTCAAACTAATAGATGTATATATGAAATGTAATTTAAAAATTAATTTTAAAAAAATAAACTATCATTCATATAAAATCATGAGGAATAACAACTATAGAAATAAATAATTAAGTACTTCAGACAAACTTGGAATTTTTTTGGCTCTCTTGTATTAATTCTTGCAACAACTATTTCTAAACATAAATGAGGGGGAACACCTATTTATAGTCTTTAAAATCCCTAAGATAGGTTTAAGTGGGCCCTAAAAAAGTTCCCAAATACATCCAAGTGGGTGAAATGTTACATGTAGAGGAATATTCTACATTTGAATTTTAAAAATTATATAGAATATTCACTAAGGCCCCAGAGGTGGTTAGTGCAATGTTTATTATTGTTGTTGTCTCTACTTCTTCTCCACTTCCTCTTTGGTCCATACCTTTTCACAATCTAGGTAGTCCTAATTCATTTGAGTGAATTCCAAGATCATAGGTCTAAAAAAGTCTAAAATCTCCTAGATGAGCCTGCCATACTATATGAGTATTGGCCTTATTACTTCTTCAATGGCAACTGCCTTTTCCAGTCTCTAATTAGCAAACACCACAATATTTATCACCTCGATAGTATTATTTTCACTAGACAATCATAATAGAATTTGGTAATAAAAACCTTCATTTTTGCTCTAAAATATTGATCATCTATGAAGGAACCATCAGGCCTAGTCACCCTAGTGACCATGGCATCCTTCAGTAACAAGGCAATCTTGAATTCAACTTTCTCCAAGGATGTATTTCCATCCGTGAATTGATCTAACCATCTATTTAATATTATCATTATTTTCACTAGGATGGTATGTGTAGGAATTATATCCTCAAGTGGTAGAACCTTGAGGTTGGGGAACTTATTAGTTCTTTCCACTCTAGCTAATTTCACCAACTTGGCATCATATAGTGTAAGATTTTGGTCAAGTTTCATGACCACCTTAGATTGCTTGATCCCATCTCCTGACCTCTTCTTCATCACTTTATATGGGTTGAATACATTGATCACAACATTTATTATTGAAGTTATAGTTCCATCTAGCACTATTGTCAATGTTTTTTCCTTAAGACTTTTTAATTCCTATTGTATCCCCTTCATGAAGGTAACATTAGATTTTGCTTGGGCTTAAAAAGAAGATATTATGTCCTCTACATATTTTTTCACCTCTCTAGGTCCGGTTTTCCTTTTTATTGTCAAGGTGAAGAGGGGATATTCACTATAATGGACCATATATGAGCTATATTTTGGATGCTCCACTTGTTTTTGAACCACCCTCTTCATAGTGTGTATGGTAGGGTCAAACTTCATCCTAATTTGGGGTGTCGATAAGACCATCTGATGCCTCTCCTACCTTGCTTCTTATATCATATCCTTAACCCAATTTAGAGCATAAATACGTGTTGGATATGTGGGAGGTGGCTAAAATGGAGGTGCCTAGGTTAATGAATAAGCCAATGCTATGGCAAGGATGAACAAATTTTTCAAGTCAAGCTTCCCAAGTGAGTCAAACAAAGATTTGGCAGGGCCCATATTGAGTACAAATGAAGGAAACTTTGAAGGTACACTCACCTTATTAGCTATAGTAATTTTGAATGGCCTTTTCTAAGTGAATGGTTTTGAAATGGGTTTTAATGGCTTAGTGGAGGTAGGGGAGCCAAGGGAGTGATGCACTCATTGTGGTAGCCTGAGAATTAGTAGAACCCATAGATTTACTAACAATAGTGCTCTAGGATCTTAATGGAGGTGTAATGTTAGTAGTGGCATGGGAGATGAAGTGGGGAATGGTAAAGCTAAAAGAGGAACTAGCTTGGCTCATGCTAGTGTCCATTGAGAACTGGGTACAGATGGTTACATTAATGAAAGATAATGGATCTAATGGGGAAGAAAATGTGGGTGGAGTAAACATGGAAGTGGGAGAATAAGTAAATGTACCAACAACTAGGAAAAGAGGCAATGGTGTAGTACTTACAATGGTAGTTTGGGGAGCTAATGGAGGAAACACTTCCCCTTTCATAGTAGTCTTAGGAAACATTTTCCTCTTGTAAACCTTTTCTATATTTCTCCCTAAAAATGTTTTAAACTCTTTCATTGAAAGCTCAATACCTTGTTGTAGTTCCTCAGGATCGATGAAATTAGTATTAGGTTGACTCAAGCTCTATATGACAACTCCCATAACATATGTAGATACAAATGTATGCCCTTAAGAAAGGTCTTGTTGGCTACTAGCTTTTCCTTTCTCAGAGATCAGAGGCATGCCTTGTCTACTTAGAATGGGAAGAAGTGTACGTCTATAAGGCCTATTTATAATGAGATTAGCATTGTCCTCTTATTACTCTTCTTATCTTTCCTTGTAGTTTGCATCAAACATGCTCCCATGAATTGGTGGGAGTTGAGTATTTACTATGTCCTCCTTCTTCTCCTTATCAAGCCTCATTTCAATCTCTATAATTTTCCTTATAGTATTCCTGAAGACTACCTCATCATTCATTGCATCCAAGTATATCCATTCATGCACCTCTTCTTGGTGTTTATATTCCATAGTTGTGTCTTTAAATTTGGTTAAGTGTTTAGCAATGATGCTATTTGAATCCCATATCTTGAAGTCATCCTTTGGAAATAAATATGAGTCCATATTCCTTACAACCATAATAACATCATGCCATTTTATAATTTTGGTCTTCCCCAACTTATATGAGACCTTGTGGGGGACTATCTTATTTTTATTATTGAAGACACCATCAAATCCATGTAGGAGTTGATAGGCCATCTCCTCTACCAATTTGATTGGTATATATCTTGGTAAACTTAGGGGAGCTACCATTATTCCCTCCACTTAGATGATCGTACAATAAAGGTAGACCTAGAAGCTACCCATTTATCTCAATGTCTATCTAACTTTTGGGAGATATCTTGAAATGTCATACTCAGGGATTGATTTATACATAATTAGATAAAAATCTTCAAAAATCACCTTTATGTTATTATTGAAGCAATGGATATGCATTATGGAGAATAATTAGGGCAAAATTTCATCTCATGTAGGAGACCATGAGTTCAAGCCTAATTGGATAGTTGTACAGATGGGGTCCAATAGGTATCACATCATGTAAAAATGGGTACCATTTTTATAGGTATAATTCATTATGTAAACTAGATTATTATTGATAATATCCCTAAGTAGGGGAATCAGTTGGTATTCTAAGATGATTTGTAATAATGGAAGGGTTCTTATGTCCATATGGCCTATGTGTGAATTATTTTATGTTCTATTGAGGAGAGTGAGGTCAATTTTGACTCCCTTATTAAATTGATGAATAGGCACGTTCCCTTGGTCATCCATGAAAACCACCCCAATTGGGTCAATTACCCATGAAGTCAAGATTATCTCTAGCTTGTGTACTTTATACTAGTTGTCAATGATGCCCTAGTTATATTCTAATTTTTCAAAATATAGGTCATAATATTTCTTAAAGCTGGGCCCTATGATGAAAGCTATTAGGAGTCCTTAGTTCATGGATTTAGTAACCTATCTTCACATCTCATCCTCTCAAAGATGCCATATACTAGGTTAACATAGGGCATGACCTCTGGTTTTGCTATGTCTTTATGGAGGCTAGTAACTTTGATTGCAAGGATGTCTAAAGTGAGTTAAATAATATGGGGTATGGTCTTGAACTCATCAATATCCATAGATATTTCAATATTGTAATAGATGCTACTATAATGCTTGTCCCCTGAGTTCATGGCCTTAAGGATGAATTTTGAATCTTTAAACATGAATGAATTGCCATATTGAAATAGAGAGTTATCATTCCCAAATGCAATGTTCTTAATCAAAGTGGAGGGTCCTACCTATGCCATCTTTGTAGTTTTTTAGGTAGAAATTAATGTCCTCTTATATTTCTCTACAACTTTAAAGTTCTAATAATGATGGTCTAGGTCCAATTCATGAGTAGATCAAGCTTTGTCATATTAAGGATGAAAATATTAGGGAGGGTAAATGCTTAGATTTTTGAATGCAAATGTAGGTAATAATAGCCAATTTGAGTATCCTTTTGAAGATTTCTTTGATTAATACAAGTTTTGGTATAAATTTTGGTTTGTGTTATATTAATGGTAAGCTCATCACCTTTGCATATTTTTGAACTATTGATTTTGGCATTTAATTAATTTAGAATTTAAATTTAGCATTGATTTTATTTTTATTTTCCATCAATTTTAGCTTTAAATCTAAATATTTCCACCTTCTGATGTGTGACATGCCACCTCAAATCTAGCTAGGCAATCATGGGGGCCTAAAATAACTAGGTCACTAAATTGGATTAAATCTAGACACATGGAACCTTCTAATTGCTCATGGGCTCTTGGAATGTATCTTAGTGTGATGACTTGTTTTTATCCTTCCAAATGGAATTTTTTAATTTGTGATGAGCTTGTTAGGGTGCCTATTAGTTTTGATTGGTTATGGGAGTGATATGCATCACTTTTATGGGCTATCAAACATTTTATTTACTAGGTGACTCCCTTGAAGGGCATTCATGCCTTTCCTTGATAGGTGTCATCTTTAAAAGGATTTTAGAAAATGTTAGCAACTTGACATTAATCATGTGGCTTGGATGGAGGTAGACATCTCTCTTAGAGGTGATCTCATGGATCTCAAGATGCATCTTCATAAGAATGCCATGTGGCATCATCTTATGGTTTTATTAGGGACATGCATCATCTTTTCAAGATTTTAGAGGCAATCTAGTAGATATTTAGATAGAAGTAGCATAGGAATGACATATGGTGTCATCATGTGGGTCCAAAGGGGACACACATCATTTTTGTGGGATATCTTCATTCTTCTATGACTTTTTGTTCTTAAGAGGAGCTTTGGATAGATGTATGCAATCAAGCCTTGGTTGGATTGCTCAGATGCTACCATATGTCTTTCTTGAGGTCTCTTGTGAGATTTAGATGGATGAAAAATGATGTGGGCATGCGTCAGTCTTAGATGAATCCTTAGGGGACATGCATCACTTCAAAAGGATACTCATGTTTGGATAGTAATGTTTGAGACATGAGATAATATCTCATGGGATTTTGGATTGTAGTGGGTTATGTGGTAACTTGGATTGAGTGGGATTTACTTATGGGGGATAATTTCATGATACCTAGCCTTGCATTTAAATTCCAATGGCTAGTCTTCTCGTGAGCTCTCTAGATGACACCATGTGGCTCACTAACTTGGTATATTTACTCCAAGTATCCTTCATGGGGTGAGATACATGTCTAAGGCATTATGAGGCCTGATGAGTTGGATACCTATCTTCTAGAGTTATAGTATTTAATTTGACATATCGTTAGGCATCACAAACCACTACTTTAACTTTGACATCTTGTGAGGCCAAGTAGGAAGTTAAGTTAAACATTTTAAAATGTCAAATTCCAGTCTTAAGAAAAATAAAACAAGTTTAAAGAAAACATTTTAAAGTAAATTCTTTAAAAAAAATATCAAATTGGTCTAGGTGAGGCTTGTTTCTTTCATGACAACTAGAAAAGTAGGTAAAACATCCTTAGTGAAGGCCTGTCTACATATTTTGAATCATTTATGGTTAATAATTGATTATTGAATGAAACCTTGAAGAAAACTTACAATAATTTGAATATTTCTAAGTGTCAATCATTATGACAAAATGAATAATTAATCCAAAAATATATGAGAAGTATTATATCAATTTTCTATGCAGTTAAATGAGTTAACAATATTGGCATCTTATGTATTTTGGAAAATTTAAGAAAGGAGGTTCCCCATTATAGGAATAGGGGATAGTTGAGTATCAATAGTATGAAATGATCTCCAAGAGATGAAATTCCAGCATAAGAAGCTCAATACATAATTCTTAGATGAAGGTCTAATTTTATATAGTTGTTCTTGTTGCCCATAAATTATACTCCTCTACTTTCTAGACATAAGGGGAAGGGTAGTTCAAGCTTAAAAAAAAAAAAAAGAGAAGGGAGATTAAGTCAAGAAATAGTAACTCCAAATTTAAAATTAAATCAACATCTCGACCATCAAACTGAGTTCCCTTACCATAGTTATACCACTATGCACTAAGTTTCACCAAAATTTATACCTCCAAGAATAAATAATGGGAAGAGTCTAAGGAAATATGGAATGATTCCTCAACTATGAACCCTCACTAAATATTAGTACTAGAATTTTATATTAGATCACATATAAACCTCCAAGATAACTATAATAATAACACACAAATTATCACTACTATGAGAAAACAAATGAAAGAGTTCATAAAAGGATTATAATAGACAATCACATTATAATCTTAACATATATTTATTGTCAAGGTGTTAGTATAATTAATCTAACATTAAAAATAATTCAAAATGGAAATTAAAGATAATTTGAAACAAAAACAAAAATTTTACATAAAGATTAAATTTCATTCATTAAAATATGAGTGTTGTTACAAAAATATTGATAATTTCCAAGTTTCATAGTATAAAGGGGTGAAGGAAAAATAAGGTGAAATTCTTGGCTTAAATATTATAATAATTTCAAGGAAAATGTTTCTGACCCTTATTTACAATATGGCTATGATTTTATAGATAAGAATAGGATTCACCTCCAAATAGTGTGAGATTCCTATCCTAGGCCATGATGGCCAATCTTGGTAGTTACAATTACATAATTCAAAAAATAAGATAAAATTATCCCAAGCCATCCCTTAAAATATCTATGTAGGACCACTCTACTGATATGCAATAGCAACTATGAAGAACTGAATCCTAACTAATTTGACCTTACATCCCTATCTTATAGCATGGATTCCACAAGGTCAAAATCTTAATCCATCTTAGTGAGGTTCATCAAGGGTTCTCTAAATATTATCTTATCCTAGGTTACTAGTATTTGGTACACTTAGAAGGGATAATTCATCGACACTTGGACCTTAGACACTTAGATGATAATCACCATAGACTACTTTGAAAGGACAAGAACTACCTTAGTCCCTTCCTTATTTGCATTAGTGACCTTATTCATTATGACTTGGTCAAAGTGACCTAGGTGAACTCCAAACTCTCCCTTATCTAAGTAACATACCATCTAGGTGAAACAACATAGAGATATTAACTTTCTTAAAGTATGCTAATATCATTTTCGTATCATCTTCTAAGGGCCTTGTCATGATTCAAGATATAGTCAACCACTCCTCTATAAAAATTTTCATGTTCTCAATATACATTTGATAGAGTCCTAATTCTAAGGTGGGAATCAATTTCAACTCTAAGAACATGCTTTTATTGACTATCACTAAGAACTTCCTACATTTCCCATCAATCTCCATGATCCTCTCTAGATAATATTGAGTTTTTTGGATGAGAACTTTGGTCTCAACCCTAGTTTCCACCACCTTTCCCATAAATGATAAGAGTAGCAAGAGGTCATATTTAACTAGCCCAATTATCCTGATATGGAAAGAGATCTTTACCTATGACTCTAGGGTCGAGACTTGGTTTTCCATATCCTCAAGGAGATTATACAACATGTCATGGGTTATTCAAAGATTAGAGAGTGGGGCCTTAATTACCTTTTCCTCCCCAGTGGAGGTCCTCACTTTGGCTAGGGATAAAAAGTATTGTTGGGTATTCTAGACAACTAGGTTCACTTCTTGGATGAATTTAAGCATGAGGGTCCTATTCATTTTCCCTAGGGTACAGTCAAAATTACATCACATTTTTGGGTTACCTTGGATTTACATATCTAATGATTTCAACATTGGGACTATCCCCCAAGTTTTAGGAGGTGTTGGAGGAGTGGTAGAGATGGTAGTTACGGGTGGAGGATGATGTAGATGGGAGATAGAGGAAGTGAAATGTATGAATTATGAAATCAATAGAGGAAGATGGGGAATGGGAGAAAAGGGAGAAAAGATGAATGGGGAGGCCCATTGGAACATCTATCTTATACCACATGTCATCTACCTATTATTTCTTATATCAATGGTCAACACTTAAGCATATCCTTTTACTTCATTGTCATATCCTTAGGAGGGGCAAGATTTATATTTAGGGCCACATGGAATAATTTGATTAGTCCTTAAGATCCATCTATACTTCATCTTGACCATATCAAGGCCTTAGGGGGCCACCTCTTTATATGCCTAGTTGTGATAAATAGATCATTCTAACTTAGTTGGGATCCCCTAGGATCTAACAACTCTGATAGGACCAGGAGATTGGACACTCTAACATTAGGATAGGTGGCACATTTTGACTAGGTTGGGATTCCCTAGGCTCTAACATCTTTGATAAGATTGAGAGATTGTCTGATTTGACATCATCCTATGTGGTATACTTTAACTAGAATGAGCTCCCCTAAGATTTAACATCTTTGATAGAATCAAGATCCCCTAGGATATAGAATATCTAAAAAATAACACATATCTATGCTCTAATGCCCCATTTATTCTTATGAAACCTATGAAAAGGATTAAGTTAAAGAGAAAATAAGTGTAACCAATTCATAACTTATTTGACTATCATTTAAGCTTCAAAGTGATACACATGATGTCAAGATTATCAATCTAGGAAGGGATTGAGATTATGGTAAATTATTTTCAAATATGACCTACAAGGTTATCATTATAAATCCTTAAAGTAAAAAATCCTATCTTAGTCATAAAATATGAGGTTTGCCATTGTTTAGGAAAATTAGGGAGACACAAGATTTTAAGGACTTGGTTCAGGTGAAGCTTGTGAACTAGGAATCTAACTCAAGAGAAGTGATTAGTATTGTGTTAGTCCTAAAATGAAAAAATATTGATAAAAACACACTAACTAGCATACATCTATAGGCCTAGTTACTAGGGTGAGCTTAATAACAAAAAAAATGAAAAACACAACTAAAAAGTAAAGAAAAACAAGAATCCTTCACCTTCCTTAGATGCTTAAAATTCTTATTATAGTGGCTTGTTCCACTTGTGCTCATGAATTCTTCATCAAATGAGGCTTGGATATCTCCTCTTCTCCTTGACACTTTATGGCTTTGGCTTAGCTTGGCTTAATATTTTGGCATCATAACTTTGGAATTTGAGAGCTCTTGGAATCAATTTGACATGGTAACTTTGCACAAATTAATCTTTTGATGATATTTGAGCATAATGACTTTGTACCAAAATAGCTTATAAATGATGTTCATGGCCTCTCTATTTATAGATTTTTGTAAGTAGCTAGAATCAGCCTAAACTATCCATCTCAAGATTAAGATGTATGGATAAGAATTAATCTAATTATGTAATTAAAATTCATAAATAAGCTCATCAATATTTGGGATAGAGGAGTAATTAATAGGCATGGAGAGCATTGATGAGGCATGGGAGGCATGAATCCTTATATTTATGGCATTTATGGCCTAGGGATGTCTTCCTAACAAATGAGGTCCCCTGATGAAGCATATATTCAATATTAATTTCTAAAAACAAGTATTTAACAAGTTTCCATGGAATTAATAATTAGGCTCTAATTTGGTTTAATTAGCTCTTAAGCATGATTAAGCACTTTATGCACAAATTACTTAAATTGATCAAAATGCCTTGTTATTGGTCCAAAATTTGATTGGATTGGAATTGGAAGTCAATATCAGATGTGTTGGATGCATTATCCCATTTAGGATGTTATCAATAGCAAATAATAAATGCATGTGTCTTGTGTAAGATATTTGATAGGAAAGAGCAATCCAAAGCACCTAGGTGTAAAATCAATAATTTGACTCAAAATGATCTAATCAAAGTTAGCTAGCCCATAAATTACATTACCCCATTTAATGATACTCTAGCCAAAATTGGCACTTGAATATATCAATTTCAACTCATTTAATGCTTTTTAGTGTTTTTAAGCCAAATTGTGCACTTTAGGTGGAAATTAGTCAAAATCCTTGTTGGAGGTTATCGATGGCCAGTTTTAGGTGTCTACAGTTTGCCCCCTATTTGGGAAGATGTTATAAATCATAGGAAAAGAAATGTCTTCTCAAATAATGAGAGATGGCCTATATGTCAAAAAGAAGATGATGATTAAAGAACAAAGCTCTAAATGGTTTTGGGAAGCCTATGATGATGCCCCCTCAAGGGAGTGGCTATTATATTTGTTGATAGATAGTATCTCAAAAAGAAGCAAGAAGAAAGGTGGAATTAACCCATGGTTGATATTAATTGAAATGAGAAAATGCTTGCATGTATTGATTTAAAAAGGATGCTGATTTGACCAAAGGTGGTTATAATCATTAAGAGGACCTAGATTAGCTAAATATGATTTTACCCTAGTTAGGGCTAATTAACAAGCATATCTCAAGGATATAACCTGGTATATAGATTAAATATGAGTGGGTACAAAGTGATGAAATTTATGAATATAATAATAAGATTGATCAGTGTGAATGATTCAATTGTACCTATTAATGAGGAGATGCTCATCCTGATTAGCAATGATACAATTAGAATGGTTAATGGGTTGATTTGATTAAGGGTGGGATGGAAGGATTTTTTAAGGTGCCAAGGAGAAACTCTATGACTCCATTGATTGTATAGCTTCTTGAAGCTAATTTTTGATATAACATGTGATGGTAGGCACCATGATAGAACACCATGAAGACTATCTTGAAATATACATAAGGATTGACTCTTGATCTAATAAATAATTGAAACTAATGCATCAATGATAAAAACCATGATGAAAATATTAATGTATGAATATGGATAGACTCAAAAATAATGTGCTTGAAGAATCACCCAATGAATGCATATAGACCAAGTCAAGGCAATAGTGCTAAAAGTAAACAAATAGGCAAGAGAATAAATAAACAACCAAATAGAAAAACAAAAAAACAAACAAATTAAAATAAACAAATAAATATAAAGATTTAAAACAAAATCAAAAGAAATCATCCTAACAATGACCATGCCCCAGTAAGGTGAATCAAGGATAACTATCTAGGCTTTGACAAGACAATTTTTTTTGGTATTTTTGAAATATTATGAATGTTTTTTAGATTTTGAAGGATCTTAACTCATTGAGAGAATTACAAGATACCTACTCACAAAATGGCAAGAGTGTTTGGCTAGGTTATTCACAAAATGATGAGAGCGTATGGAAAGGGGGACTGAGGTGACCTCAACATGAATTGAGCATGACCTACATAGTCTTAAAATGAAATCAATTTATATTAATTCCATCCACACAAAAGGCAAGAAAAAACCAACTAGTTCCCAACAAGTTCTCAAATCTAACAAATAGTCAGTCAAATAAAAACAACAATGGCAAGGTGATGTGACAATGCATGGTAAACAAGTATTACCCCTAGTTTGCCTATAGGCAGTGATAACTAGGATACAACAACATAGGTCAATGATACTAATTTTCCCATAGGTGGTTATAATTAGTAGAAAAACTAATGAGACACTAATTTACCCATAAGTAGTTATAATCAAGGTCACATAAACAAACCTAATATAGGATGAAAAATGAAAGATATCTCGCCAGATCAACTATCACACTACTTTCATAGACTATCATTATAAACATGGATTTGATTAGAATCCCCTCAAAAAAAGTGTAGGAAGAACCAAATTAACCAAGATAAAAATAGGATTGGATAGGATAACTAAAAATAGGCTTTGGTCTAGATATGAATGAAATGATAGGATGGTATGGTCTTGCTAAGGATAATTATGGGTTTTGATAGATTGGAACAAATGGTAAGAGTGTTGCCCCCAAGTGATGGGGTGAATGGCTAGGATATGTGATAATGGTAAAAGGATATGTAATAATGGTAATGGCATGGTAATGAAATGGTATGGTACATGAAATGGTATGCTACATGTTTTTGGCCTGGGTGTGGTTTTTGATTTTAGTGTTCCTGCTGATGGGGAGATGAACATCCTAATCAACAAATGATATAAAAAAATACTTGATCATGTTAATTTCTAGCCCAAAATTCATTTTAATATATGATATGTCAATAACTACCTATATATTTGGATGTCAGGAAGGATTTTATGGTCTTCTGATTCTTTCAAACATCGATACAAGGTATCTTTTTAGCCTCTACAAAGGAAAGTGTGGACATGGATGGTAAATAAGGATAAATAATGGATGGTAGGTTTTATTTTTAAATGTAATGGTAGATGATAATGGAATGTATAATGGTGGGGAAACAAATGAAGATCAGGATGTTCAATCACATGTAATGTTGCTGATGCTAGATTTGACATAATTTTGGTTATGATAGGGATGAAGACTTGTTCTCTTTATAGGACTATCAATTTTTTTATTTTTTATAATTTAAGCCTATGAGTAGCTACCATCTAATTAAGCTATATATAGGAAGCTATTTTGATTTGATCTTTGATTTTGTCTTCATCAAGTAGTGAAGAACTTTTATGCTCAGCTATTGGTGCCTCAATGAGGTTTTCACCAATGAAGTTGTCCAAATGGTCCCATAGTACCTCCAAAAAGGTTTCACTAAGGAAAAAATAATTTTAAATTTTATTGTATTTTATAACTTTAAAAAAATTCACTAAAAGAGGCTGAGTTTAAACTTTACATGTCCCTTAGTGCCTCCAAAAAGGTTTCACTAGGAAAGTGTTCTTTTGTTGCATGAGTGTTGTGTTGGCTTCCTTGTTCTTCTTTAATTGTTATGCCACCATGGATGTATTTTAAAAAAGTGTGATTATATTGATCCTAATCGATACTTATGGGAGATAGAATGCCAATAATATGGATATATTGGCTAATGGTAATGGCATGTGGAATGGTAATGGAATGGGTGTTGGCATCACAATTCTTGTAGAATATACTAGGAGAAATTGTGTCAATGTTAAAGTACTCATCTTAAAAAACTATAGAAGGATCATAAATGTGTTCAAATTGATCTGTGAGATATTCATAACCAATGTTGTAACAACCATAAACATATTTTTCTTCTGAATTTGATTCTAACTTAAGGGACTTTGAATTTGATGTTGAGACTGATGTTGATTCTGATTCTGATTCTTAATCTAATGTTAATCTAAGAATAGAAAATAAATCTAAATTTGATTCTTCATCTAGTGGGTACTCTATTACAATGATGTCGTTTTGAATGTTTGGTATTGGATAAGTAATGACCTATGATGACATAATGGGCTCCACAAAGACTAGTTTGTCAAATTAAGACTCCTCCATAATGGGAAATAGGTTAAGAGATAACTCTTTAGGGACTAGCTTATCAAGGGGAGAATATTGAAAAATAGGCATATAGTTAAGGTAATGATTTTCCCAAAGGTGGTTACAATTATTAAGAAGTGACTTAATAAAGATTGGCTCATCAAAGTGAGACTCTTCAACAACTGGTATAGGATCAATAGGCAATTCATCACATGTTGACTTATCACAAATGGCTGATTTAATAGAAAAATCCACATTGGTTGGTTCTCTTGGAATTGGATTCTAATGAGTTATAAGATACTAGTTTTGAACATAGATAGGTCTTTAAATGATTAGATCAGTTGAAGTTTGGATGGGATTAGTAATGGAGGAGGAATGGCTTACAGTTGGATAATAGTAGGGCATTAGGGAGCATGATTGCTTGCATGAGCCAAAGGAAAAATTCCTAAGATGGTCATGATAGCTCAGTATGGATCTTTATTTCTCACACAAATCAAAGGACTAGGTCCTAAAATGATCAAAGGGTGTTGTGGAACCTAGTTGCTCGTACAAACCAAATGACTAGGTGTCAGAATGGTAATGGTATTCCTTAGATATTATAGAGATTGATATATCATATAATCCAAATGAGGGTTAGGGGTATTTTATGATCTAATAACAAAAGGACATCATGAAAATTGATTGCTTACATAAGACAAAGCATCCAATTCTTCCTCATAAACCATATCATCCTAGTCATGAGTTAGCTCATAAGCTAGTTTTTGACTATGTTCCATGTAATAATTATTGAAAAGAGAGTATGGACCCATATCCCAAAAGACATTATCTATATTTGGGTCTTAAAATTCCTCCTCACAAGCCTCTTCATGCCAATCAAGGTCTTTATTTAGATTTTTTGGATTTTGACTATGTTCCCCATATGGAGTATTGTAGGGAGAATAATAAAAATCCTTATAAAATATTTCTCTACAAGGGTTCTTAATGGGATTTTGTGTGAATTCTATCATAATTTAGATTGTATGTGACTCCACCATAAGTGTAGCTATGCATATCCATGTAAATGATGAAATATATAAAACAAAAAGGCTTAGAGTTCTACAAACTCTAAAAAACTATCTAAAGGATAAATGGTTCAAACTTGGTCTAACTTGGTTGAAGGGGTGGAGTTGTATCTCTAATATGGTCTAAAAGTGGAGTTGTATCTCCAAAATAATTTGTGCTAAGACTTGACATAAAACAATTTAACATCAAATGTCATACATATAAAAGGTCAAACGTCTGAATAAAAACCAACATGTTAAATGTCTAGGTCAAAGTGTTCCAAATAAGGTCTAAACTAGGAAAAGATTTTCTAGGTCTTTTGTCCAAACGTGGAGTCAAAAACTAGGCTCAAACAAGCTATGCTAGGACTTTTGGCCAAATGGCATCAAAAACTAGACTTGAAATAAAGGTATCATGTGATTTGATTTAATATAAAAAGTTTGGAAACAACTTTGACATAAATATGACACATGGAATCAAACATAAACATGATCAGTTGGCATGAGGCATGAGGAAAAAAGCTTTTGGAAAAATGTTGTGTTCTCCCAAATAGAGGCACAAATGATGATGAGGATAGGTTTTGAATAAAAAAACCATCAATAGTTTTCAAAATTTGGTAATTGATTAACTAAATTTATGTAATCCAAAAGAGAAATATCTATCTATCAACCCCAAAAATTGAGGCCTAAACAAAAATCAATTAATGTTTGAATTGAAACTTGACAAGGTTAATTGAAAACTCAGCATTGAAAACTAGGATTTGACCAAATAAGATAGACAAGATTGGATAACATGATGACATAAGACAAAGGTCCAAATGATATACATGACATGGTTTGAGACAAAATAGTTTTTGATATAAGGTAAACTAGTCTTGAAACAAATTGAATAGCCTAATAGCATAAGCATGCTCGAATGATGTGATCTATATTATGTTTCAAAGACTCAAAAGGTAAAATGGTTTGATTTGATTTTGACAGCATAACACTACCCTCTACAACTCAAATTAAAATAAACATAAAAAAATTTAGAAAAAATTTTAAGGCACAATTGTGGTGTAAAATGGCCAGCATAACACCTCTTTAGACAAAAGAATGACGTATAGACAAATTGATTTTACCATGGCTTTATGAACAAATAAACAAGTTTTAGTTTCAAAAACACACCAAGAAAAAATGACCAAAATACTCTAAGTATAATCATCCAAATCCTAGAAAAGGGTATGGAAATGTGGGGTTGACTAAACTATCAAGTTTTTTAACATTTCTAGGGGAATAAATTGCATAAGGACTTTCACGTCAAACGATGCAAAAAAAAGCATGAAAATTAGGTGTCCATAGTATTAGCTAGTTGTAAAAAGGTCTAGTATTTTTTAAAACCACTACATCTTGTTGTTCCCTTAGTGTAGTGTGATGTCCAAATGTAGATACATCTCATGTATAACTCAGAAGGAATGGATGAAGTCAATGCTAGGACTTGAAACCCCAGGTCAAAGCTTTCCTAAAGAACTCATAGGAGGTAATGAAGTCCCCCTCATAAGCCAAGTTTGTATGAAATAAAAGACTAATATAAAGACTTTAAGGTCATTTTCAAGGTCACCCAAACTTTGATGAGTTTTTGGGGAGTGATATAGATGACATTCTTTTGAAGCCTTAGACTAGGTTTTTTTCAATAAGGATGGTGTTTTTGATTCCACGGGTTCCCCGAAGGGGACAAATGGTAGAGAATACACACACAAAAATTCTATTTGATAAACAAGTTTTAATTAAAAAACTATTGAAAACAATAATTGACAAGTGTGTTCAATTTTAGAAGCCAAACGAAAGATATGGTGGTGTTCTTTTGACCCCTTGGTCTTAAGTTGTAACTTTGAAAGCATAATTAACAAAGCATTCACTTAAGCATCTAAATTTTTTATTAAACCCAAAAAGAAAGTTCATAATTAATTTTAAAACACTCAAATGAAGTGTGAAATAAATTAATTTATCTTTATTAGATTAATTTCCATGTATATCCTGCAAGAAAAATGTTATCACTTTGTTTAGCCTTGAAGCACATTTATCAAATGAGGTAACCTTGAAGGATAAAATCTGTCAACCTAAAGGCAAAATATCAAGAAAGAAAATGTGTTAGACTATAAAATTTTAGCACAAATATAAATAAAATATTAAAAACAATAATATTAAATACATGAATACCTAAAAACAACAAATTAGTAGGCTAAAAATAAAACATAACACAACACAAAAGCCTGCACATAAAACATAAAAACTTGTAGTCAGTATTTTTAACATAAATCTTAAATATAGATCAATTTTTCATGAAATTTTGAATGGTTTTCAATAACTCCAATATTAATGTATATTAAAAAATTTATGTCCAAAAATTCAATAAAAAAGTTTATAAACTCTATTCTAACCATTTTTACCAGAAAAATACAAAATAGAAAGTGGCAGTCACTAAAATATATATAACTTATAAAATACAAAGGATATTTTTTGTGAAGTTTTTAGATCATATAAATAAAATATTTATATATATATTAATACAAAAATTTATACTAAAATATGAAGTAAATGAAAATTTATGACTTCTTTATTGGCCATTTTTACTCAATGTAAAAACAACAAAAAAAAAGAATCAAAACTATGAAACAAAAAAACATTTGTGGATTGCACTCTCATGAATATCATAAAAATAGGTGTGAAATTATGTGAACTAGGAATTTTACTAAAGATATGTGATTAGTATTGTGTTAGTCCTAAAATGAAAATGAATTGATAAAAAACACTAACTAGCATACATCTCTAGTCCTAGTTACTAGGGTGAGCTTAATAAAAAAAATGAAAAACACAACTAAAAAGTAAAGAAAAACAAGAATCCTTCACTTTCCTTGGATTATTAAAATTATTGTTGTATTGGTTTTCTTAGCTTGTGCTCATCAAGTCTTCATCAAAGGAGGCTTGGCTATCTCCTCTTCTCCTTGACACCTTGTGGCTTTGGCTTGGCTTGGCTCAATATTTTGGCATCATAAATTTGGAATATGAGAGCTCTTGGAATAAATTTGACATGGTAACTTTTCAAAAATTAAATTTTTTTTAATATATTTTATCATAATAAACTTGCACCAAAATATCTTATAAATGACATTCACGGCCTCTCTATTTATAGATTTTTGTAAATAGCTAACATCAACCTGAACCATCCATCTGAAGATTGAGATGTGTGGCTAAGGATTAATCCAATTATATAATTAAAATTCATAAATATGCTCATAAATATTTGGTATAGAGGAGAAATTAAAAGGCATATAGACCATTGATGAGGCATGAGAGGCATGAATCCTGATATTTGTGACATTTATGCCTAGGGATGTCTTCCTAAGAAATGAGGTCCCCTGATGATGCAAATATTCAATATTAATTTATAAAAAAAAAGTATTCAACAAGTTTCCATGGAATTATTAATTAGGATATAATGTGGTTTAATTAGTTCTTAATCATGATTAAGCACTTTGTGCACACATTACTCAAATTGATTAGAATGCCTTATTATTGGTCCATAATTTGGCTAGATTGAAATTGGAAGTCAATGTTAGATACATTGGATATGTTATCCCATTTATGATTTTATCAATATAAAATAATAAAAGCATATGTCTTGTCCAAGATATTTGATAGGAAAGAGCAATCCAAAGCACCTAGGTGTGAAATTGGCAATTTGACTCGAAATGATCTGATCAAAGTTAGTTGGCCCATAAATTGCATTACCACATTTAATGATAATCTAATATCAATTTAAAATCCTTTAAATAATTTTAGTGTTTTAGTCCAAATTATGCACTTTAGGTGGAAATTGGTCAAAATCCTAGTTGGAGGTTATCAGTGGCCAGTTTTAGGTGTCTACAAAGCTGATCAGAATGAAAGAATGGATCTAGGATCTCTAATTTTGATGTTATTAAAGAGGGGTCCCCCATTTATAAAAAAAGGGGTGTGTTGGTCAAAATAAATGGAAAATTCCATATGAAATTGATTATAAGCACTTAAAACTTGACCAATTAAATTTCTAACCTGGCACATAACATAGAATATAAGAGAGACATTCACACATTACTAGAAAATAAGGCACTAAAGTCATGTAATAGTAAGTGGAATTCATATATTTATCCCTATAAATGTACATTAATGTGTTTAATAATTGATTCTCAAATTTCTTATTTAATTCTAGACATTACTCAAGCAACAGAGGTCGGATTGGGTATCAAACTCCTTCAAAGGCATTAATGGTTTGATGGATTAGAGGGAAATGGCATGGGAATTAATATAATACCATAAGGGAATCCATAGCCTCAAAAAAGATACCTATGGTCCCTTTCAAGGCCTTTCTCTACTACTATCTAGGCTGGAAAGCCTACGATGGAGGTTTCATGAATGGTTGTTTCAAGGAAGACTCATAATTTAGATTCTGCATGTTTTTCATATCTTTTTCCAAGATTCCTTGTAAAATTTTTTTTTAGTCTCATCAATTAAGGGTTTGATACCAAGCCAAGGGTGAAAGGATTATGAGGAAGCTATAGATACCCATTCGGTCCCTAATTATCTAAAATACTCTTTGTTTCCCTAAGTGATTACATTAAGTGCATCTTGGTGTCTCTATTTAAATGTGGGCTATTCTAAAATAAACTTGTTTATCTTAGAATAATTGGCCTCCTAGATATAAAATTTAAAATTTACAGTTACCATCCCTAACTTATTTATATTAAATATTCAACTTGGGTCCCCTACTTCTCAATAATTCTTTTTGGGCTTTGGCCATCACATGGAGAAATTATTAGTAAGGATAGGTGCTAAAAAAATACCACAAAAAACAAGACACAAATAAAAGGAATAAGACACACAAAAAAAAAACACACAACAAAATTAGACATATAATAAAATCAAACTAATCTAATATATACATTACCAACCCTTGCGAATATTATTTAAAAATTATACTGAATGAGACAACCAAGAAATAGTGTTCAAGAACTATCCATTTATTAGTAGTGGAAGATCATTACCCTTGAGATCCTTGAGGTGGAAGTGTTATGACCCAATATTTTGGATATCTGATATGGGCTAATCCAAAGGGGATCAAATTTCTAATGCTAACCCTTCTTTTCATGATCCTTCTCCCACTTTAGGACTAGGTAAGAGTGTCTAAAGGTCTTGATTTTAGCTCTTTTATAAAACCATATTTTGACTATATCTTGATGTTTGTTGAAGCTTAACAAAGCTTCATCCTAGGCTTCCTCTAACTAAATTATGTTTAGAATTTTTTAATATACCTTATCATCTAGTTCCATGAATTTATAAGTTGGAAACCTAAGCATGATCGGTATGATCAGATCTAGTACATAAACTAAAAGGAAAGGAGAAATTTTTAGGGCTTATTTATACCTGGTTAAGTTATCCCATATAGAAAAATTTAGTAATGAGTGCCATTCTTTGGGCTTCTCTATAGTTGACTTCTTTATGGCATCTATTAAATTATTTTTGGTGGACTCTTATAATTTTTTCCCTTATGGATAGTGGCCAAAATTGGTCTCCTTCTTTCCCTGTTGTTTTGAGCCAATTCAAATTTTGGTTTGCACAAGTCTTTTAGAAAGAGCATGAACCAGTTCAACAACATGAACTTTGAACTTAAACTTTGAGTCATCACTTGGTTTAATCTCTTGGTTAGATCACTTGGTTCAATTGCTTGGTTTAGTCACTTGGTTCAATCGCTTGGTTCAATCGCTTTGAACTTGGAAATATTGAACCATTGAACTGTTGAACTGTTGAACCATTGTTGGTTCAAGTAGTTAGTTCAAGTAGTTAGTTCAATCAGTTGGTTCAAACAAATGGTTCAATAAAATGGGGATAATCAGTCAGTTCAATCAAAGGGTTCAATCAGTTGGTTCAAAGCGGTTGGTTCAAGCGGTCAAATGAATGAGCAGAACACAGTGTTAAACCATTGAACTATTGAACCAATTATTGGTTCAATCATTCGGTTCAAGGGAGTTTCCCAAATCCCAAAGGACAAGTGCCCTTATGGAGGGTAGGGAACACTTTCAAAGGGATCAAAGAAAAGGCCAAAGGAATCGACCAAATGGTGATGGGTACACGAATGTCAACTTTACAGCAATGAAATAGCCATTGATCTTTAAATAAAAGGTGCAAACCTAAAGGAATTCAAAGGCTTAAAGCTAGAAGGAAGAAATCATTGAGGAGGGAGTCCAAAGAGTCAAAGAATTAGTAGAAGATAGCCCTTGAAGGATGAAGGAAGCAAAATAGACAAAGCCAAGAAGAGGCAAAAGAGCCAAGTGCAGAAATAGACAAAACAATCCAAGTGTCAAAGGAAGGTATCAACTCAAGGAGTTACTCCAGTGGTTGACATAGTATCTACCAAGTGGTCATCAAAGGGTGCAAATAGTGAATGATGTGACCCATTTTTCTTCCCTTTGCATTGATGAGCAGACAAACTGCGTGAATGCCTTGAAAGAGTAGTCTTGTTTGTAGACAAACAACACGGCCCATAATTTCACATATGACATTTAATATATCTTAAACACCTAAAATTAGTACATGAGCTAACACAACATCATCTATCAAGCGGCTTCCTCTTCCCAATGCTCAGAACTCACATGAGCCATTTGTAGAAGGGAAAAAAAGGCCCTTTTCTTCCTCTATATATTAAAAACTTCTCATTTGGAGAAAGATATATCTTGGATTGTAAGGCGGAGCTCTGCTAGATTTTGCCTTGAATCAAGACATAGCATTTTTACCTCCATTTGAGCTTACAATTTTGCATATGTTTATGGATTTTTTTTTATGTTAAGTCATTTTAATTTTATACTTTCATAGAATGATTCTAGCATGCCTAGTGTATTGTGAAGTTCCTTCTTTTGTAGGTCTTCCAAAAGTGTCTACAACAGAGTATAGGTACATGTGAACAGGCTACCATAGTGTGTCTTAGAACACCTTTGGTAGTTCTTCCTCCCTGTATCTCAAGAGGACCCCTAGATCACTGATGTAGAAGAGTTTCTCATATCAAATGAAGTGTATATCAGCTTGTTCTTAGTGGAGAGTGTATGTTCAAGCTAAGTAGATCAAATTTTAGGTGTATCACCATTTAGTTTAGGTTCTATTTTCAGTATCCTTCTCTCTTTTCACCACCCCATTGTTAGCAGTAGAAAATCTAGGACCACAAAGATACATCAAAGGGAGTTAGCCCTTATCTAGAGACTCTCCCCTCAGTTTTGCCAGACCCACAGGTAAAAGAGGAGTTTCCATTATGATGAGTGGAAGATAAGAGCTCAACCTCTTGTCAAGGGTGAAATCCACTATGTTAACAATTTTTGGCACACCTGGTGGGTTTTAACACTTAGAAAAGTTCTAGGGTTGGTGTTGGTCCTATTATAGTAGAACAAATCATTAATCCAACATCAGACCTTTAATCAGGCAACTGTGGGACTAGTTTTTATCCAAAGAGTTGAAGAATTTTTGTGTGTTCTTTAACCAACCAACCTTTGGAGGATTTTCATCAACACCAATAGTGACTTTGAGTTAAATTATCTACTTAAGAAATCATGGTGCCATCAATAAATCACAGTTTGGTATGTATAATTCCATTGCTCAGAACCATGGACCCTATTTTCCTTCACATAGTTTTGATCAAGCTCAAATTTTTCATGAAATCACCTCAAGCAAGAAGGATGCATACAATTATGAGTTTTTCCCTTTATAGGTCTAATATGACTAGTCTTAGCCCTGTCATGAGCTATATCAGTCTTATGCCCAGTCTTGTCAATGTGTCACTTCTCCTACTCAACCTAATCTCTATGCTAATTAGCCCCTTTCCACCTTCAAACAAACACTACTGGAATATGAAAAGTATGTAGTAGAGCTTGAAACTAAAAGGGGATGTGGCCAAGAAATCCTTGATCATGTCTTCCATCAAGTGAGAAATGCACTATATCTGGTTAAGAGTGAATGGACTCCCATTGAAAGAACCAATTGGAAAAGGCTTACAAATGAGATGCTGGATGTGAGTGGTTTGATTGCATCTTTGGAAGAGAGGCTAGGTATTCATGAGAGGCAGCCTTACCAAGTCTATCAACCTACATACCCCCTAACCCAAGTTTCATATCAGTCATACATAGCCCTTGCTCATGAGCTATGTCAAGCCTGTCAAGGTCCTTTCCCCAATCATGTTGAGGAGAGTCCCAAAATAGTAAATCTTGTTTTTAAGGCCAATCTTGATAAACAGATTGAATTGGAAAATCTTCAAATGCAACAGTCTATTTTGGTAGCAAGGGAAGTGGAATCCAAACCCTCACTACCCTCTCACATTGTAGCCCCATCACCCTAAAAGGAGATGTCCAATCCTAATATCATGAGCTGGAATAAATTAGTTGGGTCATGGAACATCAAGGAGGAGAAAGACATTGTCCAAGAGTGTGAGGTACAAAATGAGGCTAGTCCTTTTCAAGTCCCTCCCACCCTTCCTCAGGAAGCTTCTTGTATTCCATGGTAGCCTTCATGCACTCCCCATTTCCATGATGATTCCTATGAGCTCTAAGAATGACTCTTTCAAGAAAATCTAGCTCAACAAATTGAGGAATTAGAAGCAAAGGTGAGATTTTTTAGTGAAGGAGAGATGGAGGTTTTAGACCTTAGAGAAGAGCCTATGCTAAAAGACACCCCTTCTACCAATCCTCACGTCTCTCAACATGATGTCTAGATTCCAAGTTGGAGGAGTGCCTATCATGAACCGGCTCAGGACCTTAAAGAAGATAAAGCTACTCCTACTCATCATGATGATGCCTTTGACCTCCAAGAAAGGCTCTTCCAAGAAAATATAGCCAAGAAAATTGCAGAGTTGGAATCCAGAATGAGGTTCCTCAGCTGAAGTGTGATGGATGGTTTAAATCAATTAAAATATCCTACATTTGAACACACCCTATCTACACCCCTCTAAGAGAGCTATCAAGCCACATCTAATATAGATGAAGTGTTGGCCAAATGGAAGAAGGAGAATCTTTGAATTATAGCTCAAGGACTACCTCTTCTTCCACATGAGTTTATCTGTCAGCCTTCCATTTCATCCCTTCTCAAGGAGGAACCTATTTTGAAAGAGGAAAGTGAAGAAGAGAGGATCTAATTTGTAGCTAATCAAGAAGCTCTCATGGATGTCAATGAGGAAGGAATCCACATGGATGCTCCTTTTAAATACATCATCAATAATGGAGAAGACATAGGTCATGCATACATGTGGATGTTCCAGCAATATGAAGAGGAACATAAGCATGGTGAGCTCTCTCCTCCCTTGTTTGATGAACTTCATTGTTGCTTTGATGAGAAATACAACCATGCCATGGAACTCGAGTTGGAGGAGGATCAGGAGGATGTCTTTGAAAAACTAAAGACTCTAGTCTTTGAGAAAGAAAAGGAGAGGCCTGTCTATCTTGAGAATAGTTTTGAAGAAGAAAGCCTTGAATAAGAAGGTGATGTACTATGGGATGAGCAATCAGTCTATGATCTCATTTCAGACATCACAATAGTCACCCTTCTTCAAGAAAGCCATGAGGGAGCAGAGGATGAGTTTGACAGGGTCTTCAATGAAGTAGAAGGGAATGAGTCAAACCATAATGCATGTCAAGGGGACTATGCATATCAAAGGGATTATGGTGACAAGCTAGCATCCATGGATTTCTTGGTAAAACATGCCAACATGAAGGATCAATATTTGACAAGCTTCCAAGAGTAAAATGAATACATATATGTTGGAAGCATGTTTGACCCTGATCCACTCCAATGTAAGCCAATCAAGGTGGTAGGCAAGAGGAGTAGGTCACCAAATCTCCATTCCATTTAGCCACTTGTCTGGCACCATAAGTTTCCTTGCCATGAAGGAGACTTAAGAAGTTTTCCCTTTGATCTAAGAGGGAAGAGAATATACTTGGTTAGTTGTATATAGTAGTTTGATTTCAATTTTCTTTCCCTATTTTCCCTAAGTGATGTTTACAAAAGTAGTGTTTTTAGCCTTGTGTGTGTTTTCCTTCGTGTTTGGGGTAAAATCTTCATGATTGATTCTTGGATCTATCACGGCTATTGCTAATTTTTTCAAGTTACATTCTAACTCTATGCCCAATGGACTTTAAGGCAACTAGATTTTAAGCATAGCAGGCATGCTTCCCATGGGAATCACCAAATTATTGACCATTTTGGTTTTTTAGGCTAAAATTAGTCTCCTTCTTTCCTTGCTATTCTGAGCTAGTTCAATTTCTAGTTTGCACAATTCTTTTAGCGAGAGGATGAACTAGTTCAACAACATAAACTTTAAACTTGAACTTTGAGCCATCGCTTGGTTCAATCACTTGGTTTGATCACTTGGTTCAATCGCTTGGTTCAATCACTTGGTTCAATCACTTAGTTCAATCACTTGGTTTAATCACTTGGTTCAATCACTTTGAACATGGAAATATTGAACTGTTAAACCATTGAATTATTGAATCATTGTTAGTTCAAGCAATCAGTTCAATTAGTTGGTTCAAACAAATGGTTTAATTGAATGGTTCAATCAGTTAGTTCAATCAGTTGGTTCAAAGTGGTTGGTTTAAGTAGTCAAATGAATGAATAGAACACAATATTAAACCATTGAACCATTGAACCAATTATTGGTTCAATCAGTCAATTCAATCAGAAGGTTCAAGGGAGTCTCCCAAAGCCTGAAGGACAAGTGCCCTTGTGGAGGGTAGGGAACACTTGCAAAGGGATCAAAGAAAAGGCCAAAATAAATGACCAAATGGTGATGGGCATGCAAATGTCAGCTTTACAAAAATGAAATAGTTGTTGATCTTTAAATAAAAGGTGTGAACCCAAAGGAATTCAAAGGATTAAAGCCAAAAGGAATAAATCATCGAGGAAGAAGTCTAAAGAGTCAAATAATTAGTAGAAGATAACCCCTGAAGGATGAAGGAACTAGAAAAGACAAATCCAGGAAGAGGTAAAAGAGCCAAGTGCAGAAACAGACAAAATAGTCCAAGTGTCAAAGGAAGGTGTCTACTCAAGGAGTTACTCTAGTAGTTGACACAGTATCTACTAAGTGGTCATCAAGGGGCATGAATAATGAACATCATGACCCATTTTTCTTCACTTTTCATTGATGAGAAGATAGACTAAGTGAATGACTTGAAGGAGAGGTCTTGTTTGCAGACAAAAAGTGTGGCTCATAATTTCACATATGACGTTTAATATATCTTAAATGCCTAAAATCAATATAAGAGCCAACACAACATCATATATAAAGTGGATTCCTCTTCCCAATGCTCAGAATGCACATGAGCCATTTGTAGAAGGGCACAAAAAGGCCCTTTTATTCCTCTATATATTAAAAACTTCTCATTTGGAGAAATGTATCTCTTGGCTTGTAAGGTGGAGCTCTACCAGATTTTACCTTAAATCAAGACAAAATTTTTACCTCCATTTGAGCTTACACTTTTGCATATTTCTATGGCTTTGTTTTGTGTTAAGTCATTTTTCTTTTATGCTTTCACAGAATGATTCTAGCATGCCTAGTATATTATGATGTTTCCTCTTTTGCAGGTCTACCAAGAGTATCTACAATAGAGTATAGGCGTATGTGAATAGGCTACCATAGTGTGTCTTAGAACACCTTTGGTAGTTCTTCCTCCCTATATCTCAAGAGGACCCCTAGCTCACTGATGTAGAAGAGTTTCCCATATCAAATGAAGTGTATATCAGCTTGTTCTTGGTGGAGAGTGTATGTTCAAGCTAAGTAGATCAACTTTTTGGTGTATCACTATTTAGTTTAGGTTCTATGTTTAGCATCCTTCTCTCTTTTCACCCCCCATTATTAGCAGTAGAAAATCTAGGACCATAGAGATACATCAAATGGAGATAGCCCTTATCTAGAGACTCTCCACTCAGTTTTTCTAGACCCACAGGTAAGAGAGGAGTTTCCATTATGATGCGTGGAAGACAAGAGCTCAGCCTCCTATCAAGGGTGCAATCCACTGCATCAACATAGTGATTGGATGAAAATTTTATCATGATTCCATTATCATGGGCCCATTATATGAATTTTATAGATTAGAATGTAGGACTATTATTACACATCAAGGATATGGGGACCTTATGGTGTTTTCTATGAACTTGATGACTTTAAAAACAATTTTATTTTTAGTTTCCACTGCCTCCAACTACCTCATGCAATATTCCATGCCCTTGAGGATGAACTTATGGTTATGTTGACCATTTTTGGCCCAATAGGCCAAAAAATTGGTCCCCTTCTTTCGCCACCATTTTGAGCTAGTTCATTTCTTAATTTTTAACAAGTATAGAAATTTCTACAGACTCTGCAGGTTTTCTAAGAACTCTATAGGTCCATTTCTATGGACTCTGTAGGTCCATTTCTAAAGAATCTGTAGGCATGGATTTCTACAGAATCTATAGATCCATTTCTATAGACTTTGTAGGTCATTCCTTCAACAGATGAAGAACCATTTCAAAGAGTGCAAGGTTTTACAAAGCTTCTTCAAACTCTTGTCTGAAGAAATTTATAAGGAAAGAGAGCTAAAATGGTTCAAGACACTTTTCCTTAAGGTTGGAAAATTGGTTCAATGACATGATCTTTCCATGAGTTAGCATCTTTGAACTATTGAACCCTTGAACTAGTTCAATGCTTCAGTTTAATGCCTTGGTTCAACGCTTTGGTTCAATGCTTTGGTTCAATCAAATGGTTCAACGGCTTTGGTTCAATCAAAGGGTTCATCGGCTTGGTTTAAAGGCTTGGTTTAATTCAATTGGCTCAATAATTTGTTTCAATCAGATGGTTCAATCACTTAGTTCACTTAGTCAGTTTAATGACTTGGTTCAGTCAGCTTGGTTCAAAGTGTTGGTTCAACGTTCGGTTGAATGGTTGGTTCAAAGGAGCGGTTCAAGAAAAAAAGTTCAAGAGAATCTCCTAAAGGATAAGTGCCCTTATGGAGGGTAGGGAACATTTTCAAAGAGGCCACAGAGAAAATTTTCAAAGGTAAGTATCCTTTGAAAATTTGTCTAAGGCAAAGGAAATGCCCTTCAGAAGGGTCATTTATATTTTTTTTGAAGGGCACTTTTCAAAGGCAGCCAAGTAAAGAAGCCAAGGAAGAAATCCTTCAAAATTTTTGTCCAAAGGAATTCCTTTGAACAAAAAGTCTAAAGGAATTTAGAAGGGTCTAAAGTAGAAAGCCTGATAAAAATCTTGCAAAAAAGACTTAAGCATTGAACGAATTCTTTCAGACTTTTTATCTGAAGGAATTCCTTTGGACAAAAAGTCTAAATAAATTTGGAGGAAGGCCATGAGAGGACAAGAAATTTTTGAAGGAAAGCAAAGTGGCAAAAACATTTCTTGCAGAAGTTTTGTCTGTGGGAAAATTGTCCATAGAAAATGTCTATGGAAAATACCAAAGAGACAAAGGTCGCTGAAGGACCCTGAAGGGCAGGTGCCCTTGCGGGGGACTCTCAACTTCTGAATGAAGGGAATTTATCCAAATCCAAAGGATTACTTCCCCTTTGGGAGGGTCTAAAACAAAAGGCCGAATCAGAGGGAAAGGGCCCAAATAAATTTGCCAAAGACGGTGATGTCTCTGAAGCCGTCAACTTCAAGAAAATAGACTAGTTGTTGGATTTTCAAATGTAGTGATGGGTGGATGTCAAATTCAAGGCATTGAAATAGCTATTTGATTTTAAAATGCTTTAGTGCCAACTAGAAAAGAGCCCAAGGAATGCAGTGACCCACCAAGAGATAACCCCCAAGGGCTGAAGGAGCCAAAAAGAGACAAAAATAGGAAGAGACAAAGTGTAGAAGTGGACAAATAGTCTAGGTGGCAAAGGAAAGGTGTCAACTCAGGGATTTAATCCTATAGTTGGAACAATTTTTTCTAGGTGGTCACTAAATGGTGCAAATAGTAAGTAGTGTGGCTTGTTTTCTCTAGTTTGCATTTATAAGCAGACAAGCCACACAAATGCCTTGAAGGGAGTAGTCTATTCACAAAAAAGAGGCATGGTCCATGCTTCCTCATTAATTTTGGGATGCCAAAGTAAAAGAAAGGACCAACAATCAAACAGATTCCTCTTCCTAAGGCTCAGAATGCACATGGGCCAGCTTGTTAAGAGTGCCAAAGTCTTTTCCAAAAAGTGCCAAGTTTCTCTTCTTTTTCTATATATTGTAAAAATTCTCATTTGAGGAAGGGATCTCTCAGTCTTAAGGCAAAGCTCTACCCAAAAATCTCTTGGGCTTGTAAGGCAGAACTCTACCAGATTTTACCTTGAATCAGGGCTTAGCATTTTTACCTCTATTTGAGCTTACACTTTTGGATGCATCTATGCCTTTGTTCTGTGTTAAGTCATTTTCCTTATGCTTTCACAGGGTGATTTCAGCATGTCTAGTGCATTGTGAGTTTCTCTTTTGCAAGTTTGCCAGAAGTGTCCCTAGAGGAGTGTAGGTGCCTGTGAATAGGCTACCATAAGTGTGTTTGAGGATGCCTCTGGTAGTTTCTTCCTCCATGTATTTCCATGGACCCCTAGCTCACTGAAGTAGAAGGGTTTCCCACATTAAATGAAGTGTATAAGAGCTTCTCCTTGGTGAAAAGTGTATATTCAGGCTAGGTGGGTCACTTTTTTGGTGTATCACCTTTTTTAGTTTAAGTTTAGGTTATGTTTCAACATCTTTCTCCCTTTTCATCCCCCCCCCCTTTTTCATTTTATTTGTTAGTAGTAGAAATTGAGGGCCTAAAAGATACATCAAAGGGAGCTAGCCCTTATCTAGAGACTCTCCCCTCTAGCTTCGCTGGTCCCACAGGTGAGAGGGGAGTTTCCATTTTGATGTTTGGAAGGTAGGATCTTGGCTTCCTACCAAGGTGCAATCCACTATGTCAACAGGTTGGTTGATGAATTTGGGTTGATGACTTCAATGAAATCCAACCCCCATTGGGAAAATGATGTTGAATACATGATGGGTTGAAGTGGAATTACCACATGGGTTTCCATTTTAGTAAAGGTTTAACACTGGTGGAAAATGTGAACATGGGAATGAACATTTTTAAATAGTGTTGGCCAGTATTACCCTACCCAAAGAACTTTGTATGCCATGACATTTGTTGTAAGATGACCAGATCCTAGGTTTTTATGGAAACTTACCATTATTTCTTTGTCTTCCTCTCATGACACACATTAGAGGTAGACTTCTTTATGGTTCCTTCTAAAGATAAATCCTTTATTTTACATGTATTGTGCAACCTTCAACTAGAGGGCTCTCTTCTATGTATGGTTGAGTTTTATAGGTGTGTTACTATAGAGTAGGAAGTCCATGACTATGGAATGTCATTCTGAATTTATCACTATCCCTTGGTCTACTTGGTGCACAATTATTCTCAAATATATCTCAATTATTAGCTAGGTGAGGCCCTTTCCTCTAACCAGTTTGATTGGTTTTAATTCCAATCTATACTCTTGTAATTTTGTCACCCGTCAACCTCTATGTTTTCACAACTCATTCTACCCCAACATATACTTTATTTTTGGGTCTGAGATAATGTCATGTAACTTATTTATGAGGATGTAGTTTATGGATTTATTCATGGTCTTGACCAATGCATATTCATGTTTTTTAAGGGTAGAATATGTTAACTCAACATCCTTGATATTGGTGCTTATGAAAGAAATAAGGTGTTGGTCCTTCCAATATCTAGGTGAGCAAGAAACAATGGTGTGTTTAGAAGTAAAGGGGTAGATATATAAATCTTGAATATATTTTCGGCCGATGAGAATTGTGGTTGCATAATGGCATTTTTGATATCCTAAAAATATTTATTTGATTTAGCATGCCATTCAAATTCACATCATGTTTCAACATAACATTTAAGGGTTTTAAAATTTCAAAAAATATGGAAATGAACTTACAAACAAAGTTAATTTTCATAAATAAGGATTTCAATTATTTATTTATGTTAGGTAAAGTTAGTTTATAAATTACATCTACCTTTTAGGGATTTATAGCAATACCTTCTTGTGTGAAAATATGACTAAGAATCTTACCTTTAGTGACACTGAATATGTTATTCTTTGGGTTTAGGGAAATAACATACATTTTGAATCTTTTTAATAATTTTTCCTAGTGGTGTACTTGATCTAACTTGTATTTAAAAAACATAGTTAGGTCATCCATATAAATTATTATGCATTTACCAATTAGTATTTCAAAAGAAAAGTCCATCACTCTTTACAAATTTGCACCAACGTTGATCAACCTAAAAGGCATTGATTTATAAGCATAAATGCCCCACTTGGTGGTGATGGTAGTCTTGGCCCTATCTTTAGGATTAACTAATACCTAGTTGTATTCTAAGAATCCATCCAAAAAGGACATCATCTTAGATCCACTCACCATTTGTATTACTCTGTCAAGGGAAGGTAACATGTAATTTCTTTGTTTAAGGCTCTATTTAAGTTACATAAGTCTACACATATGAATATTTATCCATTTTTATTTCATATGGGTACCAAGTTGGACACCCAAGTGGAGTGATTAATTGGGAAAATTATCCCTGAAAATAATAACCTATGGACTTCTTTGTGTATTAATGGCTCCATGATTGGGTCCATTAGTCTCTGTCTTTTTTCTAAATGGATTTTTATTAGGTTTGAGGTGAATAGTGTGAGTGATCACTCTAAATTTAAAGACCTTGAGGTATTAATAGTCTTGGGAAATTACATATTTATGTTTTAGTTGTAATATTTGTAATTACTCTAATTTATAGTCCATCTAGTCATGACCTATGTTGCAAATCTAGGGATTTTCTATATGCCAAGGTTGATGAATTGACACTTTTAGTTCTCAATCTTGGGTTTTTTGCTTAGAATGTGGTGGATAAAGTATCCAAAACTCTTTATAGTGAAATAATTCCCTTTGGGATCTAATTCCCATAAATATTAAGGATCCCATCATTATCCATCTCATTTCTTGGGTTGTCTCTATCTTTCTCATCTAAAAATTAGTTCTTAAATATTCCCTTATTACTAGGAAATTAGATGATCTATTGGTCATTATCAAAGACGTAATTTTTTTTCACATTGTTAAGGATAAAGGGACATGGGAATATTTTCATAGATAAGTCTTACAACTTGGTGTCATTTAGGGGAGTAAAGTTTGCTGTCATAGATGCTAGTGAGTCAACAACTTGGTTTTCCTCTCGAGGGATAGGAATGATATTAAATATGCTAAACACTTTGATGAGGTCCCAATACCTATGCTTATATCTCTTGAGGTATGATAGATTAAATTTAAATTTAGTCTTGATCTAGTTGACTACCTGCTCATAGGCATTAAATACTCTTAGTTTGTTTGCCTTATATTTCAATGCAAATTGTAACCCTAGTATTAGTGCTTTGCACTCCACTAAATTATTTGTAGAGGGAAACTACAACCTATACAATGTTAAATGTTTCCTCCCTAAGGGGTCTATACTCAAGAAACTAGCCCCATTACTTTATTTTAAGTGAACCCTATCTATATAAAGAGACCATAGGCTGGGTAGGTTAAGGTGATAACTAGTTTGGTCTTTGGGTAGTTTTGTGCTCAATGTGTATATTACTAGATTGAGGATATTAGGTTTAATTTATAACTAATTGAATTTTACTAAATTATCATGTTTTCATGTGAATTTATCTATCTACCCATATTTTTTTGGACATTCCTCTCCATAGTAACCACATACGGGAGAAATCTATGGCCATATACCCATTTAGGGCTTTGGACTAATCTCTACTGAGGAGGATGTCATAGGATTTGAGAATAAAAAAACTTATGTCTTTGAAGTGTTGAATCCTAATATTATACCCAATTGTATATGGAAATTCTAAATATCTCTATCACTTTCACTTCAGACTTGTCAAGTTGGACCATTAATTTATCTGACTTGATAAGGACTAACCCTAGCTTCTCACATATGCTTGCCAATATTACATTGGATGAGTCTCCTAAATATACTAGGAAATTATGTAATTTATTTCCAAATAATAAAATGGTAAAAAAGGAGGGTAACTCCATCTTATTCATGTGAATGATCACATTGGTGTGGGGTGTTCTCAGTTTCATCTAGGTTGGTTGGGTTAGATTTTGAGTTAGGGATTTTAGTAGGAGATCATGTTGCTCAGTGGTCTGGGCAAGCTCATAGAGTATGATGTTGGATTTTATCTTCTTCATGTCTTCTAATATGTTATAACCCCATTTAATTTGGATTTATGGGGTCTCTATAGGAGTATTAGGTTATTGAGGTCTCAGATGTGGGGGTCATTCCTAGAATTTTGGTCAGGTGGGGTTGCACCATTATTTAGGGGAGGTGAGGTAATGAGGGGTTATTGTATTTGCATATTCCTGAGGGCATAGTTACTCTTTTGTAAAATTTTAAATGATTTCACCTCACTTATACCTTTCACTGGTATATTTTCTTCTTAGCTATGGAAATCCATGGTCTTTAATACCATAGTAGTGATAGGGGATTTACCCATGTTGGATTATTTAGGGTGATTAGGGACCACCTCATATTAATCCATTTCTTTTGGGAATATCTCAAATTTAGAACCAATCTCTGTGCAGTCCAATTCTCTATGGGATATCATGTTATGCACTTGACATAAGTTAAGTAAGGCTATCTCAAAGATATTAATTTTGGGTAACCTATTGGGTGAGGGTTTTGGGGGAGTATGAGGATGATTTTAGTTCTTTCTCAGTATTTGATATGTGAAGTTTTTTTTAGAACTCTATGCATTATATTTACTCACCCACATTTGTATCCCAAGGAAATCATTACTAAGTTTTTATACCATTCACTAAATGGCATCCAACTCATTCTTTATGGAATCTTGGGGTATTTTTTGGGTATTTTTAGTTATTTCCAATGTTACTTGGTATGTCATCTAAAGAATATATTCATTTACTATAGCTTAAGTGTGATCTAGGAATTTGACTCAAGAGAGGATGGTTAGTATGGTGTTAGTTTCAAAATGAAAAAAAATGAAATAAACACACTAACTAGCATAACATCTCTAGGCCTAAACACTAGGGAGAGCTTGGTTAACAAAAATGAATAAAACACACAACTAAAATTCAAAATAAACCTTCTTTTACCTTCCTTGGATGCTCTAAAATTCTTGTTGTAGTGGCTTTCTTGGTTTGTGCTCATGAAGTCCTCATCAATGGAAGCTTGGATACTTGCATCTCTCCTTGGCACCTTTGGCTTTGGATTGGCTTGGATTAAAATAAATTTGGCATGGTAAAACTAATTACAATGGCTTCTTGAAGATATTTATGCATTATAACTTTGCACCAAAATAGCTTAAAAATGATGTTCGTGGCCTCTATATTTATAGATTTTTGAGCTTGATCAGAATCAACCTAAACCATCCATCTCAAGATTGAGATGTGTGGCTAAGGATTAATATAATTATGCAATTAAAATTGATAAATAAGCTCATCAGTATTTGGGATAAAGGAGCAATTAAAAGGCATGGAGGGATTTGATGAGGCATGGGCGGCATGAATCCTAATATTTGTGGCATTTATGGCCTAGGGATGTCTTTCCAAGAAATTAGGTCACCTGATGATGTAGATATTCAATATTCACTTATAAAAATAATTTTTAAATAATTTTCCATGGAATTCTTGATTAGGCCTTCATTTGGATTAATTAGCTCTAAGCACGATTAAGCACTTTGTGCACAAATTACTCAAATTGATCAGAATTCCTTGTTATTGGTCTAAAATTTGACTAGATTAGAATTGGAAGACAATGTCAGATGTGTTGGATCCATTATCCCATTTAAGATGTTACCAACACCAAATAATAAAGGCATGTGTCTCATGTAAGACATTTGATAGAAAAGAGCAATTCAAAGCACCCAGGTGTAAAATTGACATTTTACCTCGAAATATTCTGATTGAAGTTAGTAGGCCCATAAATTGCATTGCCCCATTTAGGGATACCCTAGCCAAAATTGTTACTTGAATATGTTAGTTTCCCATCATTTATCATGTTTTAGTGTCTTTAGGCCAAATTGTGTATTTTAAGTGGAAATTGGCCAAAACCCTGATTAGAGATTATCGATGGCCAGATTTAGGTGTCTATAGTTTGTCCCTATTTGGGAAGGCATTTAAAGTTATAAGTATAGTAACATATTCTCAAAGAATGAGAAGGTCATGTATGCCTATAACTATAATGATGATAAACTAACTGTATGATGCCCCTTCGAAGGGAATGATTGGCATATGTATGTCAGAAAATAGTCCTTCAAAAGGAAAGAAGCAAAATGAGGCGACCAAATAAAGGAAAGATGATGGGGTGAAAACATAATGATATAGGAAAAGTAGTCAAAATCATTGAGAATGCAAGTGGGATGGTGCACAATTTTTTTCCCAAAGGTGGTTATAAACATTATACCCCAATAGTGGCAACATGGTATGATAACATAATGATTTGCCCAAAGGTAGTTATAATAATTATGAAGATGGAGCTACCCTAGTTAGGATAGACAAACAAGATAATAATATGCCCCTATATAGGTAGAAAAATTAAAGTGGTGAAAACACAATGATTTTTCCAAAGCTGGTTATAATCATTGAGAAATGTAGGTGGGATAGTGTGCAATGATTTGCCCATAGGTAGTTATAATCATTGAACCCCAATTATGGAAAACATGATAAACTTGATCGAGGAGGATGCCAAATTAACATAGAGGGTAATGATGAATTAGAATAACCTAATAGTAGGGAGATGCTCATTCAAACTAATAAAGATTGAAATTTTTTCATGTTTAATTACTCTATTTGGGATATGATTAGGATGGAATAAGGATGTTAGTGTCGAAGAGATGTCACAATTATTGAATAGACTTCTTAAAGTTGAGGTTTTTTGTAGCACATGTTGGTAGGCATCATGGTATAACATCATGAGGACTTGGTTGAAATATGCATAAGGATTGACTCTCATAATCCAGTACTCAATAGAAAATAATGCACCAATGATAGAAACCATGATGACAATGTAAACATATGAATATGGATGGATTTGAGTATAAGTGTGGGAAAGGAATCATCTAATGAACACACATAAACTAAATCAAGGCAACATTACTAAAAGTAATAAATAGGTAGATAAACAAATAAAATAAGTAGAAATAAATAAATAAACAATGCAATAGAAAGCATATGCACATTGCCCCTAGAAAATAGGTGACAATTGAACAAATGAACAAAATGGGGGAATAAAAGAAAAAGAAGGGGGTGGTCAAGTTGTTTCCATATGCACTAGGCAAGTGAATTCTTCCTACATATTTCCATGGATGTAATATCCAATAAAAAACTTTATGACAAATGTAGTTCTCTTAGGGAATGGGGAGAATGTGATAACTAATGAAAACAAATAGAATGGATGTGCGAGAATAAAATGAATGGTCCTGCAAAATAGCAAGTGCATGAGAGAAAGAGGCCCAAAAAGATGGGGAAACTAAATGACAAGTGATGTGATTGTAACTTAGTAAGGGTTCCTAAAATATGTAAGGTAAATAAGTGGTCAATGTTTTTGTTATTTTCTAATGATTTTGGAATTGTTTTGGAGTGTCTCAACTCAATCAAGAATGATGAGACACTAAATGGTTTAAGATCACAAAATGGTGAGAGTGTGGCTTAGTTTGCTCAAAAAATGGTGAGAGCATAGCTTAGGTTACCTAAATAAGTATTGAGCACTACCTACATAATCCTAGAGTAGGTCTTAAAGTTAATGTAGTTCTACCCTACAATGAAGAAATTTGACTAGTGTAGCAGTCAATTCAAACAAAATAGGCACAGTTGGTAAAAAGGTATAATATGACATAGGAAGGGGAAATTTATTACATCAAGGCTTAATGTTAACCCTAGATTTCCCATAGGTGGTTAGAACTAGGAAACAATGGTATAGATCAATTGTACTAATTTGCCCAAAGGCGATTATAATTAGTAGAAAGATCGGTGGTAAGAAATGAATAAAAAATGAAGGATACAACTATCAAAAATTCTATCATATTATCTAAAAATATGATCTTTGTCTAAATCACTTGAACTAACTGATAAAATTTATCAGATACCTTAACGTTGAAAATGTGTAACAAATGGCAAAAACCCAAGGTTAAATAGGTTAAGCTCTAGAACACATTGGGTCAATAGAATGTAATGGTAAAAATGGATACAATTAATAGAATGGTTAAGAATGATATTTTTAAAAATAAGAATAGTAATAAAATGGCATAACTAAAATGGTCTTTACAAACAATACATCTTAACATTCAAGCATAGTATCACTTGAGATGAATAATATTCATTGGCTCTAGAAGTTCAACTCTATCTGATGTGGCAAGCCTATATGCTCTTGATCTATAATCTACAGTAATGATGAAAGGCCCTATCTAGTTTGGTTTGAATTTCCCTTTATGCTTCTTCTTAGCCATGGTATTATTTTGGTTTTCTTTAAGAACAAGATCACCAAATTTAAACATTCTATACTTAACATATCAATTATAGTGGCCTTTGAGTTGGTTTTAATATGCTTGAAGATTGTTGAGCATGGTTGTGTATTTCTCATCAAGTAGGACTAGCTAGTATGACATGCTTGAAAGAGATACACAGTGAAGGAAATTCAACCTCAATAGGAAGGATGGCTTTAGTACCATAAACAAGTGAGTATAGAGTGGCTCCTATGGGGGTAAAATGATTGGTATGGTATGCACAAAGGGCAAGGAATATTTGCAACTACAAATCATAACCAACATCATTGATAATCTTTTTGATAATATTGAAAATGGTTTTATTAGATGCCTAAGCTTGGCCATTACCTTGAGGGTAATATGTTGTAGAAAAATGTTATGTAATATTATATTCGGTACATATCTGGTCTACATCCTTGTTCTTGAATGATCCTCCATTATCAGATATAATGTTAGAGGGGATACCATAGCGGCAAATGAGATGGTTAAAAATGAATTTGGAAATTTGCTTTCTAGTCAAGTAAGTGAGGGGTATAGCTTCAACCCACTTAGTGAAATATTTAGTGGTGGTAAGTATATGTATATGGTCATGAAATGAAGTGGGGTTAATCTTCCCAATGAAGTCAAGTCCCCATGTGGAAAATGGCCATGGTGTCAACATCAGTTTTAGAGTTTTTGCTAGGGCATGAATCAAATTAGCATACCATTGACATTTATCACAATTTTTTACATATACAACAACATCTGTGTCTATTATGGAATAATAACAACCAATATGCAAGAGATTTTTGGATAGGACTACCCCAGTAGAATGAGTGCCACATACTCCTTCATGAACTTATATTAATGCTATCATAGACTCTACCAAAGTTAAACAATGAAGCAGAGTTCCATCAAAATTGTGATGGTAAAGGGTGGATCCAAGTAGAGTATAATTAGTGAAATGATGAATGAATGATTTGTTTTTTTTGAGATAAGTTAGGTGGTAGAACTTGGTCATGAAGGTAGTTATATAGGTTTGAGTACTAGATAGAATTAGGACCAATAGTATCACAAATCATTACAATAGTTGAAGGTTCATGAGCTGGTGCTATTAAATTTTTGATGAGGAACTGATACTCTCTAGCTTTATATATTTGTTAAATCAAAGAGCCAATAATAGTCATGGCATATATAGTTTTATTACCATCCTTTAGTATGTGCTCAAAATGAATATTCATAATTTGTTTTTTAAGAGTGTTGACCATGGCTTTATATGGAACCAACTTGTCATCTTTGGTCTAAAAATTATCTATGACCTAATTGATGATTTACTAAGAATCACCATAAACTTGGAGATGAAATATATTCCAATTCAATACTTGTCAAAGTCATACAACAAGTGATTCATACTTGGTCATGTTGTTTGTATAAGGAAAGCTGATTTTGAAGGATTTAGGGATTGGATCCCCTTGTGGTGTAATAAACAATAGGCCTGCCCCAAATCCATGTGTAGTAGATGAACCATCAAAATATAAATTCAAGGGCTATTCCTCAAAGGGTGTGTCAATGATGTTCATTATGGATTTATCAAGAAATTGAAATGTGAGTGGATATGTGTCTATGAGAGGTGCTTTAATAAGTTGATCTACAAGAACTTGTCCCTTGATTACCTTTTGAGTGACATACTCTATGTCAAACTCACTGAGAAACATGATCCATGTAGTCATTATACCTTGAAAAGATATTTTAGATAGTAAATACTTGAGCGGATCTACTTTTGAAAAGACCATGGTCTTATTATTCAACATGTAATGACATAATTTTTGAGCTACAAAGATCATGGCTAGATAAGCTTTTTTAATAGATGCATAGTTATGTTCATATGTAACCAAGGTAAGTCTTAGGTATTATATGTCATGATCTTTTCCATTGTTCTCATGTTGAGATAAGAGTGCTCCTAGAGCATGGTCAGTAGCTAATAGCTATAATAAGAATGGATTTTTGACATAGGAGGTAATAAAATAGGTAGATTAACAAGATAATATTTGAGTTGGAAATGAAACTCCTTTCTTCAGAAGGTGTGCAAATGGATGTCACTTATCTGCTAACTGAGAGATGAAGTGTTAGATTGATTAGATCTTACCCTATAAATTATGGAGTTGCTTTAAATTGGTTGGTGGTAACATCTCAGTTATACCATAGACTTTAGCCAGATCGACTTCAATACCTCTATGAGACATGATGGAGCCAAATAATTTTATTAAAGTTACACCAAACACATATTTATTTGGATTGAGTCTAACTTTGTACTTTCATAATCTTTCAAATATATTATGTAGCACTACTAGATGGTTGGCCTTAATTTTAAATTTTCCTAATATGTCATCAACATAGTGTTCAACTATATCATACATCATATCATGGAATAGGATAGTAATGGCCCTTTGATATGTATCTCCAGCATTCTTAAGGACAAATGGTATTACCTAATAACAAAATGTTACCCATGGAGTGGTGAACACTATTTTATGTTGGTCTTCTAGTGCTATTTTGATCTGGTTGTATCTTGAAAAGTCATCCATGAGTGAAAGCATTTCATAACCTATCATGGAGTTGATGAATATGTTGATATTAGGCAAGGGAAAATCATCTTTAGGACAAGTTTTTTTAATGTCTCAAAAATTAGTACAAATTTTGATCCCTTCAATATTTTTACTAACAGGTAGCACATTAGAGATCCATTCTAAGTAGTCAATGGATTGGATACATCCTAATTCTAAGAGTTTTTCCAACTCTTTCTTTACTAAGACAATAGTGTGAGGATGCATCTTACGTAACTTTTGTTTTACTAGTTTGGCATCAAGATTAACCACAAGGTGGTGTACAACTAAGGTGGGGTCTAAACCTGGTATGTTAAAATAGGTCCATGCAAATATATCGACAAATTCTATCAATATAGCTATAAAGACTTCATGTTCCTCTTCAATGAGGCACACACATAATTTTATCCATTCTAGGTCTGATGGAGTCTCGATATTTACCTCCATTGTATCTTCACTAAAAGGGTCAAACCATCTTCTAGAATAGTAGGCAATGACTTGAATTATTGTATTATGTCAAGGTCCTCTGTTAGGACTTATTCTTCAACTTCTCCTAGGCATGATGAATCTGAGTCCCCTAATGGGAGATCTGGCCATGTGACAAAAACAATCAAAAAATTCTTAAAGAATTTGATCAAATACTTATTACTGCTTAAAGCTAAACTCAAATCTATAAGTAAGTTCATCATTAGTGGTCTCTTGGTCTAAATTCTAAGATAAATGAACAACCCCATCCAATGGCACTTGAAATTGGTTTTTACCACTAAGCTTTTATATTTACTTTTTCCCTAGTCAAAAAGTGCCTCAAAGAGGTTTTCACTTTAGGACCTCAATGTTTTACTTGTTTGTTGTTGGCTAAGGGTGTTCAATCGCTCTCCAAAATATGTTGTAAGATCTAATGTGATTGAGAATATTGATTTATGAACTCTGAATGGAACATTATCTCTAAGGCCTAAAAAGTCATAGAATGCCTCATCATTCTAAAACTCATCAATTGGTAAACTAGATTCTTGTTTATCCCAATCTATCAGTTAGGGATAATATAATGCAAAAGGGTTGTGACGAATGGCTAGGGTAAGGGTACAAATGACATTGTTATCAAATAGGTTGGTTTTAGATAGGTCATTAAAGGTGAGGCAATTATCATACTCTACTTCATTGTTGGCATCATCATCACTAGTCACTGGTGATGGAGTTTGAATAACATATGTGGGGTCACCCCAAGGTGGTTTAAATCCAAGTCCCTAAGGTCTTTCATACTTAGTCATGGAAATTGGCTTGATGGTTCCTTGCTAATTCAATTTGAGGCCTCTTCCTTCATAATTGTGATGCTCCATGATCCTATGGGGAATAAGATAATTTGCATTTTTATAACAATCAGCTTGGCTGTCATTATATAACTATGATTCATCCCCTTCAAGAGGGTCAAGTTCTAGGCTAGATGCTGGTATAATTGTGATATGTCCTTTATCTTTGTTCTTTTGGTACCAATACATGTGTGGGGTGATTTTAGGTCACCCAAAGGTTTTCAAATTTTGAGGAAGATTGGCAATATGAAATGTATCATGGGTCACATACTCTCCTAGTCTTTTATCTAAAATGGTGAAATTATTAGAAGCTTCAAGAGTCATCATGTGGGAAAGGGAATCCAAGACATTAGGATCTATGAAATTATATAGTGAAGGATTAATAAGTATAGCCTTTCTTTTATCTTTCTTGGGATTTAGATTCATGCCATACTAATAATTATAGCTTTGAAACTTGGCCTCAAGATGCTTGCAATGTTCATATGGGTGTAAATCTCCTAAAATATTCACTTCCATCCATGAGTGGGAAAATTGTATATGTTGGTGAAACATCGATGAAACTACATGAATGTCATGTAACCAAGGCATGCCTAGAATCATATTATTTGATAACTCAAGATCAAACACATGGCAAAGTGTATCATGGGTCAAAGGCCCAATGATAACTAGCAAACTAATGGTGCCTTGTGATTTGCTTTCTTGATTATCATAGGCTTTGATGGTTATTGTTTCTGGTTGGAGATCTACCATTATGTACCCAAGAAACTTGATGAACTTTAGAGCACACTATGTTGAGGATGGATCCATTGTCTATAAGGACACATTTCAATTTATGCCATCTTATATAAACTTCTATGTATAATAGATTATTATGGAGCAGGCTAAGGGAAGCTATATCACTTTAGTTGAATGTGACTTTTTGGGTTGGAGCTAGGTGTCCAACCAAAGCTTGAAATTTGTTAGGGGATATGTCACTAGAAATAGTGGCTTGGGTCAAAAACTTATTCAAGATGTTCTTGTGGATTATTGATGTTTAAAAAAAATCTAAAATAGAAATTTGTGTTGGTGTCTTCTGTAATTGTTTCACAATATAAAACTTCTTGTCTTGGTTAGTAGTGAAATATTTATTCTAAGGCTGAATGGTTGGTTGGATGATAGGCAAAGTGGAAAATGGTTGTGGGCCTAGGATAGTAATCTTTAACCTCTGAGTTATGATTGCAAAATTATGATTAAATACTAGACCATTATTGATAATTAATGTTGGGAATGGTGTGGGACTAGATAAGACAAGTCTCAATTATCGATACACTCATATGTGTTCATGTGGCAAGGATGAGTTGTTGATATAAGGTCCAAAAGGGGATGTCCTAGTTTTTTGGTTTGCTTGTATGCACTCCTAGTTAAAAGAAGGATTATCTATGTAATTTGGTTGAATGTTGTTATTTAGCAATGATCTAGGCTGATTAGTGTTTGGTTTAGGATTAATGGAGATGGTATTAATGCTACCCCCTATAATATGACCTATAACCCTGTTGTAGTCATGTGAAACTGCATGGTAGGCTTTTTGGTTGTTACCATTCTAACCTTGGTTTTGTCTATTTATATCATTGTGGGTTTTACTACTAATTTTGTTGATTCTACTAGTTTAGCCTTTGATTTTGATACTGTTGATTTTGTTGCTACACTGGTTGTTGTTGATTATTTTGTTGATATTGATTGTTATGTTAGGGAAAGGGGTTTTGATAAATCTCAAGAGTTTGATTGGAAGTGGAATCACCATTATCTAATGTTATTTCCCCATTATCTAACATATTCTCAATTAAATGCTTGATTTGGACACATCTTCATAGATTATGCCCATTGACATGATGATAGTCACAAAATTTATTTTCACAATACCAATTAGGATAAATAATGCCTTATAAATAATGCTTTGGTATAGGCCAACTAATTATATTATTAGTAGCAAGATTTTAAAATATAGACTCAATAGGTTCTCCTAGGTCACTAAAGACATGATGTGCAGGCATGGTTCTCCTAGGAGGAGGGGTTTTCAATAGTAAAGGATAGTATATTTGTTGTACAGGTCTTGGTTTTTTTGCTTACAGCATTAGTTGGAGAGGTTTTTGGGTAGGAATAAGCTAAAAAGGTGGTGTAGATGATGTTTAAACTATTTGGACATGATGGGATTTGGTTACTCCATTTCCCACAACATTCCTATTGTGGTTGAATTACCTCAGTCTTTCTTAGTTATTGGCTTGTTCTAGTTGCAATGATTACACTTGAATAGGATGTTGATGTTGGTCATTTCCCTAATTGGTACCTTGATTTTGATTAGTTAAATTAAGCTTGATGACTCTTTTATTTATGAGCACCTGCTTGATCAACAAATTCTTATCAATAATCTCTTTGAAAGTATGTACACATTGTAGTTCTAGATGATAAGCTATCTCACTATGAAAATTTTTAGTAAACACAATGGATAATTTTTTATTTGGTAAAATTTGGGTGAAATAGATTGCAAGGGCTCTCCATCACTATAAATAACTTGAAAAACTCTCACCAACATTTTACTTTGCTTGTGTTAAGTCCACTAATGAAATTTCATGCTTGAGATTATAGGAAAAGTGTTGCACAAACTTATCAAAAAGATCATCAAAATTCATTACTAAATTTTTGGACAACTTTAAAAACCACTCCAAGGCTTGTCTAGCCAAGCTCTTTGGAAACAACAACAAAAGGTATATGTCACTATGTGCCACTGGTTGACATGTAACAAAGAATTTGGTCAAATAAACCTTAGGGTCACCTTACCCTTATTATTTATCAAATTTTGATAGTTCATATCTTGGAGGAAATGGTATCTATAAATACTCCATGTTGAATGGGTAGGAGCACAAATCATCTAATTTGAATTTTTTGGTCTATTTCCTAGATTGAATGGTAGCAATTGTATGTTTCATCTATTTTAATTCTTGGGATTAGAAACTAGAAGGAACCTTGGTTTGAGGGAGAATATTGGTTTGGGTAGATGGCTGGGAGGTCAAAAGTAGGACACTTTGACCAGGGTATGATGGAGATACCTATTAGGGTACATTGGTTTGGTTGGGGAATGGGCTAGGAATAAACATACATGGATTAAGATGTACTTAAAATTGCACAATTGGTTGTGTGATATTCTAGTTTGGTTTGGTGATAAAGGTTTGAATTGGAGGATTTTATGGTTAGGATGGAGGGATATAACTATATTATGCTTGCTATGGTTGAAAAGGGACATGCTGCTGACTAATGAAACCTTGATGTGGAGTAAGAACTTGTCGACCAAGACCTTGTCTCTAAATTTATGGCACATTTTGAACTACTGATTGTCTAGTATGTACTTGAGAAACATGGGGACCTCCTTATTGCATGAATCCCTATGAGGAAGTGAAAATAGGTTACAGAATCAACATCTATCATTGACCAATATTTATATGTTTTTGACTAGTCATTGCTTGGTTTTGAATTGGCATATTAGTCTACAATTGAAGAGGTATGTTCATCATTACCTGGTGAGGTGGAACATTTATTGTCCCTAATTAAGGTGGTAATGTATTTATCCTCTATTATGTTGATACACTAGATTTTATCTATTATTGTGTAATATTACTCGTTACTTGTTGAGGAGTAAGATTCATCAATTCTATCATTGAGGCATGATACTAGCTATTATTTGATTACCTAATCCCATGGGTTGTATAATTGAGGAAGCAATCGGTTGAGGTTGGGGTGTAAAAAATCCTATTCCTTGGTATGATGATTGACTCATGGGATGAACATATGCACATGTTGTTAGCTAGTTTTTTGTGCATTAGTAACACTTTGATCAAGATTGGACATTGTTTGTACATTGTCTACTACATTTGGTTCACTATTTTGTGTAGAGGTTGAAGACACTTCTTAAATAATGGGTATATGCATCAAGTTATCTATCAAATCAATTTGTATGAATGGGTTGAAACTTATATTTACTTGTCTAGTTAACTCTATCAACACTCCTATTTAAGGAACTAGTTCAATGAGAGGCTTACTCACCATGTTCATCTGATTGAAATCATGTGCTAGATTCAGGTAAGTTTGATATGCTATTTGCATTTGGTTAAAGTGATCTTCCATGATGTTTTTTCCTTGATTAGATATATTAAGATATTGATACATTGTTTGGACTAGAGCCATAAGATTGCTGGAAGAAGCTTTTTGATCATGAATGATATTGTGAGGCACTCTTACTAGACTTAATAAATTTTCATGGGGGAAGTCTACTAAAAACTTGACCCCTACCTCTATGGATCTAACCAAAATACCATCTTTGTTCTCTAACAAATGTTTCTCAAATAAAAATAGATCATGTAGAGTAATTTCCTACTCTACGTCATTTTTAATTTATTTTTTTGGTTCGAGCATTGCAATTTTGGTTCCTGTGCATTGAGGATGAAGCCACAGGGTTTTGATGTAGAGGATGCATTCATTTTGCTAAGTATCAAAGTGCAGTAGAAGCTACCAAGTGTCATCCTTAGAACATGGTTATTTTTCCCCCCTTTTGTTCCTTTCATTTCAATTTTGGCCTAAGTATTGGATTCAAGTAGAAGCGGCCACGTGTCAGCCTCTGGGAGATGAAGATGGATAGCTAGCAACTTTTGAGGACCTAGTTATAGATTTTAGAAGATCCATGGAATGCACCACATGTCAGCATCTGCGTATCATAAGAGGCACCCATGTTTCCTATTTTGACAAAGACTTCTAACAAGCTAAGCAATAGAGAGAGCGAAAGGTGCCAGGTGGCAGTAGCGGAGGCCCTGAATTACCTTTTTGAAGAAGCAATAAAAGCCACCATGTGTCGACTACCAAGAGCCTTTATTTCAATGCCTGGGTCCAATTCTTTCCATTTAATGCATAAAGGCATCATTTATTTTTCTAAGTATTGAAGTGCAGCAGAGGCTGCCAAGTGTCACCTTTCAGGTCCCTCTCTACTCCATCCCCAAAGAAAGCGAAAGGCACCACATACCCCCGGCAAGAGAAGTAGAAGATGCCACGTATCTTCCCAGGAGCAGTGGAGGTCACCACGTATCAAATTTTGAGAGACAACCTTTGAGCCTAATCATCTAATGAAGATTATGGTGGGTCTCGAATGATATTTTAAAGTACCGATGAAGCACCGAGTGTCAACAAGTGAAGACTGCCACATGCACCCATCCCTCGTAAGGGTTATCAAGGCAAAGAATGCACTGAGTTTTGTTTCAATAAAGCTATAAAGTATCGAGGAATTAGGCTATGATAGGTGTCAAAGGTAGGGCATTCCTCAACAAAATATAAAGAAAGTAGAAGCAGCCAAGTGTCATCCTTTGGTGCCTTCTAGATCAAGAGGACAGAAATTTCATAAATTAACTAAGTGTCCTCATGTCCATCTATCTGCTACAATAGAGATGGAGGGAAAATAGGTGAAAGTTATTCCTGGTAGATAGAACATTGCATTGGGTAGATTTTTGGGGCTCTCAAGCATTGAAAGTGCCATCTATTTATCCCCTAGCAGTAGAGGCACAAGAGACAGTTGAGCAGCCAAAATAGGGATAGAACAAAGAATTTCAAGTGCAAAGAGAGGTACTAGACACAAATCACCATGCCATAGTTAGGGTAGTTCTTGATAAGACTAGAATGCATCCAAGGCATTGAATGCACCATCTATTTTGTCCCTTGTGAGTGAATGATGGAGTGGAATTGTGGGGGAAGGGGGATGATGAAGGGAGCAATCCAAGGCTATAAAAGAGGAAGATTGTAAAATCTAAAAGGGGGGAATTCTCATAGTTTTATACTTTTAGAGTTTTTGACCAATAATATCATTTGATTTTATTACATTTTCCTAAGTTGAAAGGTTTATATGACTATGTGTGTTTCTGCATCTTTTGTATGACTGGAAGATTCAATAAGAAAATTGAACACTATGCCCTTGTTGATGTTAAAGGTGTCATTTGCAAATTAGTCTATGCTATAGATTTTCTAGTGTTGTGATTGGAAATGTTATTTGCTTCTATCCCATTTTTTGGAGTGTGAATTTCTACATAACTGTACGTGACTTCTACGCCTCTAATGTGATTGGAAGATTCTATTAAGAAGATTGAACACTATGCCTTTGTTGACAATTCCTGTATCTTAGCAAAAGACTCCCCTATTGTGAGCCTCTATTTCTGTTATTCTAATCTTTTACATTGATCATGCACTTGTCTACTCTTAAATGTAATAGTATCATATAATAGTCTCACTGTGCTCAGGTTAGGATTAGGATTACACTTAGGTGCATCACCATAGTTAGGTTTCAATTATTGCATTTTGCATTTCTTTTTAGTCTCCTATCCCTTTTCCCCAACACCCAATACAAAAGAAGAGACTAGATTCTCTAAAATCTTGAGGTTGTTTCAAGTCACATTGTCCCACAACTTGAAACTTCCCATTGTTGATTGTCTAGGATCTAGCACAATTTTATGCCATCAACAGTTTCTGGCACGCCCAGTGGGACAAATCTTTCAAGGAGTTGAAGAAATTTTGGTGTATTCTTTAGCCAATTAGCCTTTGGAGGTTTTCATCAACACCAACAATGACTCTGAGTCATTAGCCAATCAAGTAGTATCATCAAGAAATCCCTTTTGGTATGTATAAATCTATTACTCATAACTATGAGTCCTATTCTCCTTATATATTTAATCAAGATCAAGTTCCTCCTGAAACATCTCTAAGTAATGAGGATGCACATGGCCACGAGCTATACCAGTTTTATGCCCAGTCTAATCTCATTTTCACCTTCAAGAAAGCATGTTGGGATTTAAAAAATATGTGTTAGAGCTTGACAACAAAAGGGAATATGGCCAAGAAATTCCTTGTCATGTTATCTATCACGTGAGGGAAGTAATAGACCTAATCAAAAGTGATTGGGATCCCATTGAAAGGGAAAATTGGCAAGAACTTACATATGAAATGTTGGATGTGTGTGGATTGATTAAATTTATAGAAGAAAGGCCAAGTGTTCATGAGAACCAGCCTTACCAAGTCTACCAAACTTCATACCCACCACCACAAATCCCATATCAAACATATGCCACCCCTATTCATGAACAAGGTCAGACTTGTCAAGATCATTTCCCCAATAATGCAGAGTCTATGATAGCAACAAGTCAAGAGGACCCCAAACTCTCACTTTCCCCTCAAGTCCCTTCCTCCCTTACTCAAGAAGCTTCTTGTTTTCCATCACAACCTTCTTCTTCATACCCTTTTGAAGAAGAATATATTTTGAAAGAGGCAATTGAGTATGCAGAAGAATATGCTCAATTCATGGCTATTCAAGAGGATTCCATAAGTACAGATAAGGAGGAAATCACCATAGATTCCTCTTTTGAAGAGCAAAAGGATAAGCTGCAAGCTTTTTCCTTTACTTCAGATGAGGAGGAGATCATTTCTGACTTTTTCCTTCCTTTGCAAGAAGATACAAAGGAACATGGATACTCCCTTAACCAAGTCATTGAGACAGATGACACAATCCTATAAGAAGGCTATGGATTAGCCAAGTATGGAGAAGACAACATCAAGACTCAGCTGAGTATGTAGAAGGAATGCCAATTTTTAGATTCATCCTTTCAAGAGGATGAAATCATCAAAGAGCATACTGATGTAATAAAGCTAGAATCTAAAGAAGATGAGCTAAAAGATAATGGATATCAAAAGGCATAGAGTGAAGAACCAATAGCCAATGATTTCTTGATGACACTTGACAACATGAAGAACTAGTATTTGATAGGCATTCAAGGACAAGAAGAGTTCATAGGTGTCAAATACACATTTTGCTTAGACTCGTTCAAGTGCAGGAAAATTCATGTGGCTGGCGCAGAGGACATCCCATCAAAGGTATACCCATTGCAATCACTGGTATGGCAACACAAGTTGTCTTGTCATAAATAAGACGTTGGAAAGTTCATTTTTTATCCCAAAGGAAAATAAGGATTTGTAATTAATGTAGTTAGATAGTTTCCATTCTCGCATTGCTTTGTTTTGTTTTTTGCTTTCCCACTTTTCTTTTAAAATGATCATTTTAAATGTAGAGTCGATGTCTTAAAAGCTTTAAATTATTTAAATTTTGCCATAATAAATGCTTCCCTAAATCTTTTGAAAGCTCCAAGGTACCTTGCACTACATAATGTGTTCGCCTTGCTATTTCCCAAAGATTGAGTAGGATTTGCTAATGGTTGCCTTAATTTAATGCTATTTTGGACTTAATAGGCCCATAAATATCCCTTAGCAAATTTTAAAGTTTACAAACTCTCAAGAATTCTTGTGAAAATATCTTGATCATTGTGATTGTGGTGTCTAGTGAATTTTTTTGTAACAAGTGTGTTTTTATCTTGCAAAAGGTTCATACCAGGTTATTATACAAGAGATTTAGAGATGGCAGGAACATTAGCATCATAGTAAAGAATAGGGGCACTTGGATATCTTGACAGATTACTGGCAAGTAAATCATACACAACAATTCCTATGCAACCACCAAGAAGCTACCTGAGAATAAAAGCCCTGGGAGTCAGTCAGACCAGTGACCCATCCAAAGTAAGGGACTATGCAGATGGAATCGTGGACCCAATTCTATAAAGAGCCAGTGGCAAGAACCTTAGAGAAGGGACACACCAAAGGTGTCTGTAAAGAGCTCAAGCAAGGCAATATGAGACATTCAAGATGAGAATATGGACCTCAAAATTGGCTCAATTCGTTGTCCCAAATGTGCACCCATGCCTAGATATAATTGAATTGTGCACGGACTTGATCCATCTGCAGTCTTACACCATTCAACAAGGCCCATTCATGCTCTAGATCACCCCATCAGCCATCAGGAATATGCTTTCCCTATAATATGATGGCTCCACCACCTTCCCCACCATTGATAGGATGTAAAGGATGTGGGAAAACGTCAACAATCAGACTAGGTTTTTGAGGTTTGAGTTGCAAATAGCCGATGGCAACGCAATGGTACCCATGTTCCTAACATTAAGAACTTAGTTTTCACCCACCAGCTAAGATGCACTATCGATGATGGCTCTCATATTTGGCATGAAAGATGACATGGTGGTATATGCTAAGAAGATGGCCATTCTCTTTAGGCTAAAAACAATTGACAAGACGCAAGAGTATCATCTTGATTTCTCTAAGCACATTGCCTTCTTGATGGTCGAGCAGTTGACCTAGTTTAGGTTGAATGGGATATTCAGGTATTCCTCCTTTTTTTTCCATCTCATTTTACACTAGAACCCCAACCTCTTCTCCCAATTCATGAGTTTGAACCTATACGACCCAACTTTTGACCCCCAAAAGACCATCCCTGTGTCTGCATGGACACATGTTTTGTCAAGAACAAGTGACATGTATGATTTTTGGTAACTATTCATCACCCCTATTCTTCATTACCTTAGCCTTGAGCCTGTTATAAATAGGCTATTCCCAAGTGTTATGAACCTCCTGGTTAGTTGTCCCATCCCATGTGAATTCTATTTTGGAGCCCATCACACAACCTTAAGGGTCCATGGATTTTTTGGGGAGCCAGTGTTGCTACCAAAAGTTTTGACTCTTTGGTTATCATTCCTGACAATTGCCAGGAAGGTGTCAGTGGTTGATAATGAATATGGCTCATGGAAGAAGAAGAGGAGATTGTACAACCTCCCATGGATGGTAGGCAACATAAGCCTGGAAGCCAAGGAAGCTGAGACTGTGATGCTAAGGAAATTGACCTTCCTAGGGTTCTTATTGGTTGAGGACAAGTGGGTTTATGACCCAACTGATTACATAGCCTTCATAGTGAATAAAAATAGAATTAGAGCCAAGATTACGCATGAAGGCTGCCCTTTTTAGGAGAATAGGAAGAATCCTACTGAAGATGCCCCTGGTCTCTATGTTGAGCTAACATATTTGCCACCTCCATAGAATAGGCCATGGGAGACCTTCTATGATAAATAGAGGGAGTATGATCCCAAGGTCAGGATGACCTCTGGCTTGAGAAGGATGCTAAGGAACAACAATTAGGACACAGAGAAAATTGAAGCCTATTAGAAATTTAGGCAAGAAATCTCCCAGACCACCCATACCTTTGGGGGCATAGACTCAGATGAAAGGTGGGAAGAACTTTGGGATGAATGGCATCCATCCCCTATTTCTAGCCTAGACATAAGCTAAATGCTGACACTTGGGGTAGAGCAAGAAGTAGCTAGAGTGGGACCAAGCCAACAATCGTAGACTTTAGAGCAAGCTAAAGCTACCATAAAACAAAAAAGAAGTGTGGTGTTTTCACCACCAAAAACCTCCACATCATCAAGAGTAATTGAAGTCCCCAGTTCCCCACATGTGCCACCAGTAACAATAGAGGTAGAAGGGAGACAAATGCAGCCACAGGCTGAGACACCTAGAAAAAGAAAAAGGGTGTAGTTCTAATTGGACCCAAAAGAGGAAGAAGAGCCTTCACAGTGCCTAGTATAGAGCACTAAAACTTCTCCTTAGGTAGGAATTACTCCCCCTCCTCCTTCTCATTCCATTCCTCACCATGTTGGTGTGGTGCCTCTACCTAGTCAGATGACACCTCCCGCCACTACTGCCATTCCCATTTCACAATTCACCCCATCCTTGGTGTATCAAGCCTTAACATTACCCTATTTCTCCCCCTCCATTCCTAGAAAGATGCCCCTAAAAATCACCCCTAGCTAGCCAATGACTCTCCAATATAGCCTACCACAAGGATTCCCCTTTGCAAGGGGACATATTGCATCCCCTTCTACCTTCCAAATGTAGACTAATGCCGCTAGGAAGGCAAGAGAAGCCCGATTGGAGAAGAAGAGGATTAAGGAGAATAAAATTCTAGTTGTTCCACATTTGAGGTCATAATTTGACCCCATCCAATAGCAATTGATGGTGACCTATTTGTCACCCAATGTTTCCAACCTGAGTGAACAAATGCAGCCAAAAGACTACACCATGAATGCAGTGGCCATTGACATGTCCCTGTTCAGGCCTCAAGACAGAGTTGAGCTACTAACCGAATCCACTTCTATGGTCACAGAAGATTACTTGAAGAAATCAAGGAGACTATAAAAGATGGAAGCTGATTTGAACCAGGAGAAGGCAAACTATAATAGTTTGGCTGAACAAATAAATAGGAAAGACAATGAGATAGCTAGTCTACAAAAATAGTTGCAAGATACTATTTCCTTCCAGACTCAATGAGCAATTCAAGCCCAAAATGATTCATTAAAGATAGGGCTTTCACTTGCAAAGGATTCAAAAACAAATCTAAGATGGGAAGATGCAACATTACAGGGAAGAGTCAAAGGACTCCAACTGCAGGTTATGCAATCATAGCAAGGGCTGCTGGAAGAATAGAATAAAGCTGCAGCTTTTCAAGCCTAGTTCCAAGCTGAGCAACAGAGGATAACACAAATGGAAATTGAGCTAGCCAATAAGCCAAGAGGTGTCAGAGTAGTGTAATTGGTGAAGGAGCTCTATGAATCAGTGTGGGCAAGAATATCTTTAGAGATTCTCTAGCTCAGGCCATTTTTCACCTTCCTGCTTAATGCACAACAACAATGTGAAAGGGTAGAGAATCCAATTTAGAACACTCTAGCCATGATATCTAGGAGAGTCATGGAATCTCATTCATTATTGGAGAAGCTCTATAGCTCAAAGGATATAACATTGGCAACTACAGGAATCCCAGATAGAATGGCTACCACGAGATGGATCAATGAAGAACTCAGTCACAATGCCACGGCCAATAGTTGTAGAAGTTGTCTTGATGTCGTAAAATAAGGCATCAGTGAGATGAGATGCCACATTGAAGATCTGGTGCAACTAGGCCTCCCTTCCCCATTTTTAGATGCAAGGATGATACTGACAATGGATCAACTTGAACCATTGTTGCTCACCAAACAAAGGGATCAGACAATTTTCCAAAGCCTACGGGATGATTCCTCACCCCCAGAGGTTGAAACTATTCTAGTTCCTATTTTCTAACTAGAATCCAAGCTAAAAGCCACAGTTCAGGTCCTGAAAACCTTTTTGCATAAGGATCTCATTAGCTTGGATTTGGCCTTCAATGAATTGCAGAGCAAGCAAGGATTATCTGACCATGAGTGGTCTATCTTCCAAACAACACTATTGAAGCTGTAAATTTTGAAATTTTGATCAAGCAGGAGTCAGGTTCTTTTTGAGTAGGCTCAAAAGTCTTGGAGGTCACCAATAATTGTAGAGTAATTTCCTAATCTACATCATTTTTAATTTATTTTTTTGGTTCGAGCATTGCAATTTTGGTTCCTGCACATCGAGGATGAAGCCACAAGGTTTTGATGCAGAGGATGCATTCATTTTACTAAGTATCAAAGTGCAACAGAAGCTACCAAGTGTCATCCTTAGAACACGGTTCCTTTTTCCCCCTTTTCTTCCTTTCATTTCAATTTTGGCCTAAGTATTAGATTCAAGTAGAAGCGGCCACGTGTCAGCCTCTGAGAGACGAAGATGGACAGCTGGTGACTTTTGAGGACCTCATTGTAGCTTTCTAGATAACCATGGAATGCATCACATGTTAGCATCTACATATCATAAGAGGCACCCATGTTTCCCATTTTGACAAAGACTTCTAATGAGCTAAGCAATGGAGAGAGCAAAAGGTGCTAGGTGGCAGTAGCAGAGGCCCTGAATTACCTTTTTGAAGAAGTAGTGAAATCCACCATGTGTCGACTATCGAGAGCCTTTGTTTCAATGCCTAGGTCTAATGCTTTCCATTCAATACATAAAGGCATCATTCATTTTGCTAAGTATCAAAGTGTAGTAGAGGCTGCCAAATGTCACCTTCTAGGTCCCTCTCTACTCCATCCCCAAAGAAAGCAGAAGGCACCACATACCCCCAGTAGGAGAAGTGGAAGATGCCACATATCTTCCTAGGAGCAATGAAGGTCACCACATATCAACTTCTGAGAGACGACCTTCGAGCCTAATCATTGAATGAAGATTGTGGTGGGTCTCAGATGATATTTTAAAGTACCGATGAAGCATCGAGTGTCAACAAGTGAAGACTTCCATGTGCATGCATCCTTATTAAGGGTTGTCAAGGCAAAGAACGCATTGAGTTTTGTTTTAATAAAGCTGCAAAGCATCGAGGAAGTGGGCTGTGACAAGTGTCGAAGGCGGGGTGTTCCTCAACAAAATATAAAGAAAGCATAAGTGGCCAAGTGTCATCTTCTGGTGCCTTCTAGATCAAGAGGAGAGAAATTTCATTAATTAACTAAGTGTCCTCATGTCCATCTATCTACCACAATAGAGATGGAGGGAAAATAGGTGAAATTTATTCTTGGTAGATAAAATAGTGCAATGAGTAGATTTTTGGGGCTCTCAAGCATTGAAAGTGCCATCTATTTGTCCCCTAGTAGTGGAGGTAGAAGAGACAGTTGAGCGGCCAAAATAGGGATAAAATGAAGAATTTTAGGCACAAAGAGAGGTACTAGACATAGATCACCATGTTGTAGTCAGGGTAGTTCCTAATAAGACCAGAATGCATCCAAGGCATTGAATGCACTATCTATTTTGTCCCTTGTGAGTGAATGATAGAGTGGAATTGCATGGGAAGGGGGATGATGAAGGGAGCGATTCAAGGCTATAAAAGAGGAAGATTTTAAAATCTAAAAGGGGGGAAATTCTCATAGTTTTAGACTTTTAGAGTTTTTGACCAATAATATCATTTGCTTTTGTTACATTTTCCTGAGTTGAAAGGTTTATATGACTATGTGTGTTTATACATATTTTGTATGACTGGAAGATTCAATAAGAAAATTGAACACTATGACCTTGTTGATGTTATCTATGTCATTTGCAAAGTAGTCTATGCTGTAGATTTTCTAGTGTTGTGATTGGAAATGTTATTTACTTTTGTCCCACTTTTTGGAGTCTAAAGTTATACATAACTGTGTGTGACTTCTACACCTCTAATGTGATTAGAAGATTCTATTAAGAAGATTTAACACTATGCCTTTATTGACATTCTTGTATCTCAGCAAAAGACTCCCCTATTATGAGCCTCTATTTCTATTATTCCAATCTTTTACATTGATCATGCACTTGTCTGCTCTTAAATGTAATAGTATCATATAATAGTCTCACTATGCTCAGGTTAGGATTAGGATTACACTCAGGTGCATCACCATAGTTAGGTTTCAATTCTTGCATTTTGCATTTTTTTTTAGTCTCCTATCCCTTTTCTCCAACACCCAATACAAAAGAAGAGACCAGCTTCTCTAAAATCTAGAGGTTTTTTCAAGTCGCATTGTCCCACAACTTGAAACTTCCCATTGTTGATTGGCTAGGATCTAGCGCAATTTTATGCCATCAACAGATCATAAGTAGAATTTTTATTAGTAAAATATGACTGTTGAAGAACTGGCTCACCCACTATGGTATTGTAGCTATGTATTATGTAGTTTGTTCTAAATAAGGTAGTGTGTTAACTAGATAGTTAGCCAATGGATCTTGGCTTTGTGCCCCTAATTGAGTATTACAATAATCCATCTCATTAATAATATTATCTGTATAGGGGTCTTGTACCATTTCTTCCTATGCAACTACATTACTAATCCCTGAATTGTAAATGAGTCCACTATGAGTGTAGGAACACATGGTAGGATCCATAGTCAATGGTTTGAGATAAAAGGTCAAAGAGTTTTAAAAACTCTAAAAAGGATAGAATCTAAAATAGATGATGTTCTAACTTGGTCTAGATTCATCAAAAGGATCAAAAGGTTTATGCAAAGATTTGTGAGGAAATAAGTTAGCATTAAATATCTAATGTTTCACTATTCACATAAAGATAAGTGAGTAAATGGATTGAAAATCAAAATACCAAACTCTAATGTTGAAGTGTTTCAAATCTGTATAATCTAAGAATTTAAAAGTTTTTAGGTCTTTTGGCCAAATGTGACGTCAAAAACTGGGCTCAAACAAGGCATGCGCTAGGACTCTTGGCCAAATGGCATCAAAATATAGACTTTTAAAATATATGAATGGTTTAATCTAATACATTTGAAACACTTCTAACAAAAACTAGGCATTTGATTCTTGGACATGAACTTGATCAACTAGGTATAAGGTATGAACAAAAGACACTTTTAGAGATAGTTTATTTTCTCATAAATAATGGTATAAAACTCAGATCTTTTGACAAACAAGATAGAAAAAAGTGAATAATATAATTGTGTTAGACAAAAGATCATAAAAGTACACTTGGATTGGTCTAAAAATGTAGGAACAAATTTGAACTCAATATAAGAGGGTCTATGAAACAATATTTTAAATGTTTTTTGCAGTGCTACACTACCCAAAAGATGTGATAAAAATGTTTGTTTAAAAAAATATCTAAGGCAAAGACATTTTCCCATAATTTTGATAGCATAACACTACTTTTATTGACTCAAAATGTTGTGGTGCATAGACTCAAAGTGTAAGTTTTTAGCACAAAATGGCTTAAGTCTATCAAGTGATGATAATGATTATGAGTCTTGAACAAATTTCAACCTAAATTGGAAATTAAACCTAAGTTCCCTCTATTTTAGTGCAAATGGTGAACCCACTCAAAAAATCAACCCTATGAACTTATAAAGGTGCAATTTTGAATTTAGATTATAAGTGAAGGACTTAAAACAACTTTGGTAAAGGTCTAAACTCAATTGGGAAGCATAACTATGCCAAAGTGGATGATATGACTCTCAATATTTTGATGAACTTTGAACAAGGCAAATTGATGATCTCACATGGGTAGAATAATGCCTCTTTGTTCAAAGGAAAACTAGGACTATGTGTTTGATTTGAATTGTTTGTTTACACCAAGTTTTGACTTTAAACAAGACTTTAATCTAAGACAAGACCAACTAATTAATCTCTCTTAGATCCTAAACTGACAAGGTTGATTGGTATTGTTGTAATATATCAATATACAACATTTGAGAGGATTTTAAGTGTTCATCCAAAAGTAAATGCACATTATATAGTATGGTTTTTATACCCCCCTTCTCTCAAATGACATTACTATGACATAGACCTTGAGGTGCACCTTGGACCAATAATACTTCTGTGACAAGTGGGGATTTATCTAAGATCTAAAAAGTTTTTGAATATTCCAGGGGAATCAATTTCACAATGACTTTCATAACAAATAATGCAAAAAAAAACATGGATTTTGGGTTCATATCACTTGACTTGTTGTAAAAAGGTCTAGTCCTTTTTGCAACCACTACATCTTGATACTCACTTAGTATAGTATGATGTCCAAAGTGCCACTATGTCCCATGTGCAACTCTAATTAGGAGCCAAATCAATTCAATGCTAGGAGGTGAAACCCTAGGTTAAAGCTTCCCTAAAGAACTCATGAGAGGTGATGAAGTCCCCCTCATAAGCTAAGTTTGCATAAAAATGAAGAAAGCATGAAAGTAGAAAGACTTTAGGATAATTTTCAAGGTCACCCAAACTTTGACAAGTTTTTGAGGAGTGATTTAGATGACTTTATTTCTAAGTCTTGGACTAGGATACTTGCAATAGGAATGGCACTTTTGATTCCAAGGGCTCCCTAAAGGGGACAAATGGAAGAGCATACATGCAACATCGCTCTTATTGCCAAAAAAAATTTAATCTAAACAGCTAAGTAAACATAAAAAGCTTTGAAAAGGTGAGTTCATTTTTAAGCCCAAATGGAAAATGAGGTGGTGTTAATTTGAACCCTTGGTCTTAGTTTCAAACTTTGAAAACATTCACCATAAACATCTTAAAAAATTCTTTGTTAAACACCAAAAAAAGGTTTCTAATTGATTTTTAAGCATGTAAAAGGTGATATAAACATATTTTTTAGAAAATGTCAAGTTTGGTCCTACAAAAAAAATTTTAGCATGTCCTTTAGCCTTGAATCTCTTTTAGGTTTTAAATAATGAACATTGAAAAAAGAGGTCTCAGGTCTATGTTTTAAGAAAAACACCATGATCGACATCGGTTATATAGCTGATGATAGTTACATTTTCTAACTGATGATGGTTACATTTTCTAATCGATATCAGTTATACCAATATGACCAATAATAGGTATCCAATTGATGTTAGTTTTACTAACTGACATCAATTAAGCTATCTAATTGATGTTAGTCTTAATAGCTGATGTTGGTTACTGTGTAAGCTCATAGCAAACAAAAATGTCAAAATAAAGTTAGAAAATCAATTTGTAGGATTTTTAATGGTCTAAATGAATATTTTAAAGATGAAAAATGATATTCTTTATGTGTGGGATGCATCTGGTCCCATTGTGCATGCCATATGTGATCTAAGAATTTTACTCAAGAGAGGAGGTTAGTATGGTATTAGTTTCAAAATGAAAAAAAAAATGAAAAAACACACTAAATAGCATAACATCTCTAGGCCTAGACACTAGGGAGAGATTAGTAAAAAATTATGAATAAAACACACAATTAAAATTCAAAGTAAACCTTCTTTACCTTTTTTGGATGCTCCAAAATGCTTGTTGTAGTGGCTTACTTAGTTTATGCTCATGAAGTTCTCATCAATGGAAGCTTGGCTACCTCCATCTCTCCTTGGCACCTTTGGCTTTGGCTTGGCTTGGAATCAATTTGGCATGGTAACACTAATTGTAATGGCTTCTTGAATATATTTTTGTATTATAACTTTACACCAGAATAACTTAGAAATTATGTTCATGGCCTCTCTATTTATAGATTTTTGAGATTGATTAGAATCAACCTAAACTATCCATCTTAAGATTGAGATGTGTGGCTAAGGATTAATCTAATTATGAAATTAAAATAGATAAATAAGCTTATCAATATTTGGGATAAAGGAGAAATTAAGAGGCATGGGGGGCTTTGATGAGGCATGGGAGGCATGAATCTTGATATTTGTGGCATTTATGGCCTAGGGATGCCTTCCTAAGAAATGATGTCACTTGATGATGTAAATATTTAATATTCATTTCCAAAAATAAAATTTTAACAAGTTTCCATGGAATTTTTGATTAGGTCTTGATTTGGATTAATTATCTTTAAGCATGATTAAACTCTTTGTACACAAATTACTCAAATTGATCAGAGTGCCTTGTTATTGGTCCAAAATTTGACTAGATTGGAATTGAAAGACAATGTCAGATGCATTGGATCCATTATCCCATTTAGGATTTCACTAATAACAAATAACAAAGGCATATGTCTCGTGTAAGAGGTTTGATGAGAAAGAGCAATCCAAAGCACCTAGGTGCAAAATTGGCATTTTGACTTGAAATGAATTGATCAAAGTTAACTAGCCCATAAATTGCATTGACCCATTTAGGGATACCCTAGCCAAAATTAGCACTTGAATATGTCAGTTTCCCATAATTGATCATGTTTTAGTGTTTTTAGGCCAAATTGTGTATTTTAAGTAGAAATTAGCCAAAAGCTTGATTGAAGGTTATCGATGGCCAGATTTAGGTGTCTGTATTAAGAATACCTAGGTGTTGGCTTGAAGAGGGATGACCCAAAAGAATTTGATTCATTATAAGGAGTGGATGAAGCATTTGGACATTTTTATTAACATTGGGAAAGAAGCTCAATATGGACATCTATGGTATCACATTAGGAGTGGGGGCCATCATCTGGCCTTGGGGGTTTAGTTGATTATCTACCTTGATGACACCTACATAAGCTATAGATAAATCCATTATTTTTGTGTTTCTTCTTAGAAACATGGAAATATAAGGGTATAAAGTATTATTATATATGTTGAGCTCTAGTTTCTAGTTAGGTTGATAAATCACGATAACTCGACTATATATTTTTTAAAATCTAGCATTGAAGTTCTTGATAGGATTCTTAGGATCCCCTTTAATACAAGAAAATTGTTGGTATAAGACATTGGGATCTATAATTTACCCAAATTGGGTAAGGAAGGTAGTATTATAATGGTCAAAACTAGGGATCTAATCCTTAGGGAGGTTGAGGAACCAATGATATGCTGATTCCATTAATGTAAAGGAGAAAAGCATGCATGCCACATCCTCATGTTCTATATTCAATATCCTTAGGGAGGTTTTATAGTAGGTTATGTTCTCTTCAATAATTCCTCCCACACTAGGAGTGAAATGGGGAATATATATCTTGGAGTTTTAAGGTAAATCATGGATAACTCTCAAGAATTTAATGGTGGAGGCAACCAACCAGGCTATCCTAGGCTATAAATTTAGAAGAGGTTGTGGGGAAAATATATTTATAATCATGGTAGGTATAAGTTTATTGAGGCTAGTTTTTCTATGGAAAAGTAGGGGGAAACTACCAATCGGCTACAATGGGACCTTGCCCTGGTGATAGGAGAACTAGTCTCCAAGATGCTTCATAATCAAGTAGTAGTTAGTAGATTATTATCAACAAGAATTATTTAAAATAAATAAATTCTCAGCACACAAAATATTATTTCCTTATCTTTAATTAAAAAACTATTCTCTTAGTATTCTAATAATTATCCTTAAAATAAAAGGTCCCTCCTTTTAATGCTAGCTATTGTTTGGTCCAAAATCTAGTTTTGAAATACCCATGATATCAGGTATTCCCAAAGAGGAGAATGGGAAAAATGATGGAATTTTTTTCTCCATTTTAGGACTGATTTAGGATCAGCGTAGGGCATGGGTTTAAGTATTTGAATTCACTATGGAGTATACATGAAATAATCTCCAAGAGATGTAGTACCACCACTGAAAGCTCAATATATAATTCTTAGATAAATGTCTAATTATCTAAAGTTGTTATTACTGCTCATACGTTATGCTTCTATGATTTATAAACATAAGGGGAAGGGTAATTGAATATTTAAAAAATAAATGTAAAAATAGAAGGGAGAGTAAGGCAAGAAATACTACCTCTAGATTTAAAATTAAATTAACATCTTGACCATCAAACTAAGCGCCCTTGCCATAATTCTACCATTATGTACTAAGTTTCACCAAAAGTTATGCCTCCAAGAATACATAATGGAAAGAGTCTAAATAAATAGGGAAGGATGTCTCAACTATGAAACCTCACTAAGTATCATTACTAGAAGTTTATATTAAATCACACATAAACCTCCAAGATAACTATCAGATTAGCACATAAATTATCATTACTGTGAGAAAAGAAATGAAAGAGTTCACAAAGGGATTATAATAGACAAGAACATTATAACCTTAGCGTACATTTAGTGTCAAGGTGTTAGTCTCATTAATCTAACATTAACAATCATTAAAAATGGACATGAAAGATAATTTGAAACATATAATAAGCATTTTTAAAAAATATGAAATTACATTCATTAAAAGATGAGTGTTATTCTAACAATATTGATCATAGTCAACTTTCACAGTCCAAAGGGGTGAAGTAGAAAGCAAGTGAAATCCTATCTTAAATTTGATAACACTTTTGAGAAAAAAAATTTCAACCATTATTTACAATATGGCTATTTTTTTATAGATAACGATGGGATTCACCTCCAAATAGCATGAGATTCCCATCCTAATCCATGATGGCCAATCCTAGTAGTTACAACCATATAATTCAAAAAATAAGATAGAATCCTCCCAAGCCATCCCTAAAAAATCCATTTGGGACAAATCAATTGATACATGGTGGAAGTTATGAGGATATGGATGCTAACTAATTTGACCTTGCATACATATCTTCTAGCACAACTACCATGAGGTTGAAATCTCAATCCATCTTAGTGAGGTTCATAGGGGGTTCTCTAAAGATTATCTTAGCTCGGGTCACTAGTTTATGGTATACCTAGAAGGGAGATTCCATCAACACCTAGACCTTAGAAACATGGCTAATACTCATTTTGGATTATGTTAAAAAATTGAGAACTACCCAATCCCATTCCTTATTTTCCTTAGTGACCTTCTTCCCTATGACCTAGTCAAAGTCACCTAGTTGGAATCTAAACTATCCCTTACCTAGCAATGTGTCATCCAAATAGAATAACATAAATATATTAATTTATTTTAATTATGCCAATATATTTTTCCTACCATATTCTAAGGGTCCTATCATAGTTTGATCTATAGTCAACCACTCCTCCATAGTGGTTTTCATGTTCCCAACATACATTTGATACAGTCCCAAGTCTAAGGTGGGAATCAATTTCAACTTCAAGAGCATGCCTCTATTGAATATCACCAAGAGAGTCTTGAATTTACCAATAGTCTCTATGATCCTATTTAGATAAGTATGAGTTCATTGAATGAGCACTTTGGTCTCTACCATAGTTTCCACCACCTTCCATAGAATTGAGAAGAGTATTAAGAGGGTATATTTAACCTACACAATTAGTTCAGTGGGGAAGGATCTCTTTACCTAGGACTCTAGGGTCTTGAATTGGTTCTACATATATTTGAGGAGCTTATCTAACATGTCATGGGTTGATTGAATAATGAAGAGTGGGTCCTCATCTACCTTCTCCCCAATGTATTTATTCATTTTGGTTAGGGAGAACAAGTCATGGTGGGTCTACCAGACCACTAGCTTACCTTCTTCGACAAATTTTTTCATGAGGGTCCGATTCATACTCCTTGTGGTGTGGTCAAAATTTCACTACATGTCTGGGTCACCTTGAATTTTCATAGCTAATGCTTATGAGATTGGGACCATCCCCTAGGTTTTGGGAGGTGTTGGAGGAGTGGTAGAGATGGTAGTGATGGGAAGAGGATGAGGTGGAAGGGAGATAGAGGAAACAAAAGGAGTGAATGATGAAAATAGTGAAGGGGAGATGGAAGTGAAAGGGGGAAAGATGAATGGGGAGGTTAATAAGAACATCTATCTTATTCCACATGTCATCCACTTATTAGTCTTCGGGTTAATGGCTGATACCTAAGCATAGCCTTGTACTTTGTTTTCATATCCTTAGGAGGGCTGAGATGCCATTTAGGGACAAATAGATTCCTATAATTAGTCCTTAGGCTTCATTCCTACTTCATTCTTATCATCCTAAGGCCTTACGAGGCCACCTATTCATATTATTAGTTTTGATATATGACACATTCTAATTGGGTCAAACTCCCCCAAGCTTTGATGTCTCTGATAAGATTAGGAGTCTAATCACTCTAACATCAAGCTGCATGGCATGTTTTGATTGGGATAAGTTCCCCCATGCTATGACATCTCTAACCAGATCAAGATACTGACTACTATAACATCATCCTATGTGGTGCATTCTAATTGGGCTAAGCTCCCTTAGGTTCTTAAATTTATAATAGTATTGAGATAATTATTGCTTTAACATTGTCCTACATGGCATAATCTAACTAGGACATTCTTCCTTGGGATTTAACATATCTGAAAGGATTAGGCTTCCCTAGGATATAAAATCTATTATAACTACCACATGGATATTTTATAGTGCCCCATTTATTCCTATGAAACCCATAAAAAGGACTAGGTGAAAGTGAAAAGAACTGTGACCAATTAATAACTTACTTGATCACTAATCAGGGTTTAGAGTGATATGCAAGACATTGGTCCTATCACTCTGGGAAAGGACCAAGAATCCAAGAACTTATTCTAAAATCTGACATACAAGGTTAGTTCTCTAAATACTCAAATCAAGAAACTCTATCTTAAATATAAAATAGATGAGGTTTACCATTGTTTAGGGAAATTGAGGTGACATAAGATCTCAAGGACCTAGTTTAGGTGAAGTTAGTCAGAATGAGATAATGGATTTGAGAGATTTAGTTTTGATGTTTTTAAGGAGGGGTACCCCATTTATACAAAAAATTGGGTATGTTGGCTACAACATACCTATTTTCCTACTCCTTAAATGCTTACATCCTAGATAGATACCTACATTGATACATGTGTCTTATTTTAATGCAAGTGTCTAGTTCCCTAAGGTTGCATAAATATAATGTATCCTAATGGTTGGTATAAGTGATTTAATGTGAGATATTATCCAAGAGGATTTATATAAATATAATATCAACCCTCATTCATTCCTCACCTAGCACAAACCTAGCATTCAAACAAAAGAGCATTCAAAGATTATTCAATTGGGTAAAAGGATTCCCTATTTTATATTATTTTCATATTAGTCTTAGGGACAACACAGATATAGGTCTAAAGTACTGAATGAGCAACCCAAAATCTATATTTTTCAAGTTACAATCTAGGTCACTATTATACTAGATTATCACACATTGCATGATTCACACACAATCTAGCATATAAGTGAGAACTACATTAGTCTTTGGCCCTCTTCAAAGTATTGGATATGTAAGAAAAACTCATTAATAGAGGGGTATTTAGGGAAACTCAACATCATGTTCCCACAAACTCATTTTTCCCATAGCCACTATGAATATGTAGAACTAGGGTTTTATCATTAGACAAGGAATGATAGTCCATGACCTAGATCTGAATGCACCCGAGTAAAGGTGATAGTGAACCCAAAAGAATTTAGGTGGTTGAATCCTCTTTCAATTGTTATTTTATACTAGACACCTACATTTAATCTAGACACAAGTATTGATGCAATTGTCCGAAGTTGATGTAGGTGTCCATAGATATATAGGCACTTATTATATAATTTAGAAACTCTTACAGAATATTCTTTCAGTCTGCTTTCATTCTTTTTTGGATCTAGATCTGTATTGACATCAAAAATATCTAAATCTTGTTTTAATTATCATTATAATATCTATCATATATTTACTTTCAATTTTTAGTATATATTAGCATAATAAAATTGGTATATGTTCTATCTAAGTTTTGTAATTAATTGGCATGCTGTAGATTTGTTTATCACCCTTGTGCTTATTCATTTCTATATTATTAACCCTATCTATCCTATTATGATCCATATCCACTTTAGCATTAACCATTTGGTGAAACTAACCTATGATGAATGTAATTTTTTTTAATATAGGGTTTTCAACCTCCTAAGGTTTCATCTAGTTGTGATGGATTTTCAAATTTGAAACTTTACCCTAGGGTTTTACCCTCCTTTGGTTACACGGGCTTCATGTGCATATGTTTACAAGTTGACTATTCCTTGATTGTCATATTTTTACCTCCTCATAGATACATTTTAAAATTACTCACATGTATTTTATACATAATTTGGTATACTACAAAACCTCTTTTTGTTTGCCAAAATTTGGTATGGATTTTTCAATTTTTATAATTTACTATTTTAAGTAAATATTGGCATACAGGTGAATGGTGTACTTATTTTTTAATTAATCTATAGGTTTCATCAAAAATAATATTTAATTAAAAAATTTCTCTCATATTTTATAAATAAATTATTATTTTATTGTAATTGTTAATTCTTTATTGGGAACATTTTAGGGTTTTTCCTATGAAACATCCCACATTGTTTGGCCTATTTCAGATTCATAATAAGTTCAAATTTCAAATTATTCAAAGTTTTTTAATTATGTTGATATATAAAAAAAACCTCTCTTTTGAAAAAAAATATTGTACATATTTTTCAAATTTAACATATTACCATTTTTAATAAATATAGACTTACATGTTGTACATTATATTTTTTCCCCTAATTTTGTGGGTTCATCTCTTTTCCTATTTTTTTTTAAAAATCTATCTTAGATTTATGAAAAACTTAGTGAATAATCTAAAATTAATATATACTTATTTCATCATGATTTATTGTTCCTTAATATATGTATGTCTTTCTTATCTTATTCTCATATCAATTTTTAGAATCCATTTCCTCCTCCTAACCCTAAGCAGGGTGATATATACCATCCCTCTAGATAGGTCTAGGATGTCACTTATCCAAGGGGTAAGGTGGACCATTATATAGATTTAAAATAAAAAAATCAATTTTAAGTACCTAAGGTTTGTACTTATAAAACCCTAAAATATCAAATCACTAGTATGATTAAGTTAATAAAAGAGTTACAAAATCAGATTGCATACATGTAGAATCCAACACATGGTAGTGTTAATCATGTGTTTGTATCCTCATATACCAATTTCCACTTTACATCTATGTTATATCATTCTATCATCACTTTACATTATCATTTTTGAGCTAATATGTACTTACACATTCCTTTATACATGCTTATATCTTTCATAGTGTACTTTATATGATATGTACATGACATTTTTTTAGCTAACACATTTGATTCATGGGACACTATGATAATTTTATTCTAGTTTCTTATGCTTTAATTTATGTATTTTCATGAATGTCTTTCCTTATTAGTTTATTTATTAATCATTTGAATATGTTCCATTATTTATATCCCCCATGCCTTTGTTTACCTCTTTGACATTTAAATGTCATTTCTTGTTGTATGTTGACATTTAAATATGTCACTTATTTCATTTTAGAAATTTAACTAAGTCCTATTTATTTTATTGTGCAATATTTGAACATGCCCCTTGTTTGCAGTCTCCTTGAACTATTGATTTAATTTTGAGTGCTCTTGTGTGTGTGATTATTGCTTGTTGAGATTGTATTATTACTATCTAGAAATTGCCTTGATATTTATCATGCATATTAGGCCTTGGTGTGATCACATTCTATGTGCTTTAATGATACATTTACTTAGACATGTTATCCTATATGCTACATGGTTCATGCATAATTATATGGTTATCTTGTCCTTTTAAGGTGAGGTAATACCACTTTATATCTTCTCTCACCTCAAAAGGGGGGAATATTAATGGGGGAATGTCATAGAGGCATAGATTCCACACATTCATAGTTTAGGATTCAATGGAGGCATGTCATAGAGACATGACCAACACATTCACTCTTTTAAGATTTAGTGGGGGCATGTTTTGGAAACATTTCCTCCACACAGGAAACTATATCAATTTTTTAATTTTATCCATATATAGTGGGGGCATGTTATGGTAACATGTCACCCATACTTTTTCAAATTTTTGAATTGGTCAAAGCACATAGTTATATGATTCGAATTCACATTTATGATAGAATTATAAACATTAGTACCATTATTACATATAGTTTTATAATGAGATATATATAAGGTGCATATACTATGAAATATGTTCCTAATATTTAAAAATTCCAAATTAGTTTTAGATTCAAAACACTTTTAGGGAATACCATCTTCTACTAGGTTGGACTTTTATGGATTATATTGAGCCAATCTACTACAGTAGTTGGTTCACTTTTTGGTATCATTGAGATGATTAAATCACTTAATATTACTAAGTTTTTATGGTGGACTTAATTGTATCATCTATCCTCACCATTTTGATATTAATAGTTGACTTGGTTCACTCACACTCACTAGGTTATAAGTATGATTAGGTTACATAATTGAGCTAGTCTCAACTGCTAGGTGGAAATCCAACTTTTATTCAAGGTTGGGGACATGGGCCATGCCATATTTATTTATCTCTATATATCCATAGATATATGCACTTTATATATTTACATTTATCCTAATATTAATTTTAGCAATTCATAATGATACATATTTCAAATGAATTTCTTAAAGGCAAGATAGTTACATTGATACATAGGTATACTCCTAAACCTTGATCTATTTATAATTTAAATCATTTAAATTATTTAAATTTTATATTATATTCATTGATTATATACTATAATATGATGTTGGTTATAGGCCATTCACCAATAAATCACTCAAGTTGGACTAAAGCGAAGGCAAGATGTGTTATACACACCCAGGTATGTATTCATTTTCCTTTAAACTAAAAATTTCATTACTAGATTAAAGAGGGGAATGTATATCATATTTATGAATTATATACCACCTCAATATTCTACGCTTAGAAAAAATCATAATTTGGTTATTCCTCTTAATTATAGACCTTTCCTTCTTTCACAAGTATCACATATGTTCTCTTGTGCCCCATATCATATCTCTTAGTTTGACCAATCTTATGTTGATCACCCAGGTCTTCTATCTTTCTTAGAATTCTTAAAAACTGATTATCTTATGCCTCTATAATTTTTAAGCCTCTACCTATTTTTTTGATCCTTGGACACTTGCATGCTAGATAGACACCTATGTCAATGGACACCTATGTCAATGCAAATGTCCTATTCCAACACAAGTGTCATGTTCCCTAAATTTACCTAATTTTCAAATGAAACATATCCTAATGGTCAACATAAGTGATTTACTATGAGATATTAATCAAAAGGATTGATATAATATAAGATCAACCCTCATTCATTCCTCACCTAACATACACCTAACATTCATACAAAATAGCATTAAAATATCATTCAATTACTTCCCTATTTTCTCTTATTTCCATATTAGTCATAGGGACATCACATCTATAGTTTTGAAGTACTTTAGTAGTATCCCAAGAACTATATTTTCTATGTTATAAGCTAGGTCATTAATGTACTTACTTATCACATATTGCATGACTCACATATAAGGATAACTACATAAATATGATGCCCTTTTTAGAATATTGGATATGTATAAAGTGTTCACTAATATAGGGGTATTTTGGGTAGCTTGACACCATGTGCCCACTAACCCATTTCTCCCACAATTACTATAAAGATGAATAACTAGGGTTTGATCATTTGATAAGAAGTGATAGTCCATGACCTAGATCTAAATGTACCAGAGTGAAGGTGAAAATAAACCCAAAAACATACATCTAGTTTCATATTTTTTTAATATTTACTCCATATTGAACACTTGCATATGATACAAGCTAATGTAAGTGTCTATGGCTATAGAGCCACTTAATCCAAAATTTGGTGACTATTATAAAATATTTTTCTATTTTGCTTCCTACCTTTTCTAGATCTAGATTTGTATCAGCATCAAAACCAAATAAGTATCTTGTTTTCATTATCATTGCAATATCTAACATCTATACTTTCCATTTTAGCATATCTTAGCATAATAAATTTGGTATATATTTCATCAGAGTATTTTAATTAATTACCCTACTATAGATATATTTATCACCCTTGTGCTTATTAATTTTTATATTATTAACCTTATCTATCCTATTAAGATCCATATTCAATTTAGGGTTAAACAATTATGTGTAGTTTCCAAAACTATCAAGGCTATTAAACCTGCATTTGAAACTGATGGATTTTATAAATGTTATATAGTAACGATTATTTGATCATCTATATCAATTGGTATTAAATAATTTTTTATATCTATTGCATTTTCATGGTTATTATCTCTTCTTAGAATATTCTTAATGGAGAAATGATCAAATCATGTGTATAAACATTGCACTATATATATATATATATATATATATATATATATATATATATATATATATATATATATATATATATATATATATATATATATATATATATATATATATATATATATATATATATATATATGGGATTAGATTTTCTTCTTTTATTTGTTAAACATATGTAGCTTGATTAAAAACAATTATGAATATAAATTTATCTTAGTATATTTAATTTGTAAATTAGGAGCATCATATAATCACAAAATTGATGCCTCATATTTTATGATATTGTTTATACATGAAAACCCAATCTATATGCAAATGGCATAAGCTCTCCTTATGGAGTAATAATAAAAATCACTACCTAGTGCATGATGCACATCTTGAACCATAAAAAAACATTATCCATGTATTTTCATTAATATTATATGTTATGAAATCATCCCTAGAATTATCTCTGAGTGGTGTTAATCTTGTAATGGGAAGTGGGCTAACTGGTCTATGATAACTTGGCCTTTTATCAAAATTTTAGATATAATATTTAAATCAAATTCCATGATTAACATTACCCATTTTGATATATTACCTAAGATATTAGTTTTTTACATGAGAAACTATAATGGATCATCCTTTATAATAACTTGGGTCTCATTATTAATCATGTAATGTCAAAGTTTCTATGTGGTAAATACAAGAGCCAATCATAATTTTCCCACTATACTATAATTGTGCTCATAGTAAATAAGTGTAAAAATAGTATAATATATATCTCCTTCTCTATTATAATCATCATACTATGCTATAAAATCACCTAATGTATGATCTATAGTAAGAATGTATAATAAGAGTTATCTAGATGGAAACCCATTAAGCAAAATATACATAAAATGCATCCAAAAGTTATGTTACTATTTAAGGAAAAGGTTCAAATATTAATTGATGAAAATTTATCTCAACTTGAAGACTATCAAAAATGGGTGTCTAATATTGTTTTGGTAGTAAATCCTAATGTAATAATTCAATGTTTCTTAGATTAAAGATATTTAAATAAGGTTTGTCTTAAAGATGATTTCCCACTATCAAACATTGATATGATTGTGGATTCCACCCCAAGATATGAGATGATATCATACACGGATGGATTAAACATTATAATAAAATCATAATTACTAATGAGGACTAAGATAAAACATAATTTATCACACCATAGGTAATTTTGTTATAGTGATTTCTTCCGGATTAAAAAATTATTGAGCTACATACCAATGAGCGATGACACATATTTTTCACGGTATTATTCACAATAAAATATAGGATTATGTGGATGATTTAATTGAAAAATAAAAATAAATATAAGATCATGAAACTTATTTATGATAGATATTTGAGTGGCTACAATAGTATAATATATGTCTAAATCCAAAGAAGTGCATTTTTGGGGTTACATTAAGAAAATTGCTAGGTTGAATTATATCATAATGAGATATTAATGTTTATCCTTAAATGGTAAAATCTATTATTAATATTCCTCCACCATAATGGTTAATAAAATCTAATCTTTATAGGGTAAAATTTAAGTGATATGTCACTTTGTAGCTTAGTTAATAGATAAGATACAATACTTTACAAGGCTACTCAAAAAATATATAAAGTTTGATTGGGACATAAAATTCCAAGAAAGTTTCAAGTTTCAAGGAAATCAAACAATATTTTTTTAATCCACATCATGCCTCTAATATTTGGGTAAAGTGTTATTTGATGTACTACAACCAAATTATAAATGCCTGGCATATCAAAGTATGCCCAAGTATATATCTTGAGAAAATCATGTAACACTTGCTTTATTGATTTATCCTTATCATTTTTAAATGCAATAACCAAAAGTATGATTCATAGATCTATATTTTTTCCATGATTAATTATCTATCTCTTCATTTATAAGTGTGGATCTATCTTTGACATAAGGTGTAGTAGGATTTGTATCATAATAATCAACTTGGACATCATTATGTGAAATCTTAGTCTTTTCAAAATATGCATGAGAATCCATCCCACCTATACTATTCACCTTGGGATTATATTATATCCTAAGGTCTATGTTATAATTTAGAGGTATAGGGGAGGTAAAAATAAGAACTTACTGTGATCTCTAACATCTACTAGTAATAGATAACAATTCAAACTAAACCATGTAATAATAAGCATCATGTTATTGTTCATTATTAAGATCTTGGTTTATCTTATATTTTATATTTTCCATGAAATTATGGATCCAAAGATTTACAGTAAACTTAAAGATTTTACATATTTTATGGTAGATATAGGTAAATAAAGCCAAAAACCTTTGAATGAATAAATGATAAAAATACTTAGTCATTATGATCAGTGATGAATTTGGAAATCAGAAAATCAAAAATTTGAAACCCTAACAAAAAGTGCCAAAATAGAAGGAAAACTTAACATAAGCTAAGTTTTAGAATATTCAATTCACATCATGTTCACCAATATGTTTAATCAAAATTGGGGATTATACAAATAAATCTAATCTAATAATGACAATCTACTAATTAAATTATGGTGTATAAAATATGCAATCACTCACACAAACTAATTTAGAACTTATTGTTGGAGGTACAATCCTTAAGAGGAGGGTTAATCAGTGAGCCTAGATATTTAAATTTCAATTACAATCCTTTAAAATATTAACCAATTATCATATATCAACTTTATCAATAAGTATTAACAAGAGAGCTCATACATTCAATGAATACACAATATCAAACACATAACATATAGTTCCTATGGGAAAACCTCATGGGCAATAAAACCCACTCTCAAGCCTAAATCAAAAATGGAATACTATCATATAATAAATTACAAACATGAGATTTACCAACTCATTTAGACCAACAAACCTTGATCATATCCTCCTGACCAAAGGTATTTAGTAGAAAACCTATTTCACAAGGAGCAACTACCCCTAAGGAGGACCAAGTACTTTAGACCCTCGTTTGAACACATCCACATTATAAATGATGTCTTCAACACATGATGATGTATATATATTTATCTAACCCATATACAAACTCTCTCTCTATCTCAAATAGGCCTCTAACTTAGGCATACCACACTCTCTCATTCTTCATTCACACTATCCTCATATGCACACTCAAACCTCTTAATATATCTTGAAAGATAAAGATAAATTATATGACATCATAAATATGACCTAAAATTCATTCACATATTCAAAAATATTCTCTGTATCTCAACCCATCCACTAGGCACATCTACTTCTCCTTCACTCCACCACTCTCACATGCACACCTTGTACTCTCTCACAAAGTCTTCTACAAGCTTAGAAATCAACACATTTGATTTTACTATATATAGAGAATCCATGAATTAAAAAGACCAAAATATTTACTTATCAGCCATAATACATTCCTTCACCCTTAATGCATCTCAAATGGGTCACGCTTAAGCATAATCCACTTTTAAATAAGCCTAAGTCATTTTTAGGACATATGGAGACCCATTTAGCTCTTTTACACTTCTCTAAGAAAAAAATAAAATAAGAACACTTTAAAAAAGCATGGAAAGATTCAATATATCCCCCTTAAGTTTCCATATCCATTGCATTACCCTTCTACTTAAATGCAAAATGTTTAAATAATATTTTGTGCACACAATCATTATGAACAAACACTCAGTCACCTTCTAATCCTTTGTTCATACTACGTACAATTGATCAAACCTTCATAATTCACATAGAGCATAATTATGGAGTCTAAAATGCTCCTCAATATCCAATTCACCATGAAACATAAAAACAAGATCAATTACTCTTCTCGGGTCACTTGTAGAACAAGCATGAACACATAGTCAACTTTGAAGATCAATATATTTGAATGTACACACTTCCAAATATTCAAATGAATATTTATAGATGTGCCTTGGAGTATTATACATATTTTATTCTTTTTAAACTATCAAATTCTACTTGGATCAAAAGTTATGGCCTAAAAACTAGACACTAATCTTTCCTTCATAAATTCAAATATTCAAATGTGAACGATCATAGTTAAACCTCAACCACTTTACTCACATATCATGTCCTCACTACTCAGATTAAACACACACCATTGATATTATTTGATCTTTAAAACATATGCACCAATTCTCAAATGTTTAAATTCAGTCACTTTGACTTCATCTCATGCAATCTTACAATGTTGTCTCATCGCACACCATCAATCTCTTGTACATAGATTGGTCTTAACAATGTTAAAAAAATGTCACTTTAACCTCTTAAATTTAATATGCACCATTGATATCTATTTGTATGATCTCCCACTCACTATTTATCCTTGAAATAATCTTGATCTTTATTTTTTATTATCATTAAACAACATGTACTTGTCCTCATCTCACTGCTTCTTGACATCTTAGAGCAATGCACTCCATCGAACTTACTCCAACTTTGACTAAGTATGGGAAACCATAATCAAAATGCTTGGGGGATAACTTTACATCCATATATATTTGACTTCTCTTAGGTTCATGACCTAATATTTAGTATATAGCAACTAGGTACAAATGTGATCACAACCATATGACCAACTCCCCCTAACTCATCCACACGTGGCAATGGTGATGTCAAAAAACTACCCACTCATATTTTCTACCACTAAACCTAAACTATCTAGATGAAAAATATGGACTACCAAATGAATTCAAATTATGCACACAATCTCTCCAATCATCCTTGACCACTGATAAGACCCTTTCATATTTTCAAATCACCATACTTATCCCTTAACATCTCTAACCATGTTAAAACTGAAGATCAACCAAGCCTCTTATAAGCACAATATGACAAGCACATTGCACACTTTTTCATTGTCACTTAGTCTATCAAATCACTTCATCCACTCACTATAACACCTCCATGACATCACCATGAAATCAATGAAAACTCTCCAATAATCTCCCCCTTTGTAATTGATCTCAACAAACATTATTCAACTCACCTTCTCTCTCTTCAAGCACTCTCACACTAAGAACTTTTCCCCCCTTTAACACAATGACAAAGTGGGCACCAAATGATCTTAAGGACCTAAAAATACCACCAAAAAGAGAGGAAAATATTATAAATATGATACAAACTCCCCCTTATGTTGAGCCTACTTCTCTCTTCTTATCTTGACACCTTCCTCTTGCTCCATGCCAACACTCTTCTTCAACCAAGTACAATAACCAATGAAGAAAGAACTCAAAAAACACTAAAATATGATGGAACATACTAAGAGACATTTTATAGGGACCCCCCCACCCCCCAATATTTGTGAGCCATTTCACATCTTGAGCAACTTTAGATCTCCAAACATCATGAAGAACCATCACACAAATTTTCTAGCCTTCTCTCTCAAGATACCATAAGGACCATCAGCAAAACTTAATGCTACTCACCAAACAAGAAAATTTCTATCAATCAACCTTATAAATCTCCATGAAATAAACATACCTTGATATTTTTGAGTAACTAAGTAAAATTACTCTTCTTCACACTAGGTCTATCTAGACTCCTTATATCCCTACCTAGAACTTGTAGAGCCCATAGCTTTTAGTAGAAAAAACTTCAATACCTTAAAATAAATATATGGAACACTCTCATATTCCCCCTATATCACACTAAATTGAATCACATACCTCATTTTTTTCAACATAATTCCTTCACAAAACTACTAGCCAATTAGACCTCCATCTTGACAAAAACATGAACAATTTGAAAACCAAAAACCTTCAAATCTTTGTGAAGTTATATTTGATAGCCCATTCAGCCCATTCAACATATTATGAGGCCTTATATCTCAACTCATAAGGAAAACCACTTTTATAGTAGATCCTAAAACCCTAGAATCTCAAAATAAATAAAGTTAACACAACACCTTCCAGTTAATATCTACCTATAAAACTTCTTACACACTTGGAGACAATCATCACATAATTTTGGCCAAATAATTTAGCTTCTACACCTTTAGTAACCTTAACTTATTATACCATGGCTTTTGTCCTATAATAAGATAGATAAACTTGAGAGTACATATAAACTTTCAAATTAACTTTAGCATACCTTTAGATCAAAAAACACCTAGAGCACATCATAAAGAAGTGCACAAACCTTTCTCAAAACCAAACTCTTCTTACCATTTCATCAAACTCATTGATCTACCTGGAACCATTCATTCTGATCTTATATTATAACTCCTTCATAAACCTTTGGAGTAAACTCATGAAATTATTTCTCCCCCTTAGATAATGACCTTCTAATATCAACACAAGTCTCTATATAGAATGTAATTATGATCTTGAACATATAAACTTGCTTTTCCACAATAAACATGACTCCTAAGAAGCATAGGTAGAGACACACTATTTCACAATGTCCTAGAATAATGTGAAACTAGGAGTTGCCCACAATTCCTCATATTCCTTGGTCAGCTAGTGCTTATAGTTCTTATTATTATTCTTAGTCTTGAGAGAATTAATATGTTCATCCACTACAACATTCTCCTTTTATACAATAGAATTGATAATACTGGAGATAACATAGATTCATGACATACCTTTTTATTTAAAGCATCAACCTTACAACTTGGAACCTCATTACTAAGTATGGATAATTGATGTTATTTACATGATTATTTCTCAATAATATTAGGATTTTCACTTGGATCTATATAAATCTTAGGACTAGCCTCAACCAGTACCTTGATCTTCTCCTTGATCTTGGTCTCTTCATTCTCAACATGAGTAGTCAATGAGATATCTTGGCACTCTTCACCTTCTATGGTGCTATCCACCATATTAAATAGATTAATTACACCTACAATCTCATCATGACTCATACTTACCACCTTTTACTTCCATGAGTTGACTTGCCTTCTTCCGTGGACTTAAGGAGCCTAATTGAACCTATTATAACTTATAGGCCTTTAGTTATAGAATCTAACAATATGAACTCTCTTTTGATAGTTGAAACACATCATACTTTTTGTCAAAATATCATTATGTCTTACCATATTTGGATAAAATCTTGCAATGTGTCCTAATTCATAACAACTGTAGCATTTAATATCTCTTGAAGGAAACTTAGCTTGTCTTACCTTAAAGAGACAATGCTTTACAAAATGTCCCACATCATTATATTTAAAACACTCAACCTTACTTAAATTTTTTGACTAATGGCCCCCATCATAGTTCCAAGCAAACTAATTTCTAATAGGTCTCTTATATTCTCTATCTATTGCCCAAATTGATTACAAGTATAGAAGTAACCATTGAAATTTACATACCTCATGGTATTTGACTATCTGATCTAATTTATCTCCAATCTATTTTCACCATCATTTCATTTTTGATGATTTATTTTCAAAGGCTAATTATCCTTGTTCACATTAGTCTTCATCTTGTCTTGAGTTATAATATCTGATTCTTCTTTATATCCAAGACTAGTCATATCACTTGCATGCTTTTGATCATTTAGAATGTTGTCTAGATCACTTGATCTCTTCTCAAATCTCACAAATGACATTAACTTACTAGATACCTTCTTTAACTCAGGTTTTAATGAATTATTTTCAATTACATACCTTGCACATTCATCTTCTTTAGCCTTTAGGCTTGAAGATAGGATTTCTAATTGAAAACTGAGATGCTTGACCATATCTTCATGCTCCTTAGCATCTTCATCTATTATTGCCTCAAACACACTAAATTGATCCTCAATGTCCTTGATTTTATATTTCATCTTCTTATTGATATTCTCAATCTTCAGTTATTCATGAGCATTAGTCAATGCAATCTCATAATCCACCTCATCTTTATCATCATCTAAATCACTCTAAGTAGACCCCTTTGGATTTGAGAAATTAAATTCCTCATCCATGAATATATCTTCATATTTGATAGTACCATCATCTTCATCATCATACTCTAAGTCACTGACTTCACTCTCATCTGATGAGCTACAATCTTCTTTGGTATAGAGACTTTTATTATCTTTGAGGTACTTCTTGTTATCAAATCTTATGAATCCCTTTTTAATTTTATCATACTTAAATGTTCTCTTACCATTATCATTACCTTGATCATGCTCTTCATCATCATCCTTTTTATACTTATGAGGGAACTTATTAGAAAAATGTCTTATCTCACCATAATTGAAGCATTTGAGGGGTAGTTTACCGTTATACTTGCCTGAACCTATTCTCAATTTCCTTGAAATCAAATAAATTAGTTCATCCTCATATATATAAGGAATTTCATCCTCATTGATTGTTTTACCTTATAACTTCTTCTTTATATTCATTTTAGTCTTGAAATTTGCTTCCTTCTATGGTGGTATACCATCATTCTTTCTCATCTCATAGGTAGTAAGGGTGACATGCAATTGATCCATCTTCAACTAAGTAAGATCATGAATTTCTTCTATAGAAAATACTTTCAAATAAAAATTGAGGGATAGGGATTTTAATACCTTTTCAACTATAGTATCTTCTTCAAGGTTCTCACCAAGACATCTGATGATGTTCATAATCTCATCAACTATCTATAGAAAGGATGCCACAAAATATTCTTCATTCATCTTGAGACTTTTAAATTGCCTTATGTGAGTCAATAACTTAGCAAGCTTTACCTTTGAATCTCTTTCATAAATGATCTAATTGTTTTCCCATATCTCTCTAGTAGATTTACAATGGATTGCCTTGGCGTATTCAATGTCTAAAATACCACAAGTAATACCATTCATTGCCTTGGAATTATTCTCAAACAAATTCTTATCTATAACATTAAATGGAGGATTAGTAGGAGCAATATATCCATTCATAACATATTTACAAAAATTAAACCATAGAGACATAATGCATGTCCTCATCCTAACACTATAAAATTCATAATTGGATCCATTGAAAATTTGTGCTTACTTAGTAGAGAAACCTCCTTGATGACTACCCAGATTATACTTTGGATCACCTTCAAGCTATTAAGCCTCTACCAAAGGAACTACTCTGATACCAATTTTTATATGTACAATCATTGAGAGGAGGGGGGTGAATTAGTGAGCCTAAATATTTCAATTTTAGTCCTTTAAACTATTAACCAATCAAAATTTATGAACTTTATCAAGAAACATTAACAAGAGAGCTCATACATTTAATGCATACACAAGATCAAACACATAACACATAGTTATTATGGGAAACCCTCATAGGGAATAAAACCCACTCTCAAACCTACAACACAAATGAAATAATATCCTATTAAATTACAAACAAGATATTTATTAACTCCTTTAGACCAAAAAATGTTGATCATATCGTCTTGACCAAAAGTATTTAGTGAAACACCTATTTTACGAGGAGAAACTACCCCTAAGGAAGACTAAGTACTTTATACCCTCTTTTGAACACCTACACCTTATAAATTATGTATTAAACACCTAATTATGGATCTCTATTTATCTAACCCATACACAAACTCTCTCTATCTCAAACATACCTCTCACATAGGTATGCCATAATCTCTCTCCTTCTTCACTCACACTATCCTAATATGCACACTCAAACATCTTCACATATCTTCAAACTACAAAAGAACTTATATAACATCAAAAATATGACTTACAAGTCATATACATAGTCAAAAATATTTTTTACATCTCAACCTATCCACTGGGCATATCTACTTCTCTTTCACTCCACCACTCTCACATATACACCTTACACTCTCTCACAAAGTCTTCCACAAGCCTATAAACCAACACATTTAGTTTCATTATATATATATATATCATCCATGAATTAACAAGACCATAATCTTTCCTTGTAGACCACAATACATGACTTCACCCTTTAGTCATCTCACATGGGTCACACTTAAGCACAATCCACTTATAAATAGGCCTAAGTCACTTTTAGGACCTATAGAGACCCACGAAACTCTTTGACACTTATTAAAGAAAATAAATAACATATAAACACTTTAAAAAAGCATAGAACCATTTTACATGATATATAGGTCCCCCTTAAGTGTCCATATCCATCATAGTACCTTTCAAATTAAACACAAAATGCTTAAATAATATTCTATGCACACAGTCATTATGAGTGAACACATAGTCAACTTTTAAGCCTTTGTTCATAATGCATATGATTGATAAAACCTTCATAATGAACATAAATCATCATAATTGAGTCTAAAACACTCCCTAATAGCCAATTCACCATGAAACATTGAAACATCATCAATAGAAGCTCAATTACTCTTCTTAAGTCACTTACATAATAAGAACAAGAACACAATAAACTTTAAAGCTCATTATCTTTCATCATACACACAGATCTTCAAATAAATATTTTTAGATGCACCTTGGAGTCCTATACATATTTTCTTTTTACTACACTATTAAATTTTTCCTAGATCAAAATTTATGTCCCAAAAACTAAACACTGGTTTTTCCTTCATAAATTCAAATATTCAAATGTTAATGACTATAGTTAAACCTTAACTAATTTACTCACATATCATGTCCTCAATGTTTAGATTAAACATGCATTATTGATCTTACTCAATATTTAACATATAGGTACCAATTCTTAAGTATTAAACCTTAGTCACTTTGACCTCATCTCATGTAATCTTACAATGTTGACTCATCATGCACATCAATCTCATGTGCATAGCTTTATCTTTAACAATGCTAAAAAACTATCACTTTGACCTCTTGAATTTAATATGCACCATTGATCTCTATTTATATGATCTCCCACTCATGGTTGATCCTTGAAACAAGCTCAATGTTTATCTCTACTCAGCGTTAAAAATCATGTACTTGTCCTCATCTTGTTGCTTCCTAAACACTTGGAGAAACACACTCCATATATATTTCTCTAACTTTAACTTGTGCATAAATGACTTTGGGAACCTTTCTTATTTTCTTGGAAGGTCAACTTTTCACCTCCATATCTTTTGCTTCACTCAAGTGCATGTTCTAAAAATTGGACCATATGATCTCTTCACATAGTTTAATCCATCTATGTGTCAAAATGATCCTAGAACCCTCACACAAGTGAGATATATCACCATTCAAATTCATTCTCAAAATATTTTGTCATAGAGCCAAATATGCTTAGAACTTGCCTGGAAGGCCAACTTTGCACATGCATATATCTTGATGTGCTTCAGCGTATAACCTAAAATTTATTGCAAATTAAATAGACACAAAACTAAAAAAAACCCATATGATCACCTTCTCTTGAAACATCCACATGTGTGAGATATAACTTCATCAATAAGCTTACTCAACTCTTTCTTGCCTCATGAAAATTTGGCTAAGTATGGGAAAACACTATCAAAATGCCTGGGAGCCCAAATTTACACCCACATATCTTTGACTATGCTTAGGTGCATGACCCAAGATTTATTTCATATCAACTAGGTAAAAATGTGATCACAACCATATGACCAACTCCCCCTGAGTCATCCACATTTGGCAATGGTGACATCAACAAATTTCTAACTCAAATTTTTTGCCACTAAACCTAAATTATCTAGATGAAAACTATGGACTACTAGATGAATTCCACTTATACATAGAAAATCTCCAATCATTATTGACCACTGATATGACCCCTTTCACATTCTCAAATCACCATACTCATCCCTAAACATTTCTAACCATGCCATAACTGAAGATCAACCAAGCCTCCTTTAATCACACTAGGACAAACACATTATAAACTTTGTCATTATCACTTAGGATATCAAATCACTTCATCCACTCACTAAGACACCTCCATGACATCAACATAACATCACTGATAACTCTCCAATAGTTATTAATTTTTAAAATATGTTAAAAAAGGAAAATACGAACCAAGAAATACTTAGTTGGAAATCAGACATGTAATATTATGACTATGACAATGATATTTACTGTAGGGATTTGAAAATTAATTTGAATATATAATAGGGTTTCACATATACCTAGTAAAAGGTTATGCTATCTATACTAGGTTACACCATACTATAATCTATAGGGTGCATCAACATCTAGTAGTTTTTTTGCATCTATGTAAAAATGGGGTTGTGGGCCTTCTATTGTAATTTCTATTTGCATGATCTAAGTCACTCAATTTTATGAAAAATCCATTGTGCACCTTTTTATTCACTTGGAACTTGGCTTAATAGAAAATGAAAAATAAACATAATACATGGGAAAAAATGGTTAGTGGCTAAATTTGTGCTTAAAATAAAAACCCTTATATTGAGCGTTACCTATATACAAATACTTTTAAGAGGTATTAAACTCTATGTAGTTGTCTCATACTATGATGGTGTGTGTGAAATACTAGTGTAATTATAAATGTTGGTGTAATCTTGGAGCAATTATGTGATTTAATAATGACATTTGACCTTATAGGTTTATACAAGCTTATCATAGGGATTATTAGGATATGTAGACTTAGAATTGGGAATAATAGGTAATATTCTCTCAATGTGAAGTTAGAATAAGTCTAATATTCATAATCTAGAACCCTCTTGATAACTAATGAACACATGAATAAGAATTGTGATTTTATAATAGTGTTTTAAGAAATTAATCTAATGGTACTTTAAAGACATGCAATAAAACCCATTATGTGATTTTTAATTTTAAATATTAGTCATTATTTGGTAGGAGGACATGATTGATGGATTTAAACATTATATGAAAGAAAGATATTCCTTGAGGAGTGGCCTTGTCTGAGGAGTAAAGAAAACTAAACTAGATGTGTGGCTCAATATGATAGTGAGTTTAGGATGCTTGAAATAAATAATATGGATATAATGTATTATATTTTCTCAAGGGTAAGGGTCATCTGCATAGAAGTAGAGGAATATCAAGATTAGAGTTTTGGAATTGAGCATGAGCTAGGTGTGTATAAGGATATAGTACCAAGTTCATTAATTTAGCATTAAATGTTAATTTTAGTGATTACAAAATCATGTAATCTATCCTAAAATCTGATTCTTTCTATTTTTCAAGGTTTGAATCTATATGATAATCCCACTAGTATTCCCACCTTTTGAGGTGAGGGATGTATGTTGAAAATCACTCATCTCAAAATAAAAGAGTTATACGCACCATGTTATATATAAAAAGATGTAAACATCTAAGGCATGTGTGCTAGCATGACTAGATTATGTCATCACAAAAATATTAGATCATTCTTGCACATATGAAACATGTATCCTAATGTATGCAAGTATCATGTTAATATTTATATATCAACTTTGCACATATTAATAGTCGTCATAATAATGATCATTGAAAATATAATCACTCAATAGTAAGCCATACAAAATAGACATGATATGAATAATGACAATGCACATAAGTATAATAATTAATGATTTGAATCATGACACCATAAGATCAATAAGTATTTATATATGTATCCATGCATATGCACACAATTCACCTAATATCACATAATATAACACACTATTTCACACATAATGATCATCACCCAAATGAAATACAAAATAAAGGGTCACACCATGTAACAATCATCAATGATAAGATACAAAACACACAACATTATCACCATACATATAATAAGTAAATATTATCTACACAATCAATCCATGTTATCATCATACTCAATAAAATGTAATATACATGTAATTTAGCAATATAGAGATTATATACAAGATGATTTAATGTATAATTGGTGTAGGTAGCTCAATATGATCAATGGAATTGTCATATAAATATAAAACTTGTATAGTGTATCATGATGTCTCTAATGTAGGATGACAACCCTTAAGTTTATGAATGCCTCACATAAGTATATCCATGTCATATTTAACCTATATAAATTGAATTATAATCATCTATATCATGAAAATTATGTGCGTAGTATATGTATATGTAATATACCATGTATATGATAAATAACATAATTCAATCATGTAAACTAGAAATTCATGTCATGCATAGGTCTTGATATTTGATTTTTTAAAATTTTAATTTTTGAATCTGATGTATGTTAATTATAACTAATGATCCCATTAATGGGATTTTCACCCATAGGTCCCATGGGAATCATGATGAATGTTATTCATTGTAGGCAAATAATAACACATGTATTAGTATTTAAATCTGATAAATGATCTCAAACTATAACATGTCCATCATGATCATCATAGCTAAAATGAACCTATATACCCTATGTAGATATATAAACCATAGTGTTTTTTGCATTATTATATACTCTAAGAGTATGAAATGATGTTTTCTATGGAACATGTTTATCTTCCTATAGACACACCTAGGTTGTGACTAAATAGGTATTGTCTACTATGTAACATGAATATACCTATGATGTAATGGATATTTAAGCATTTTTTTTCAAGGAAGATCAATTACCTATCTCTAAACAACCTTATTAGAATGAACCTGTACAAGTTGTATAACTAGTTTTTGGGTAAGTTTTCAAGGAAACTTTTCTAGATAAATAAGATATTCATATGGAAGACTCATAACTATAACCATTGAACTACTATAAATATATTTAAAACATTGGTGTAACAAATATGGTAGTAAAAAAATTCTTATGTATCCATGTATGTCTTAGTAATATGTCAAATGCCTTGGTATTGGGTAAAACCAAGAATAAAGGAACAAATATTGGAAGGCCTACCATAAGTGATAACACAATACTCCCAATAGGGTTATGTCTCTTACCATAAAATCATTTCACCATATTTTTTTAATAATCAAGTATTAATGTGTGTACCTAATACTAGTGTAAACATTTTCTCTTGATATATTATCCACCATGACACTATGTATAGGTTGTTAAACAATGTAGACACATAAAAATAATGGTACATTAATAGAATCATTGTCATGAATTTCAACATCCTCAAATGTAATTAAATGTAATTTTATAGGTATACTTATAAGTGTACCAATAATACCATCTATATAATTCAAATTTTCAATCAGAAAATCATAGGAACTAAGAAGAGGGCATGATTTGTAAGTCATATGCACCTCAGGATTATTCTTCATCTCTTATGACACGTGATTTTGAAAGGGAACATAAAATATTTTTGAATTTGTATTCATATTAGGTTGTACCCATGAATAATTTATAGATGTGATAATATCATTGAATTAACTTATGTTTTTATCAACAAAATCCTATATATTATGTCTTAACCCAAAAAGTTTATTCTTAGAGTGTCACACACATCTGTGGTAATCACAATATCCATTGAAATCAAATGCCTTAGATGGTTCATTATTCATATAAACATATTTTAATGGAGGGAGTGATATTATAATTAACTAAATTTACTTATTTGGCATCTTATGAGGAGATTTGAGAAATTAAAAAAAATCCTCCATTGAGGAGCCTATAAGATAAGTTGATTCAAAAGTTGTGACACTACATTACCTATTAAATTACCTCATTATTAGTATCATTCACTTTAGATTTGAAGGTTTTTTTATATGGAAAATTTCACCAATATATGTCTAATGATTAGTCCCATAATTTAGTTTTTTCATAGAATTGATCTTGAATTCATAACCCTTGACTATCTGGCATAAGTTATCAAAATATTGGAATCATTTGAGATTGATAGACTCATGCATTATATCAAGAAAGATTCTATAAAATATTTATTGAAAATAATTATAATCCACATGATTTTTCATCTTATAGAGCATGGTCATCTCACATATCGCATATTCATTGATGGGTGTTTTACCTATTTTTGATAAAATGTGTTGTAACTAATAGTGTAAAACTGGATAGATGTTAGAATGCTAAAGATGTAGAATAAGTAAGAATTTTAATTTTAGAAATTGGTAAATATAGAAAACTATATTTTTTGAAAAAACTAATAATAAATGTATTTAGCTCAAATTAGGAACTTTATTGACTATTTTAGATATATTTAAGTATAAATCAACAAAATATATGATTGTGGATGCTCATATAAAGAAACAAATTTGAAACTTCTCCTAGATAAGATGACTATAGGTGGAATATAGTTCACGATACTAAAATTTTATGACTACATACTTTCCTCAATTCATTATGATAAAATGAATGGCATGAAAAATATAGGACATGTAAAACCCTAAAAATGATAGATCAGAATAAGGATCTCAAAATATTAAAATATAGGACCACTTTATCTCAAAAATAGTGTAAACCACTTGTGTTTATTGATTGAAGACTTATCTATGTTGAATATGGTGAAAACCTAAATGTTATGCTTTCTATAAATGTTTATTGAGTAAATTGAGATATAATGATTTAGATTATGCTACTATAGTCATATAAAATTTTAGTTGAGTACAATGAGTGTCACTTGAGATAACCCATCCCTAGCTTATTCCTAGACCTATCTCAGGGCCTCTTTCAATACTTATCTAGCTTTTGTGTAGGCCTTTATACTTCTATAAACATCTCAAAATTAGTCTTAAGCCCTCTCCTAAGGATTCAGGTCCCTAGTGCTTTAGGTTTTGCCACTTGGACACTAACACCCATTGCTAGTGTCCCACTTTTAACACTAATGTCCCTTGCCTAATTTCAAGCCCAAACAATATATTTTCAATTCCTAAGACACCTAGGGTTGTTCTATAACTATTTAAAACCCTACATAAGAACCATATCAATATAAATACACAACTTTTATTCCTTTATCCACTAGATGGAAATTAGATGTAAAATACACAAATAAGCTTAGAACAAGTTTTACAAAATCAAGGCTATTGATCCATATTATACATTTCTTATACATAAAGTCATCTACAACCATTCCAACCCTAGAATACATAGATTTTTATCTCAATCCTCATTCAAAGCACTCAAGTTGACATTCATACTAGCATTCACTTGCACTTGCACCAAGCATTTATGTAGGAGTACATCAGGCTTGATCTATCCTCAAAGTATTGGTATGTAGGAAACTATCAACACATCGAGGTGTTGAGGATGTCCAACCTACCTAGCTAACATTACACTTTTTTTACTTGTGCCACTAAAATACCCTAAAAATATGGAGGTCTAGGTTTTGATCCTAAATTAGTCAAAAATAGTATACAAATATCAAATTAGAGCTCATCCACATAGGTACAAGTAGGTTAAACTCAGCTAAATATGTACCTATTAGATCAAATAGATCCTTCACAAGGGACATTATCACTAAAAGTAAGACACTAGCATTGCAGTACTACTATATAAGGTATAAAACTATTATCTAGGAGGTTTTTTTGACACTTGGACCCTATTTGTGACACTCATATCTACTTCCACACTAGTTTTTATCTTCCAAAGCATCTATCTTAGTTAGTTTCTAGCTAAGTACTCATTTTGTCATTCATTCCTATTTTTAAAAATATTTAATTAGGTTAATTATTACACAAATATATAGTTGTATTTATTGCATATTTATATATTAATTTAATGTACTGAGACCTTTTAACAACTTAGGGCTTAAACTCCATAAAGCCTTAAAGGTTAGATCAATTACATATAATTCAATGTTTTCCTTATTTTATCTTTAAAACACTAATGAAAACCTTGAATCTTTGAAACTTTAAATAAAGAGGGGAGTATAGTGGGGTGATATGACCTTAATTACCCATTTGATGATTTACCAGTACATACACATCCAATATCCAAACAAGGGAAATCAAGCATATGTAGTTCTCCCACCTAGAGTGATTATGCAATTGTGTTCCTTGACTATCTATATGTAGCTAAAAATGAATTTTATACTTGATAATGATAACTCTTGACTTACTTGGATATGCTCTATACTTGGCTCATGGATGCTCCTTGTGAGAGATATTTAATTATAAAATAATAAGACAAATTTGTAATAATATGTAAATTAACAACCAAGTGAACCTTTTGACAATTTTGTTTATTAAACATTGTGAAACACGTGGGAAGACCCAAAATTATTGATTTAAATTTTATAAACTAGTCATTATTTATCATGGGATGTGGCTACTCTAGGGTGAAATGAGCACGACAACACTCATGTATACCTAGTTCAGACATGTCCCAAATGATTAGGGATAACTTTCTTGATCTAGAGATAATTAGAGGGTGATATTAATTAATTTGATCATTTGAATTTACAATTTTTGTGTAATAATTAAAATAAAAAAGGGTCAATACTACATATAGATTAACATCTTAGAGTAATGGAGAATAAGAGTCATGTATTTAGGCACAAGTCATGTGATTTAGGATATGACAATATTTAGCATTATGAAGTACCTATGATTAGATTTATGTGTCTACATTTATCCTCAATTTATTATAGTAATGAAATTATTGGAGTAAAAAAGAAATAATTGAACCTAAATGTGTATACAATACTTTATCTTTGAGAATAAACTATAATTTTGTAGGAAAGTCAAATTTAGTAAACCCTATAACAACACATGAAGTAGTCATTTGTCCATATTTAAAATTTAAAAAAACTAAACTTTGAAATTTGAAACTTTTAAAGGAGATCAAGGAAGGAGTACACCTATATGGAAAAACCATATTCCCCTTTAATCTATAAATGATGGTGGATAACTACACCCCCTTGTTGAATCACTTTGATAATTTTGAACTAATGTAGAAGTACGAGAGATTAAGTCCCAATTTTGAATAACTAATCAAACCCCTTGAGTTAGAAAGAGTCATATTCTAACCCTCATGAATGGGTAATGGTACTCAATTTACTAATCCAAAAAGGTGGAACCATGATGGGTTTGATATAAGTGATGTTTGTGTGTCACTATAATCTAATGTACATCACTATAATAGAATACAAAACCACACAATGGTTTCACAAAAAGTAATATTAAGGCCATTAAGTGTCACTAGACTCAAACATACATTACCCATAATAGATCAAATCACACTGCTATAAATGGATCTATATTCTATTTACATGTTTGAAATATAAGGGAGAATATTCATTCCCATATCATGACCGCATTGCTCATATATTTGCATATTTTTTTGCCTTTAAAACTGTAACTTTAAACTTTAAAAATGTGCATGAACAAGTATCATGATTTTTAAACTTTGAAACTATATACATCATAATGAACAAGTACCATGGCATCTAAATCTTCTACCAAGTGATATAAAAAACTATACATCAATATTCTCAATTATAACTATATTTTCATTCTATAAATTTGATCTTTTAACTATTTTATGTATGCCCATGCTTATGCATTCATGTGTGTGTAAACCTTTAAATTGAGTCATTGAAAAGTGAGTACATATTCATGTCATATTCCCCCATAATATATGCCAATATGTTAATATATGTCATATGTTTAAATTCTAAATTTATTTGACTCTTTAAAATATGTATTCTGTTATATAATATATTTTTTGAATTGCTTTAAATATTTAAAGACCTATATTTTGTATCTTTGAAACCTATACTCTATTCTAAATAATCCCACTATAATTCCCCATTTTGAGATGAGGGTTTAGACACCTAAATCTGGCCACTAATAACCCCCAATCAGGATTTTGGCCAATTTCTACCCAAAACACACAATTTGGCCTAAAAACACTAAAACACACTAAATGATGTGAAACTGACATATTCAAGTGCTGATTTTGGCTAGGGTATCCCTAAATAGGGTAATGTAATTTAAGGGCTAGCTAAATTTGATTAGATCATTCTAAGTCAAAATGCCAATTTTGTACCTAGATGCTCTGGATTACTCTTTCTTATCAAATATTTTACACAAAATGTGTGCCTTTATTATTTTATATTGGTAACTTCCTAAATGGTAATATGGTTCCAATTCATTTTATAGTGCCTTCCAATTCCAATCCATTTGAATTTTGGACCAATAACAAGGGATTTTGATCAATTTGATTGATTTGTGCATAAAGTGCTTAATCATGCTTAAGAGATAATTAACCCAAATCAAGGCACAATTAATAATCTTATGGAAACTTGTTGAATAATTTGTTTTAGAAATGAATATTGAATATTTACATCATCAAGTGACCTTCTTTCTTGGGAAGACATCTCTATGCCATAAATGTCACAAATATCAGGATTCATGCCCTCCATGCCTCATCAATGCCTTCCACGATACCCTCCATGCCTCTTAATTACCACTTATTCCAATGTCATGAAGAGGATAATTAAAAACTTAATTAAAAAAATTTAATTAATCCTCAACAACACATCTCAATCTTGAGATGGATAGTTCAGGTTGATTCTAGACATTTGCAAAAAATCTATAAATAGGAGGCCTCACTACATCATTTCTAAGTTTGATGATGCAAAGTTATAATTAAAAAATGGTTCTAAAAGCTTCATGAAAATAGTTTTACCATGCCAAATTGATTCCAAGCCAATCCAAACCAAATCCAAAGGTGCCAAGGAGAGATGGAGGTAGCCAAGCTTCCATTGCCAAAAACTTCATGAGCACAAGCCAAGCAAGCCACCACTACAAAGCCATTTGGAGCATCCAAGGAAGGTGAAGGAATTCTAGTGTTTTATTCCTTACCTTTTTTTGTGTTTGTCATTTTTTTTTGTTACCAAGATCTCCCTAGTGTCTAGGCCTAGAGATGTTATGCTATTAGTGTGTTTATTTCATTTTGTTTTCATTTTGGAACTAACACCATACTAACCATCCTCTCTTGAGTCAAATTCTTAGATCATAGAGGGATGTATCCTACAAGTCACTCATCTAAAAATAAGAGTTAAATGTATCATTTAATAAAGATATAATCATGTATAAGGTATGTCATCATAGTAATTAATTTTTCATTGAAGCATGATGTAACATATTGAATGTGAGGCATATAAGTGTCATGTATAGATATATTTTGGAAATGAAGGAACATAATAAATCAACCATCTATAAATTATACATCATAGTAAATTGCTTGATATATATCATGGCACCAATAATCAAGCTCAACAATCACAACACACAATATCACACAATGTCATATAATGCCATACAATAAGGATAAAATTCATACAATGAACATGGAAATGTCATTAAAATAAATCCAAGGGCCACACACAAAGGACATTAATATTATCATAAATAAGGGACACATTCAAATTTTGCATAAAATAAAAAGGGCTAGAAACCTTAAAAAATGTACATGTTCACATTTTGCACATACCAAGCACAAATCTCATAGAGATGTTCAAGAAATTTTTTAAACATAAGAGCCAAGGGTAAAAATAAATGGACATGATTAAAAGTTACATAAGAAAATATTGCACACATATCACCAAGGGCCACAAGCAATATATAAGTTCAAATGATACACAAATATAAACACAATAAATAAGCAATATTTAAGGAGCATAAAAAATTAGTCATATTCCATCCATATGTATCAATGTCATATCCTAAAAAAATAGCACATTCATTTATAAAAATGTAAGATATGAGTAATTAGTAAGACACTTATAAGATATGTATCCAAACATGATAGAGAGGTCATAAAAATATATGACCTATTATAATGTAACTTGTAGAATTATATGCCCCTAGCATTATTATGATCCACACTTATAATAATTAGAAATATGAACAATATATTGTAGATCAACACAACATAATAGATATTGGTGGCCTAAGATGCCCACATATTCAATATATGCAGAAATAAAATAATAACCCTTATGGTAAGGCAATACCATACAATACTCCCTTAGTAAGGAATAGTTCCATAATGTCTCTTCGATGAGACAACCTATAATATCCTTCTAAAAAATAGAATACTCAACACTTAATTTATTTATTTACAATTATATTCACCTCCTTTATACAAACCTCTATATAATTACTAATGGATGGGTAACCTCCTAATCCCAATGTAGGCTGACTATTACCCAATTCACTACTTCTATAAGTTACTCATTTATCCTAATATATTGGACCCATATACCTAACTAAGGGGGATGTGTTCCACATGTTAGAAAATATATCAACCCATGTATAGTAATATATCATATCCCTAGATACATAGCATTCCTTTTCTCCTTGACAAGTTTTGTCCCTAAAACATATGAAGAAATCAAATAATGAGTGTGATTCAAATCATTGCACACTTGTCTCCAAGATCGATCATCCAACCATACATATGTGATCTTGGTAGGTGATATATCTCCAACCTTTTTACCCAATTCCAATTTTCTACTCTAATTCCATTCATGATTAAAATTGTACCACCTTGGTGTTCATGCATAATTATTCCTCCCTTGATTTCGTGTACCATATTCCATTGCACTACTATGATTCCATTCATGACTATAGTGGTTAGTGATTTCCCTATTGATTCCATGTTCTATAGGCCACTACACTACTCTGATTCCATACTTTATGATAAAAATTATTCTTTGGCTTCCATGCATAGCCATAGTGATTGGTACTCTGATTTATTATATTGCCAAGATGATTATTTTTATGACATTCCCTTTCATGTCTACATGATTATTTCCTCTCATGATGATGTGGGTATCTATATAACTCAAATTTTTTATGATAATTTGACCTCATCAACCATTTCTTCTCCCTCTTCCACCTTTTACTTTAGTGGTTCCTTTGTCTCTTGAGTAGATGAAGTGTGTTTTATGATTGTATTATTTTTTCATCTACGTCATCATCTGAATCTTCCTCATGCTATTCATCACCTATTTAAATATCATCATCATGCTCTACATTTGTTGTTATTTGTACCTTTCTAGGTATGATATCCTATAAAGTGACATTATTTTTCCTATACCAAAACTTCATGAACTTCTTCTGAACATTAATATTGATTGTTACTAAAGTTTACAACCATGGATATATAAGAACCATATCCACACCATCCATATCCAAAACATAAAAATCTGAATGTAAAACATATTTATCCATAGTGAGCTTCAAATATTTAAAAACTAGAATATTATTATGATCTACTTGAGCCTCCTTGATATTCTTTATTTGAACCTATAGACATTGGGCCACATCCATGTTTATGAAGTTATACTTGCTACTAAGGTTTATGGAAACAATAACCTTCTTCTTTTGAATGGATCCATGAAACTGAGATATTGACTCTAATTTCTTTGGAGCCAAATTATTTAAACCCTTATCATCTAATCCTTCTTCCTCTATTTCAAGATCCTATACCTCTCATTTTCACCCTTTGTAGCCTCTTCATCATCATTATTATGCTTTATTTCTTCTTATTCATAATCACCTACATGATCTTCCTCATTTCCATAATCATTTTTTTTTTCATTTTTTTACACCATGATCCTCAACCTCTCTTCCTGAATACTCTGTAGCTCCCTCCTCATCATCACTATGTTCATCTTATTTTTCATCATCCTCTTCTTCATTTTCACTCTCTTAGTTATCATAATTAGTTTCTTATTTTCCCACATGCCCATTTTTTTCCACATAATACTTCTCCAAAATATTTTATATTTTTAAAAAATCTCTATCAAATGTTCTAACTATTTGTAATCCATTTGACCCATGATTTAGAAAAAAATAACTAGGATTAAAGGAAAAATCCTAAAAATTCAATAACTCATGATAAACTGATCCACATAATCTAAATTTTTACTATAGCTTCCATGTATGATATTGTAACTTCAGTGAATTTTTTGGAAAAAAATCCAAATATTTTGGCTTGTAGAGAGAATTTATGAAAAAACATAAAATCACCTTGAATCATTCAAAATGTTTCAAAACATTTTAAAATTTTGACTCTCTTATATAATAATAAAATAATAATAAACATTTCATAGAAAAATTTGATATTTTTCAATAGATATGATGAATTTATTACAAACCCTAAAATAATAATAATTCCAAAATTGATCATAGAACCTCAATGTTTTTACTATGACTTCCATAAAATATTATTCAGCTCTAGTAAAAAAATTGTACATAAATTTTCAAATGATTTCAAGATATTAATGATTCCACAAAACTAAGGTTTCACCTCACACAAATTACCCAAATCAAAGCTCTGATACCAATTGTTATGATCCACACTTATAATAATTGAAAATATGTAGAATATAATGTATATCAACACAACACACTATATATTCATGTCCTAAGATGCCCAAATATTCAATCTATGTAGAAATAAAATATTTGGATGGGTAACTTCCTAATCCCAATGTAGGTCGACCATTACCCAATGCACTAATTCCACAAGGTACTCCATTATCCTAATAAATTGGACCTATATAATTAACTAAGTGGGATGTGTGCCACATGTCAACATCTCCATCAACCCATACTAATTAATATATGATATTCTTAGGTACATAGTAAACATGGGCTTGACCACTAAGTAGAAGGGAATCCAAGATCTAAGAGTTTATATAGAAATGTATGTCATGCATCACACTCATATACCTCATGAAATGAATGTGTATTTGAAATAAAATATGTTATCTACTAAAATGTATGAAATGAGAAAGTGAAGGAATTGGTGAAGTTTTCTATATAGTAGGAAGTCTCATTTCCTGTGTTCACTATGGAATATGATGAACTATCTATGGTTTTGCCTTAAGATGCACTATATAAGATTTATCTTTCTTTGAACTTTGATTAACTCTTTGGTAAGAATATTATTGATTAGGAAGTTGTATTCCTTTCTCTGAACTAGTAATATAAAAAGGTTTTTTATAGGTGCAACTAATAATTTTACACTATGACCCTGAATAGGTTCCATAACTAAATTTTTATTATGTTCTTTAATAGGTTCCATAACCATCTACAGGAGTTTTGAGGGAGGAGGAGCAATTACCACTGACCATAGAGGTTATTCATATCGAATGCCTTGAACTTTGAAAACTTTATTACAATGTATGTATTTGATGCATCTATGTATTTTAAATGGTATTGCATAGAGATTATATATCTAAGGGAATCCTAATAACCTCATAAATTTCCTTTACTTAGTAAGACTAGAAATGGAGTAGCCAATATGGATAAACCAACTTAAAGAGGTAACACCATATGCCCAAGTGTATTCTATGTATATCCATTAATTTTTTTGACTATTCTTGATGTATCCTATAAATCTTGATCTATGTATCCAAAATTGTGAAGAATTCCATTATATAAGAATTTTAGCTTGACACATTGTCAATAATGACACTATATATAGGTTTTTTATTTATGTAAGCTTGGATAAAGAGTGTATGTCTATCTGAATCATCATCATTAATTTCACTATCATCAAAAGTGATCATAGGATGTGGTGTTGATGTGCCTGTAAATGTACTAATAATTTCATTTATTGGATGACCATATGTCTTAGGAGGAGGATGTGCATTGTACTCATGAAGTACCTCTAAATTAGTTATAGTTTTTGTATAACAATGCTTTAGAAATGTATTGTTGGATATTTTAAAGTAAACTATTGAGGTATAACTTCCACTATGGGTGTACTTAAATCAATAGTATTATCATCAATAAGATCTTATATCTTGTGACTTAACATAAACCATTTATTTGTATAATACCCAATACAAATATGGTAATAACAATATGCATTACCATTGAAGCCAGTGTGTTGAGGCTTTGTCATATCAACCTATAATTATAGAGGGAGAGATATGAGAGTGTGATCAAGTAAGTTTTATAATATAACATGAGGAGGTTATGGTAACCTTGAAAATTTCCTCCTTGGTGGACTTGGCTTATTTGATGGTTGTGAAACTACATTGTTTGTTACTTTTACTTCATTCTTACTTTCATTAGATCTAAACTTGTAGTTTGGTTTGCTTTAAAACTTGATATTTGAAGCAGGAGAATTTGGTGCATATTTTAGCTTGTTCAAAGTTATGATATTGAATTCTCTTTGTTTTATTATATGGCATAACTAATCAAACTATTTTAATTTATAAAACATGATAGATTCATGGAGTGGTGACAACATAATTTATGTGAAGATATATTATAATTCATATTTTACCATAAGTTTGACATCTTAACTAGCATAGTTTTTTACTGAAAAACATATTCATTGATTGGATAATTTAACCCTTGATCCAAGAACATAAGTAACACTTTTTATTTTATAAATTTAAAAATATGGAAAATTTATATTTATTGAAAACATTAATAAGAAATGTACTTAGCTCAAATTAAGGATAATGTTTATTTTTTTAGATATCTATAAGTGCTCATGTAAAACACCATGCTGATGAACCCAACACCTAGTATTATGTATTCAAATCATAATCAAATTTATAATTCAACACCTTTGAATTATAGGCCTAAGAATCATCTTTTACCTCCAAATAAGATATTACCTCAAGCTAACAATCAGAAAATTATTCTTGTAACCTATAAAAACATTGATCCTACAACTAACATTATTGGTTATGCTAGTCTAAATAGTAATTAATAAGATGGTCCAACATATTTAGATAATTAAATTCCTACCAATGCTTCCAATAACTAAATGATGTCTCTTGTACCTTATTTTCTAAATTCTATGACACCTATAGTTAACATAATTCTACAAGTGGGAAATAACTAGAATGTAAACATGAACCATATAATAGGAAATTTGAATCAAATGGTTCAATGATTGACTAATGACATGGTTTAATTGAAAAGATAAGTACCTAAACATCATAATTACTCTGTGAAAAACCCTTCTTAGATTTTTTTTCCAAAGGACCAATCATCAATGTAATACTCATCCTCATAATGGAGGTGCCCATTAATTTTGATAACACAAAAAAATGCTAGAAACTTATTCGATTTGGTTGATTTACATTAATAACTTGGTGTAGAATGCATAATATAGCCAAACATGCTAAAACTGATTATGTTATTTTTCTATCAGTCTCAAACATATTTCAAAATAAAATGGAATAAATTAAGATAGTTCTTGTATTTGAGAGAAATCCAAATCAAACTGGAGGAAATCTAGGTACTACCTTAGTCTTAGAGACATATGAATTCCCATACAAAAGTGACAATGAGTTGAAGGATGACTTAAATTAATTTCATGAATTTAGGTAGTTTCAAAGAGGACATAACTACACAATGAGGAACAAACTTTAAGCACCCTTAACAACTTCTCCTCCAAATAACACTTAGGTCCCACTGAAAAGATGCTAATAATAATCCTTTTCTACCTAAACGGCCTAGAACATCTTTGTAAAAAAACAAAAATGTTTCTCCCTTGTAATCTGACAATATTTAGAGAAAAACAAACTTAGATACAATAATATTAAAGACATAAAGAAAACTAAATCCAATATATAAATGTTTGAATTTATCTAAATATCTAATAAAAAATAATTTCTATTGAAAGCTTTGTCTGATCTTAAGGGATAAGAATCCAATAAAGTAACTAATTCTCATATTTCTCTTTATAAATAAAAAACTAAAACTCCTCCTTTCCTCTTAAGAATTTATATTTTCAAAAAAACTTACATAATTGTTTAGTTGTTTTAGGTGTTTTAGGTAACATGATGCCTTTCCCAGTTTGTCAAAATCTAGGATTAACTCCTACTAAATTAAATAAGATGGTTTAGCTAGACAAATCATAAGTCAAAGTGGTTGTTTATTTACATCATATTCACATGTAGTTGGATTTAGATCCAAAGTCACAACATTTTATTCACATTCAAGTGCTTGATATATTTGATGTATATGATATGCTCCTTAGTAGATATTGGTACATGGAATTAAATGAATATATGACTAATGATTTATCTCATATGTGGATCCTATGGTATAGTATACCCAATTAGATCAAGCTTGAGAGTGAGTAAAAAATGATACATTTGATCATAGAATAAAATAAGACCAATGGCATATTTTATGAAGAATCAAATATTTGGGTCTATATAATTAAAAGTAAGATGGCAGATTTTGAGAAACTAAGTGTCAACATGATATCTATGAAATACATGATTAAGGTAGAATAAAATGATCCAAAACATGGTAACCTACCTAAGTGAATAAGAAGAGTTTTCAAGATCTAGAGTTTAAATACCACCATTCCAAATATCTGAGCACATACTTTAGCTACTAAAGATAGAATCAAAAGGTCATTATCAAGGGAATGATAAAGCATATGTAGCCTTGATTTTGAGAGAAAGACATGGAAAGTGATATTTCCATAACACCTACTCTCTGAATTAATAAATAACAATTGAAGATAATTTATGGAATTTATAATTTGATGGTTTTAAGTTTAAGCAAGGCTATGGTGTTGGGATTGATCTCATTAATCTAAGATAAAAATACTATGTGGATGTTTTTATATTGATATTTACTTGTAAAAATAATATAGATAATTATTGTGAATAAGGAATCCAATAAGTAAGGTTAGTATTATGTTAGTTCATGTAATAAAACTCAAATAAAAACACTAATAATTACACTCCTAGCCTAGATACTAGGGAGAGCTTAGTAACAAAAAATAAATGAAAGCATGATAGAAAAATAAAAGACAATAAATATTTTACCTTCCTTGGGAGCTCCAAATGGATTTGTTGAATGGATTTCTTGGCTTGTGCATCAAGAATTATTTGACAATGGAGGTTTCTTGGCTCCTTTTCTCCTTAGCACCATGGCTTATGATGCTGCTTGGATTAATATTTTAACATTATAACACTATTGCAAAGCTTATCTCTCTCCAAATTAGCATTATAACTTTGGTTTATGAGATCTTGGAAATGAATATGCATGGCCTTGTATTTATAGACTTAGGAATTAACTGTCACCCAAGGTGAGTTAAGGATGCATTTAGGCATGGAACGGGTCCAAAATAAACCTAAGTGAGTTAAAAATAACTCCACTTGAGTTAATATTTTTCATGTAATTATGATTTTTAATCACTAGGCATGGATATCAAATTAGATATTTTAGGATATTTTTCAAAGATCTTGAAAAATCATAAAGGTAATAATAAAAGGCTAGGGTATTTCAAATTTAATTTTTAGATATTCATTAATTTTTAATGGATAATTCAACTAGGCATTTAATCTTGTTTAATATATTAAGTGATTATGATTAGCCTTTTATTTCTTTCAATATTTTATTTAAGTGTGCAAGTGCCCCACTTAATAGGTTCATTGGCTAAATTAATAGTTGTGATGTCGTATGGTGGTTAGGGATGAATCCATGAGAGGTTATTATTGCATATGATATAATACTACAATTATGAATGTCTCAACATGATTCTAAGCTTTGATGAATGATGCATAATAAAATTTGATATGTTTAGTGATTCCTAAGATTAATTTTTAATGGTTGGTAGGAATTAATCTAAATTCTAATTAGAGGCCAATTATGGCCAATTTTAGGTGTCTATAATTTGTACCTATTTAGGAAGATATTGCAAGTTATAGGCATAGTAACATCTTATCAAATAATGAATATTTCCTATATGCCTATGAATTCAATGGCAATAGATGAAATATATATGTCCCCTTGATGAATTGGTCAACAAAAAGGGTCAGTGATCGATCTTGTGAAAGGAGGAAATGATGGGACTAAAAATATAAAATGGGAGGAAAAGACTGATTCTCCCATAGGTAGTTATAATTAGTGGCATATGGAGCTACCCTAGTTGGGTATACAAATAGGATGATTTTTCCATAGGAGGTTATAATCATTAGCATAGGTGGGACAAAAAAGGTAATTGTTTTCCCAAAAATAGTTATAATCATTGAAAAAAGATTAGTGTAACAAGGGAATGATTTTCCCAAAGGTGGTTATAATCATTAAAATGGAAAAACATAATTTTCCCATAGGATAATAAAATCATTGATAGGATAAAAACATGCCCTAGTTAGGAGAATAAATAAAATGGTTTGCCTAAAGGTGGTTATAAGCATTATCACAATGAAAAATGTTACCTAGTTGGTAGAATAAAGATAATGATTTTCCCAAAGGTCATTATTAGCATTAACCTCTAGATGGGTTCAAACATAATGATTTTCCCACAAGGGGTTATAATAATTATCTTTATGAATGGGAAGATACATAATGATTTACCCAAAGGTAGTTAGAATCATTGTCAATTCAAGTGGGATGAGATATAATTATTTGACTAGAGGTATTTGTAACCATTAGTACTATGATGATGGAAAATTAGTACAAAGGATAAAGGTGAATTTGGGAAACTTTCCATTAGGGAGATTCTTGTCTAAACTCGCAAGGGTTAACATTCTTGCTCGATTTAATTACTCTGTATGTGATATGTTTTGGGGTAGATAGGTAATTTTTTAGGTGCCAAGGAAATTAATCATGTCCATATTGTTTATACAACTTCCTAAGCTGATTTTTATTATAACACATGATGGTAGACATTAAGATATAAAACCATGATGACTTAGCTAAAATATACATAGTGATTAACACATGATCCAATAAACAATTGAAAATGATGCACCAATGATAAAAACCATGATGACAATGTTAACATATGCATATGGATGGATTAAAAAATAATGTGAAAGGAATCACCCAATGAACACACATATAATGAATCAAGGCACAACAAGAAAGAAAAAAATAGGAAAACAAACAAATAAACAAATAAAACACCAAAAAAAAGAAATAAAAAAATAAAAGAAAGAGAAGAAAATGAAACAAAAACAAACAATGGTTAAGTATAATGTTAGCACAAATAGAAGACAAAAATAAGATGATGAATAGTGCTTAACTTATAGAATACAATAAAATAAACAAACAAAATGGGGGAATAGAAGAAAAGGAAGGGGTAGCTGAGCTATCTTTAGATGCTCTAGGCAAGTGAACACTACCTACATAGTTTCATGGATGCAAGGTCTAATATAAAATTTAGGCCAAATATAGTTCGCCTAGGATATGGAACAAAAGAAAATGATGATTGAGAAAAACATGATGGTGTTGTAGAGGAATATGAGAATGGTCTAATAAAATGGTGAGTGCATAGGATGTTAGACTAGTAAGGATGGGGAAATTAAATGACAAGTGGTTTCTTTTGAAATAATTAGGGACCCTATAATCCTTAAGGAAAATAAGTGGTTGATGTGGTTATTGTTTTTGGATTTTCAATGTTTGTTGTAAATGTTTTGGAATTTTTGTAGCATCTCAACTCGTTAGAGAATGATGAGATACTAAATGGGTCCAAATTATCAAAAAAATGATAGTATTTAAACTTGAAATGATAAAAAAATGGTGAGAGTGTGGAAAAGTATGACTGAACCAACCTCAATGTGAATCGAGTGTTGCCTACATAGTCCCAAGATGGGACCTCAAGTTACTATAGTTATTCCTTATTGTGGAGGAATCTAATGAGGTAGAAGCAAATTCATAAACTAAAAAAAGTAAGAAAATGGCATAGTACGATATAGGAATGGAAATGTGGTACATCAAGGCATGATAAAGGTGTTGTTCCTAATTTTCCCATGGGTGGTTATAATTAGGAAACAATGACATAGGTCAATGGTACTAATTTTCCCATAAGTAGTTATTATTAGTAACATGATGGTGGTATATTGATTTTCCCAAAGGTAGTGATAATCAATAGTACATGAATGGAAAAAAATAATGAATGAAGGATGCAACTACCAAAACACTATCATATGGGTGCAAAATATGGCCTTTGTTAAGAATATGGAATCAACTACTAAAACTTGATCAAAATCTTCTTGCTAGAAGTGACCATGGAATAAATTGAATGGAACCAAAGTCAAAGGGATTGGGTATGGAGGGTAAAAAAATGTTGGTTGATATAAATGGTATGGTATAATGGTATGTTATAAATAAGAATTTTTATATTGTGGTATAATGTAAATGGGCCTTATAGACAATACTTGAGGTCTCTTAAGCAAAGTAATGTTTAAGGTGTATAATGTTCATCGGTTCATCAAGTTCATCCCCATTTGGTCTAATGAGCATGTATGATCTAGAGCCATAATTTGAAAAAATGATTTAGGGGCCTATCTAATTTGGTTTGAACTTACCATTTTATTTCTTCATGATCATGGTATTATGTTGGTTTTATTTGAAAATAAGGTCACCAATTTCAAATTCTTTATTCTTGACTCATTGGTTATAGTGTCTATGGAGTTGGTTATGGTATGTTTGAAGGATATTTATTGTGTCCATGTGTTTTTCATCAAGTAACTCTATCTCTTATAGGTGAACTACTCGATAGTATTCATCATTGAGAACATGTTTCACTAAAATGCATAAAGAAGGTAACTCAACCTCAATGGGAAGAATGGCCTCAACATTATAAACCAAAGAATATGAAGTGGTTCCTATTTGGTGTAATATTCCCATAGGGAATGGAATATCTAGAGGTGAAAATCATGGCCAACATCATTAATAATATTTATAAGGATGTTAACAATGGTTTTATTGGATGCTTCTGCTTGGCCATTACCTTATGGGTAATATGTAGTAGAAAAATGTTGAGTATTATTGTACTCAAAACATAGTGATTTAACATCCTTATTTTTAAATGATTCACCATTATTAGATATAATGTTGGATGGGATACCATACCATCATATGATATGGTTAAATATGAATTTATAATTTTTTTCCAGTCATGTGAGGGGTATAGCTTCAACCCACTTAGTGAAATATTTGATAGCGATAAGGATGTGTTTATGGCCATCATATAAGGTAGGGTTAATATTCCCAATGAGATCAAGATCAGAAGTGGAAAATGTCCATGGTGTAAGCATTAGTTTTAGTGTCTTAGCTAGGGCATGAATCAAATTGGTATGTTTTTTACATTTCTCACACCTTTTGACGTATACAGTTACATTTGCATTCATAGTTTGCCAATAATACCTAGTATGTAGGAGATTTATACCTAGGATGATCCTAATTATGTGGGCTCAACATACTCCTTAATGAACTTCATATAATGTTAATGTTGTTTCTGCTAAAGGTAAATAATGAAGTAGAGTTTCATCAAATATGTGGTGGTAAAGGGTTGGTTCAAGTAAGGTATATCATGCAGCTTAGTGGGTAAAGGCCTTTTGTTGTTTGTGTGATAGGTCCAATGGAATAATGTGGTCATGAAGGTAGGTAAAAAGGTATGACTACCATATATATTTAAGACTTACAATATCATAGATCATTACAATGGTTGAAGGTTCATGAGATGGCACTAAAAGAATTTTAATGAAGAAATGATATTCTTTTGCCTTCTTGGTATGATGAACCAAAGAGGCAATGGTGGCCATGGCATCTGCTATTTTATTACTAGCGCTTGGTATGTGTTCAAATTGTACATTAGTAATCTACTATTTGATAGTCTCAGTCATGGCCTTGTATGGCACCAACTTGTCATCCTTGGTCTAAAAGTGGTCTATAAACTAATTGATGATTAACTAAGAATCACCACAAACCTTGAGATACTAAATATTCCATTGCACTACCTATTAAATCCCTAAAATGAGTTATTTGTATTGATCTGTGTTGTTGGTATAATGAAAGATGATACAAAATGATTTAGGGATAAGATCCCATTGTGGTGTAATAAATAGTAGGCATTCCCATAATCCATGTGCTTTGAATGATCCATAAAAATATAGCTTCTAGTGATACTCCCCAAGAGGTGTTTCAATGATGGTCATAATGGACTCATCTAGGAATTAGAATGTTTGAGGTTTGGTAACTATAAAGGAAGCTTCAAAAAGATGATCTCCAAGTACATGTCCCTTCATGGCCATCTAGTTGACATATTATATCTTTAACTTGCTAAGAATAATGATCCATTTAGCCATGTGGCCTTGTAAATTTATCTTGGATAGTAGATACTTGAGCATATCTACTTTGAAAATAACAATGGTCTTAGTGTTTAACTTGCAATGCCATAATTTTTGAGCTATAAAGACCGTATCTAAATAGGATTTTTCAATGGGTGTATAATTATGCTCATATGTGACTAGTGTATGGATAAGATAGTACATGATATATTATTTTAAATTATCATCATGTTGAGCTAGAATTTCCCTTAGGGATTTGTCTATGGTAGATAGGTACAATAGGAATGACTCTCTTGGAATGGGTGGAAACAAAATAGATGGATTTGAAAGATAATATTGCAAGTGATAAAAGTAATCTTATCATTCTTCATCGTAATGAAATTTAACACCCTTTTTTAATAGATGTGTAAATGGATGAAATTTGTTGGCCAACTAAAAAATGAAGAATTTGATAAACTGAATCTTTCCTTATAAACTACAGAGCTAATTCAAATTAGAAGGTGGTGGCATCTCAAAATGGATTGTAATCTGGGTATATTTACTTCAATACCTTAGTAATACACAATGAATCCAAAAAAATTTCCTGGAGTAACTCTAAAAACATGTTGAGAAGTGTTGTGATTGATGCCAAGGTTGATGTCATTTGATGTCACTGATGTCAAGTTGCACTTGGTGAAGATGCATGGTGAGTGATATGTGAGGTATGAGCTTGTGTTCCTAATGTGACAAGTAATCCATGTGACAATATAGAATTTTAAGGCAACCTAATGAACCTTCTAAGGTGATGTCAATTTTCAAGACCAAGGTTTCTTGAGTAGTCATATCATGAGCATGTGCATGATAAGCATGAAGAGGTATTTACAAAAGTATGAAAATATTTGAGGATAATTTAAGGAATGTGATCAAGGTGTATAAACATCAAAGAGTGTTTCAAAGATCAATTGTCAAGATCCAAATGCTTGAGAAGCCTAGTCATGGTGCTAGTCATAACTTGTAAAGACATAATGAGAAGGTTTGAGCATGATGGCCTAGTAATATGGGTGAAAATAGGCATAATAGGTTATATGAGGTTTATTGAGCATGAAATTGAGTCATTGGATCACTCAATATAGTTTCAAGGTAAGTCTACAAGGGTAAGACCTTAAGTCCAAGTCTGAAACTAGACTAGTTCTAGACCCAACTTGACCTAATGAGATGTTATGAGGTATTGCCAAGGAATATTAAGTATGTTTAGTAGTGTTTGAGAATGATATATGTTTATTGATTTTTTATATTATGTGTTTATATCTTGGATAATGGTTAGAAGGTCTATTTCAAGGCCTAATGTGACTTGTAGGTCAAAGAGTAGAGATCAAAGAGAGAGAGATAGCCTAATGGGGTATGGAGTTTTATTTCAAAGTAAAGTATGGATATGTGAGTATTTTAAAAGGTATTTAATGTTTTTTCAATTATTTTTACCAATTTTCAAGTCAACATTTTAAGCTTAAGATATGAAAAAGTGTTTTGAGGTCTTTAGTGTGTACATAATGAAGGGTTCTCAAACAAAGGAGAAATTTCAAGTGTTTATTGACATGTGTAACCTTTTAATTGGAAACTAATATATATGTGGTATATTTGGAAGGTTGATATCTAAAATTTACAAAAATTTGTTTCTATAATGAGGGGATAAGCTTTACGAATGATCGTTAAGATTGGAAGATGGTTTAAACTTCAAAAAAGCCTAATAGTGACCTAGTATGAAAGATCTTATTCTAAAGTTATTAGAATGAATAAAAAAAACTATTTAAGTTATTATAGGTTTTATTAAACTGTCTTAGGAACCTCTAGGTGTAATTTTTATGTCAGGTGAGTAAGTGGACCCTACAAGACAAGTTTTTTTCTTAGATATTTGATGTAGCATTCAAAGTTGACCAATTCAAAGTTTATAAATGGATGGAGGTTAAATATTGAGAATTTTATTTAATGTAAATGGTGATTTATTATCATTTTATATCCCTCATGTATTATAAATTATTCATTCAAGTTGACTTATTGCTAAAAATCTTAATGGTGCAAATAGTGAGAAACCTAAGCAGAAGTGAGAATGTGATTATGGATGTACTATAATGGATTAGGGATGAATAAAAGTACATGGAAGATTTTATAAATAATTTTAATACATTTTAATTATGGACATATGTTTTTGAGGTCATTGCATATGATTAAAATGTTGCTCATAAGTTGACCTATCTAGTGCAGATGAGACAATGAAGGTGCAAGTTCAAGAGATTAGTATACAATAATAATATTCTAATTTTTAAATATATATATATATATATATATATATATATATATATATATATATATATATATAATGTTATAATTGTCTCATATTATGATCCAAATGTATTGGAATACTTTTAAAGTGATCATATAGATGTTATAGGTCATAATCACCATGACTATGTTTGAAGGTAAATTGGTAGATCTAGCTAAGTTGTAGTGATGAGTTGGAGGATCTTTGACCTAAGATGATGTATGTAATGCACATGTTTTTGTCATTTGGGTATTTATTTATTTATCCATTCTTTTTTTAAGATTGGAATTTAGTATAAGAGGTTGGAACATTGAAGCCAAAATGACTTGTTTAGCTGAGTAAGGACCGTGAGAGAGAAGGTCAACAAATTGGTCTGCAAGACTAATATTTGGCATTATAAATTATGATATTTATAATTTATTGATTTATATATGTCAAATAATAATTTTAAGGCATCTTATATCATAGGAATAATTATTTTAGGAATTAAAGATAGTTTCTATGACTATGTTTTGAGGCTAGTTGTCACTTTTGAGTGGGCTACTTGCAGAGAAGGGTTTGATTACTTTTGACCTAATTTGGGAATTCTAAATCATATGGTGATGACCATAAAGTAATGTAGCTTATGTATATGTTATTTTTTACCATTACTATTTTAAATTTTTTTGTTTATACTTTATTTATTCAAGATAGACTTTTTGGGTATGCACATGCCTAATATGAATAATACTTATAGTGTGCTCCAAGTAGTGGTTTGAGCTAAAATGTGTTATAAAGATAAGATAATATTATTATGGGTTATGTATGTGGAATAAAATATTTTACTTCCATGATAAGTGTTTTAAGTGCTCTAAGGAAGACAAAGTGTAACATGTTCTAAATAGGCGTAATGGGATTAGGTCTCCATGAGACCTAAAGGTAAGATAAGGCCTAATTGAAGTAGGTCAGACATAAAAGGAATCAAAGAAAATTTTATCCATGTATATGATAGTTTATAATTTAAATTTCATGTATGACCTGAGAGGTTAAGGATGTTTAGTTGACTAAGAAATATATGAACAAGAGACTTGTATAAATACTAGGCTATTTTAGGCCTATTTGAGAGTGAATAGTTAAAGAAAATAAAATAAAATAAAGAATTTCAGAATATAATAAGGTATTTTAGACCATAATATTAGTGATGAACATTTTACATAGGTTATTTGTATGATAATCAAGGTCATTTGACCTAATAAAGTCAAGAAGAGGACTAGTTGAGCGAAGAAGCCTAGAAGGTAGTTTAAGAACGTTTAAAGAAAGAAGAGATAAATACAGAGATAATAATATATTATATGAGTAAAAAAGTGTTATGAATTTGATCAAGGGTTTTAGGTAGTTGATTTGGTGTTGAGTCATCTAAGGGGTTGGTGCCTCCTTGTAAGTGGGTGTTTGTTAAAGCTTAGTTGAGTTGGTGATCAAATAGTTAGGGTTAGTACTCCATGTGAAGTTGGTGATTAAATAAATTTGGTGTTTGTATTATAATAATATAGTACATTTTTATATATCATTGTTTTTTGATCCCTTTCATTTTTTCCCATGTATAATTTGTGTTATCTTGTGTTCTTATGTTTCATGCATATGTGGATGGTTAATTAGTCATTATTTGATATACATGATTGAATGAGTGTTCATGAATGCTTAAGTAAGAAAGGTTTTAAATATTTATTCACCCCTAATATCATTCATCTTGCTTATAAAAATTGGTATCAGATCTTATTCCTTTAAATCAAGTCTAAAAACCTAAAGGAGATCCTAGAAGCAAGGATGGCTAGTTAACAAGCTCAAGGTGGTTTCTTTACTAGTAAGGCTCCATTATTCAAAGGATAAAATTATGTATTTTTTAATGTGAGGATGAATATATATTTTATGTCTCAAGGTCATGATATTTGGAAATCAATTATTTTGGTTATAGTGTTCCTCTTATTCCACCAACTAATGCAACAGGTAAGAAGGCCAGTGAAAATAAATCCAAGGCAATGAATGCCATTCTTTGTGGCCTATCAGAGGTAGATATTTTGAAGGCAATGCAATATGTATCAATGAAATATATTTGAGATAAATTGAGTACAATATAAGGAGACACCAAGGTGAATATGGCTAAGTTATAAACCCACTAAAGATAGTTTGAAAGTCTGAAGATGAATGAAGATAAAAGAATTGCATATTACCTATTAAAGTTTGATGAAGTTTTAAATGTAATTATAGGATTGGGAGAACAAGTAAAAGAGTTTAAAGTTTTTAAAATAGTATTGAGGTCACTAATTATAAATTTTGATTCTAAGGTATCTATAGTAGAGGAGATGTAAGATTTGGACAAGCTAGAGATGGATGGGCTTCATGGCATCTTGACTACCTATGAGATGAGAGTAAATTAAGGAAGACCTCCCAAGAAGTAATTAGCTTTAAAATTTTGAAATAATTCAAAGGGAAGGTAAAGGATGAGGTATATTTATATGTTGATGATAATGAACTCATAGCTATGTTTACTAGGAATTTGAGGTTTATCTTAGGTAAGTACAAGGGTAAGTTATCCTTTAAATATTTTAATTATAGTAAGATTGGTTCACTTTGAATCCAAGTGTCCTAACAAGGATAATTTTGAGCATAATTAATAAATTATGAATATCGTGGAGATGGAAGGAAGGCCTATAAGTCTAAAAAAAATAAGATGGATTTTAGGAAACATTAAGGTATGAAAGTAAGTTTCAAGAACAAAATAAGCTTCTACACTAAAGAAGATAACTTTTTTAATGTAAGTGACTCAAGTGAATCTAATAGTGATGTAGGTAGTAATGAACCTAGACAAGATAATAAATGTTTCATGTCTATAGAATTTGATAATGAGGGTTGTTCAAATGGGAAAGGCCTTATGGTTGATGTATAATTAGATGAAGAAGACGTTGAAGTAAACCTTGAGCTAGAGTTGGTAAGTTCCCTAGAGGAGTTAAAGTTATAATGGAAAAATAATCATAGACTAAGATCACTAGTTAATAAATATGAGGATTAGATTGGATTATTTGAGGAGAGACTGAATAACACTTCCAAGGAATATGATGAGATCATCAATAAAATTGAAGCACAAATGGAGATAGTTAATGTAAATATAAAGGCTAAAGAGGAAGAATACACCAAGTATTAAACTGAAATATAATGCTTGAAAGCCAATTTAAATCAAACATCTAGCAAGGTGAGGACCTTTGTGAAAGTTAAAAAGAGCACTGAGTCCCTTGATGACATCTTGAGTATTCAAAAGTCTTCAAGTGACAAGATAGATCTTAGTTTCAAAGAAGATCAAAAGGTGGAAGCTCAAGTCAAGGAGAAGGATATTTAAGATAAGAAGGTAAACATGAAAATACCTATTAAACATCCTAATACTATGAGGTATGTCAATTCATTTAATGGTTACCATTTTAAATGCAAATAGTTTGGTCATAGAGCAAGAGAGTGTAGAAGACTCTCTAAGAACAAGTACTCATAGTATTATAGGATTCATAGTTCACATTATTCAAATGGTATGTATAAGGTGGTTTTATATAGTTTTTATAATGTAGGACATGTTACAATATTCTATCCTAATAGAGGTAGAAGGTCATCAAGTCAAAATAGGAGGTTTGAAGCTCCTAGAGTGAAATAAACAAGGTAAATGAATCTATGGAAACCAAAGATATCAAATATGAGTCATGCTCAATCTACAAGCTCAAGTGGACTATTTTCTAGGATAAAACATAATTTATATGTGAAAACAAGTCAGGAATATCTATTGTTAGCTCATATTGATGATAAAATGGTTGATGAAGAGATCAATCCTATAGTACCAATCAAACCTAAGAGGATATTAAAATACATTCAGTCTTGTGAGAACATGGAGATCTAATAATCTCCTAAATTGGTGATTTTTTATTTCCCTATGGAAAAAGGTGATTTTTTTATACTTCATGGAGACACTCTATATTTATAAAAAGCATGGTGGATGCTTGGTTTGAGGGGGAGCTATTTAGTTTGTTGACTGAACTTGATTTGTGTTGAGAAGTGGTCTTGTAATTGGAGTTCATTTGAAGGAGGTATGCATGACATAAGGGAGAACATGTTGCCTTAATGTTTCACATTCTATGTATTGAAATTTTTTTGTAAAGAAGGTGTGTTTCTAGATGTCAGTTATGGAAGACCTTTAATATTAATGTCAACAGGGGAGAAAGTTCAATAAGGGAGATGAGAGTGATTAGTTTGAATAATGTTTTTCCATCAATGATAAAAAGGAAGTTTATTGAGAAGTTCTGTCATTTATATTAATGTTGATGTCATTGATGTCAAGGTGCACTTGGTGAAGATGCATGGCAAGTGTTCTATGAGGTATGAGCTTGTGTGCCTGATGTGATAAGAAAGTTATGTGATAAGAGATAATTTGAAGGAAATTTTTTTTTAATATATTGAGAGATAATTTTAAGGAAACCTAATGACTCTTTTGAGGTTTATGTTAAGGTTTAGGACAAGGTAAGCACGTTTGAGTACTATTCTTTGAGTACAATGTGTCTTGACAAGCCTAGTCATATCATGAGCATGTACATGATAAGTATGAAGAGGTATGCAAAAAATTATGAAATTATTTGATTAGAATTTAAGGCATGTGATCAAGGTTTAGAATCATAAAAGAGTGTTTCAAAGATCATTTTAATCTCTAAATACTTGAGAAGCCTAGTCATGGCACTAGTAATAACTTATAAAGACCTAGTGAGAAGGTTTGAGCATGATATCCTAGTGAGGTGGGTGAATATAGGACTAAGAGGCTATATAATGTTGCTTGATCATGAATTTAAGGAATTTTAACACTTAAGATAGTTTCAAGGTAAGCCTATAGGAGTGAGACCTTAAATCCAAGTCTATAACTAAACTAGTTCTAGACCCAACATGACCTAATGAGGTGTTATGAGGTATTGTCAAGGCATATGAAGGATGCATAGTATTATTTTATCATGATATATATTTATTGAGTTTGCATATGAGGTGTTGATATATTGGAAAATGGTTATAAGGTCTATTTCAAGGCCTAATGTGACTTGTAGGTCAAAGCCTAAAGAGAGAGAAGAGAGAGAGAGAGAGAGAGAGAGAGAGAGAGAGAGAGAGAGAGAGAGAGAGAGAGAGAGAGAGAGAGAGAGAGAGAGAGAGAGAGAGAGAGAGAGAGAGAGAGAGAGAGAGAGAGAGAGAGAGAGAGAGAGAGAGAGCATGGCCTAATGGGGTATGAGGTTATATTTACAAGGAAAGTGTATATAGGTGAGTATTTTTAGAGGTATGTCATATTTTTTAAAGTATTTTGACCAAGTTTTAGGTTAAAATTTAAAGGTTAAGACAAGAAAAAGTGTTTTGAGGTCTTTAGTGTGTAAAAAATGAAGGGTTCTCAACCTAAGAAAAACTTTAAAGTATTCATTTACATGTGTAAAATTTGAATGGGAACCTAAGATATTAATGGTAGATAGGTAAGGGTCCTATATAAAAATTATAATAATTGGTTTTTAGAATGAGGGGCTAAGATTTATGAATGATCGTTAAGACTAGAAAATGATTTAAACCCTCAATGAAGCCTAATAGTAACCCAATATGAAAGATCTTGATCTAAAGTGCTTAGAATGTATTGAACATCTAGTTAAGTGATTATATATTGTATTCAACTCTCCCAATCACCTCTAAGTGTAATTTGTTTGTCATGTTAGTAAATGGACCCTACAAAAAAAGCCTTGTTTCTTGGAGATTTGTTTTAGAAGTCAAAGTTGATAAATGGAATGAGGTTTAATATTGAGGATTTTATTTAATGTACCTAGTGGTTTTTTATTATGTTATATCCCTCAAATGTGCTAAATCAGTCATACAAGTTGACCCTATCACTAAAAATCCTAATGGTGGAAAAAAATGAGAAACCTAGGTAGAAGTGAGAATGTGATTATGGATATGATATAATTGATTAGGGATGAATAAAATTACATGGATAATTTTATAAATAATTGTAAGAAATTTTCATGTTGAATAGATGTTTTTGAGGTCAGTGGATATGATGAAAATGTTTCTCATAAGTTGACCTATCTAGTGCAGATGAGATAGTGAAGGTGCAAGTTCATGAGATTGGTATGAAAGACCAATATTGTAATTTTAATATATATATATATATATATATATATATATATATATATATATATATATATATTATAATGTTCTAATTTTATCATAATATCATACAAATTCATTGGAAGACTCTGAAATCTACCATAAAAATGTTATAGGTCATTATTACCATGATTGTGTTTGAAGGTAAACTAACAGATCTAGGTAAGTAAGTTGTAGTGATGAGTTGGAGGATATTTTACATAAGATGAAGTATGTAGTGCACATGTTATTTTTATTTTTTAATTTAATAACATATCCATTCTTTTCATAATCTTATAATTCATTATAAGAGGTTAGAACATTCAATCTAAAATGGCTTGTCTAGTTGAGTAAGGATTGTGAGAGAGAAGGTCAAAAAATTGGTCTAAAAGACCAATATTTGGAATTATAAATTATGATATTTATACTTAAGATTAATATAAATATGTCAAATGATATATTTAAGGTGTCATAGATCATAGGAAGTATTCTTTTAGGTGTTGAAGATCAAGTTTCTCTGACTATGTTTTGAGGCTAGTTGGCAGTTCTAAGTGGGCTACTTATAGAGAAGGGTTTGAGAAAATTTTCCATGATTTGGAAAGTATAAATAATATTGTGATTAAAATTAGGAAATTTGTCTTATATATATGCTATTTTTTTCCATGATTTTTTGACAAATTTGTATTTATACTTCAATTGTTCAATATAGACTTTTTGGGTATGCACAGGCCTAATATGAACAATACTAATGGTGTGATCTGAGTAGTGGTTTGAGATAAAAAGTGTTATGAATCATGGGTATATGTATGTATCATATTATATTTTCCTTCTATGATAATTTTTTAAATTTATCTACGGAATACAAAGTGTAATGTGTCCAAAAAAGACCTAATAGGATTAGGTCTTCATGAGACCTAAAGGTAAGATAAGGCCTAATTGAGGTAGGTTAGAACTAAAAGGATTAAAAGAAAATTTTATCCATGTATATGAGATTTTATATGATCCATTTCATGTCTGAGCTAAGAGGGTAAGGATATTTGGCTGACTAAGAAGGATATGAACAAGAGACTTTTATGAATATTAGGCAATTTTAGGCCTATTTGGGAGTGAAGAGTTGAAGAAAATACAATAACACATTGAAGAATAGAATGTATTTTAGTCCATTATATGAATGTAGATGAAAAATGATGAAAATTTTATATAGGTTACATGTATGAGAATAAAGGTAATTTGACCTAATCAAGTCAAGAAGAGGACTAGTTGAGTGAAGAAACCTATAAGGTAGTTTAAGAGGGTTTAAAGAGAGAGAAGAGATAAAGAAGGAGATCATAATTTGTTGTATGAGAAAAATAGTGTTATAAAAGTGATTAAGGGTTTTATGTGGTTTAATTAGTTTTGAGTCATCTTGGAGGGTAGTGTTTCCTTGAAAGTGGGTTCTTGCTAAAGCCTAGTTGAGTTTGTGCTCAACTAGTAGGGGTTAGTGTTCCATGTAAAGTTGGTTATTCACTACAGTTGGTGTTTGTATTATAGGAATATAGTCCATTTGTAGATATAAATGGGTTATCATCCCCTTGAGTTTTTACAACATATAATTTGTGCTATCTTATGTTCTTATGTTTTATGCATATGTGGATGGTTGCTTAGTCATTATTTGATCTACATGCTTGAATGAATGTTCATGAATGTTTAAGTAAGAAAGGTTTTAAATACCGATTCAAACCCCTCTCAGTCATCTTGATTATAAAAAAACACACTTATTAGGATTGGTTTAGACCTTTTATTCATGTAGTCTCTCAAATATTCTTCATAGTGTTACTAGATGATCAGTCATGGTATTTAATTTTCCTAGTATGTTGTCAACGTATTCTTCAAATATGTCATGCATCATATCATGAAATATAATGATCATGGATTTTTGGTATATGGTCCCATCATTATTAAGACCAAATGGCATAACCTAATAAAAAAACATTCCCATGGAGTGGGGAACACTATTTTATGTTAGTCTTATGGTGCAATCCAATTCTAGTTGTATCTTGAAAATCTATCCATTAGTAAAAGCATTTCATACCTGGATATAGAGTCAAATATCATGCCAATATTTTGTAGAGTAAATTCATCCTTGGGGAAGTCCTTGTTTATGTCTCTAAAATTGGTATAGATTCTAATTCCTTCTAACTTCTTATTGATTGGCATAACATTCTATATCCACTATGAATAGTCGATTGGTCGAATACATCTCACTTATAAGAGTTTTTCCAAATCTTTGTTTACTAATATGACAATGTGAGGATACATATTGCATAATTTATATTTCATAGGTTTGGCATTAAGATGTACAACAAGGTGGTTTACAACCAAAGTGCGGTCCAAATGTGGGATGTTGGAGTATGCCGAAGGAAATATGTCAATAAATTCCCTCAAAAGGGATGTAAAGATTTCATGCTCCTCCTTAGTGAGGGACATGCCTAATTTAATCCATTTTGGGTCATCTAGAGTCACGATGTTGACTTTTGTAGTGTCTTCCACAAGAAGGGTCAAACCATCTTCTAAAATCATTAGAAATGATTTGAATTGGCCTATAATGATAAACTCCTCTATTTGGACTATCTCTTCAAGTTCCCCTATGCAAGATGAATTAGAATCTCCCAATGGTTAAGTAAATTCATGTCATAAAAACTACTAGAAACTCTTGAATGATTTGGTCAAAAGCATGCTATTCTTCAAAACTAAACTTAGACCCATAGACAAGTTCATCATTGGTAGTCTCCTGGGCTATGTTTGAGTAAGGTTAAGCACCCCCATATAATGGCACCTAAAACACATTATCACTAGAATACTGGACTTTCTCTTTAATTTTACCCTAGTCTAAAAGTGCTTCAAATAGGTTTTCACTTTAGGACCTCAATGTTTTATTTAATTGATTCTGCTTAAGGGTGTTCACCCATTCTCCAAAATAGGCTAGAAGATTTAGTTTTATTGAGAACCCTTATTTTTGTTCTCCCAAAGAAACATTGTCTCTTAGGCATATAAAATTATAAAGGCCTCATCATTCTCAAACTCATTTATAGGAATTGTGGATTCTTGTTGGTTCCATGCTATAATTTAAGGGTGATATAAAGGAAGTGAATTATGACAAATAACTAGTCTAAGGATATAAATGGCATGACTGTCAAATAGATTGGCATTGACAAGGTCTTCATAAATTCTATGATTAGACTCTAATTCACTATCAACATCACTATGACTAGTCACTTTCATTAGAACATGAATAAGATATGTGAAGTCACCCCCAAGTGGTTTAAATCTGATACCATAGGTTCCTTTGTATTGAGATATAGAAATTGGCTCAAGTGGTCATTACTGATTTAGCCTAAAGCCTCCTCCTTCATAGGCATGCTTGTCCATGATTTTTTTAGGAATGGGGTATTTGGAATTTTTATAACAATAGGCCAGCTTGTCATTATGTAACTAGGGTTCATCATTTACAAGTGGGTCTTGTTCTTGGCTAGTGTCTAGTGTGAAAATGATAAGAGCTGGACTATATAGTTTAACCATTCCCTTTATTTTCCATTCCATGCAATGTGGCTTGGATTTAGGTCTTCCATAGACCTGGGGTTATGTGGAAGCATGGCCATGTGTAATTTATAATGGGTCAAATATTCTCCTGGCCCATTATCCATAATGGTAAAATGATTAGACATTTTAGGAGATGGCATATGGGAATATGAATCAAGGGTACTTGAGTCAATATAATTAGTCTCTAATAAATCAATAATTATTTAATTCCCCTCATTATTTTTGAGGACTAGATTTAGGCCAAAATGGTAGTTATAGATTTTTTATATGACCTCTAAATGATTGCAATGCTCATAGGGTATAAATCTCTGTGAATGGTGACCTCAATGCCATAATGAGAAAACTTGATGCATTGGTGAAATTTTGAATGATTGAATGAATTGAATCTATCCAAGGTCCACCCAAAAGTAAATTTTATGATATATCCAAGTATAACACAAGGCATAATGTATCATGGGTCAAAATCCCAGCAAAAACTAGCAAGTTGATGGTGCTTTGTGATTATCTCTCTTCATTATTTTAGGCCTTGATTATGATCTTTTCTAGCTAGAGATCAACTGATGTGTACCTGAGAAGGTTGATGAGCTTTAGAGACATAATATTTAGGTCTGATCCATTGTCTATGAATACATGTTTCACTTTGTGTTGCATAATGACAACTTCAATGTATAATGGATTATTATGAAGAGGGTAAAGGGATGGCATATCACTTTGGCTGAAGGTTAACTATTAGCTTAGGGCTATATGTCCAACCAAAGCTTAGAATTTACCTAGGATTATGTCATTTGGAACTTGGGATTGGCCAAGGAACTCAGTTAAGATGTTCTTGTGGATGGTAAATGTATGTAACAAATCTAAAATGGAAATTTATGCAAGCATCTTCTAAAGTTGTTTGAAAATATCAAATGTATTTTATTTTATAATGAGATATGGCTTGTTCCTAGCTAGAATGATGGTTTGGATGGGTGTAGTGGTAGATGGTTATGGGCCTAGAATGGTTATATTTGATTGTTGAGTTGTGATTTCATGATCAAGATTATATACAGGACCATTGATGCTAGCAAATGATGGTGGAGGGGGACCAGATAGGATAAGTCTCAATTGCTAGTGCACTTGTATGTGGTTATGAGGTAATGTTGAGTTATTGGTATAAGGTCTAAAATTATTAATCCCTACTTGCTAGTACACTTGTATGTAGTCCAAAGTCAAGAACAGATCACTAACATAAGTTGATTGATTAGAACTAGTTAGCAATGGTCCTGTTCAGTTAACACTTAGTCTTGGATTGATGGATATGGTGGAAATGCAACATCCTATAAGGTGACATACAACATTTTTATATTCATGTGTAACTACATGGTAAGACTTTTGGTTTTTAGCATCATTATGTCCTTGGTTCCATCTATTTGGTTGATGTTATTATTGTTGATGGTTTTTCTATTTTTGTCTTAGTTGTTGATATTGTTGTTGTTGGTTATTACTATTATGTTATGAAAAAGGGTTTTGGTAGATAACTAGATTTTGATTGGATGTAAAATATCTATTATCCAATTTTATCTCCCTATTTTCTAACATATTTTTAATGAGATGTTTTATTTGCATATAATTACATAGGTTATGTCTATTAACATGATGATATTCACAAGACTCATTCTCCCTATACCAGTCTGGATAAGGAATGCCCTTAAGATAATTTTTTAGTGTTGGACAACTAATCATATTAGTGAGTCATTAAAGACATGATGAGTAGGCACATTTCTCCCTAGAGTATGGGTTTGTAAAGGTCAAGGTTGCTACATTTGTTGAGCTAGTCTAGGTTTCTATGAAGGCTATGCTTGCAGAATAGTTTGTTGGTGAGGAGTAATTTTCATTTGTAGCATTATATAATAAGACAATGTTTTAAATTTTTGGACATGTTATGACTTTGTTACTCCATTTACAATATCATTCTTGTTGAAATTAAAATACTTGTATTTTTTATAATGTATTCTTTGATGCTTGCACTTGGACTTGGTTTTAGTTTTGATTTTGGTTGTTTCCTTGGTTTTGATTTTTAATTTTGGTTTGATGAGGTGATATTGATGATCAATTTATTAATAAGGTAATTTTATATCAGAAAACATTTGTCTATGATTTACTTGAAGGTATGTGCACACTACACCTCCAGATGGTGAGATATCTTGCTGAATTTTTTTGGTAAACATAATGGCTAATTGCTTGTCTAGTAAAGTATGGGTGAAGTAGATGGCAAGTTTTTTCCATCATTATAGATAACTTATGAAAATTTCATCAGCATTTTACTTGGCTTGAGTTAAATCTACCAATGAAATATCATGCTTAATATTTTAAGAGAAATGTTGTACAAACATGTTTAAAAGGTCATAAAAATTAGATACTGAGCTCTTCAACAATTTCAGGAACTTCTCCAAAGCCTATCCTACTAGACTCTAAAGAAATAAATGTAGGATATATCTGTCACTATAAGATACTAGTTATAAAACAATAAATAATTCTATTAAATGGGCCTTTAGGTCTCCTTTACCCTTATATTTGTCAAAATTTAGTGGTTCATACCCTAAAGTAAATGGTATATATGGATACTCCATGTTGAATGGGTAAGAACACATGTCATCCAACTTAAACTTCTTAGTATGCTTCCTAAATTGGATGGTGGAAATTACATCCTTCATTTATTGCATTTCTTATGCCAAGAAACTAGATGGAATATTGCACTGAGGTGGAGGCTAGGCGGTCAAAGGTAGATTACCTTGATAGGGGTATAATAAAAGCATAGTTTGTTGTGGAATATTGGTTTGGTTATGAATTGAATAGGAATATGAACTCATAGATTAGGATGTGATTTTTGGAATCCCACGCATTATGGTGTGATATTCTAGTTTAGATTTGGTATATAGTCTTGATTTTGGGGAAATTGTGGCTTAAATGGGAGGATATGGCTCTAGGTGAAGTATTGTGCCTATTAAGGTTTAATAGGGACTTGTTGTTGGCTAGGAAATCATGGATGATTAAGAATAAATTTTTGTGAAGAAATTCCTTATCTTTAGATCTATGGCATATTTGGAACAAAAGGAAATTATTACCTAATTGGTACTTGTTAGATAATAGAACCTCTTAGCTTCATGAATAGTTATTGGGAAGTAGACACTTATTAGATATTCAACATTTATCACTAGCCAATAAACATATATTGTTGATTAGATAATGTTTGTAAATCATCTTGGCCTATGACTTTTAAGGCATACTTATCATTACCTGATGAGGTGGAATATTAGTTCCCCCTATTGAGGTGGCAGAATGTTTGATCTTTGTTGTGTTGGTATATTAGAATGTGCCCATTGTTGTGGAATTTTAGTCATTACATGTTGTGGTGGAGTAAAATTTATAATGTTTTGTTAAGGTAAGGCATTGGTTTGCATTTGATTACTTAACCTTTGTAGTTACATGGTTGAAGAAGTAGTTGGTTGAGGATTAGAGTTAGCTTATTATAGTTGGGAGGTAGAAGTTCCTACCTCCTATTATTATGAACTACTAATGGTGTTAGCTAAAAACACAAGTTGTGGACTAGTTATTTGTGTAGTTAAACCACTTTGGCCTAGATTGGATGAAACTTGCATGTTATCCACTATGTTTGGTACATTTGTATGCATAAAATTAGTAAGCACTTATTTGATAGCAAGGGCATTGAACATGTCTCTAACTGAAGTGATTTGAATTAATAGGTCTATACCCAAATTTTCTTGGCTTATCAATTTAATTAAGACTCTTGTTGACGGAGTTAGCTTAATAAGTAGAGCATGTTTAGTGGTTTGGTTGTAATGTAAATTATAAGGCACTCAAACTAGACTATGAAAATTTTCATGGGAGAAATCTGCTAGAAACTTGGCCCCTATCTCTATGGCTTTGATTAGAAATTTGTCCTTATTTGAAATAAAGTGATGATCAAACAAATAGGGTTCATATTTTAATGTCATCATAATGTAGTAAAGTTGTTGTTGAACTTGTTCCACAATTGATGGTGCACTAGTAAGGTACTATGCTATATATTCTTGGTCCTACTCTGAGTATGGAGGCATGTTAACTAAATGGTTACTTAGAGTATCTTGGCTTTGTTTCATAAATTGAGTATTGTAAGGAGGATAATGATATGTTTCAAAAACTATGTCATCAACATAAGGGTCTTGAATAAAGTCATCTTATGTGACCAGGTTATCATATCTTGGATTATACATGGCTCTGATATGAGTATAGTGAGACATATTCAAATCAATGATGAATGTTTCACAAAAAAGGCCTAGAGTTATACAAACTCTAAAAATAGTGCCCAAAGGACAAATGGTTCAAACTTGGACTTAATTGGTCAAAAAGTGGAGTTGCAACTCCAAAATGTCTATGCTAAAACTTGGTACAAAATAGTCTAATGTTAAATGTCTAATGTCAAATTTCTTACACAAAAAGGTCAAGTGGATGAAATAAAAACCAAAATTCTAGACTCGAGGTACAAAGTGTTTTAAACAAGTATAATCTAAGAAAACAAAAGTTCTTAGTTCTTTCTAATAAGGAATAAAATATAGGCTCAAAATAAGCATGTGCTAGGTCTTTTGGAAAAGGCACAAAAGCTAGACTTTAAACAAACAAGGCAAGATATTTAATCTAAAAAATTTGAAACACTTTGGCATAATCTAAGCATTCAAATTTAAATATAAACTTGGTTAGTTGGTATAAGGCATGAAACAAAAGGCATATAGATAATAGGCTATTTCTCCCAAATCTAGGCACAAATAATAGTTTTTGAATTGATTAAAGAATTAACCTAAACTACACAACCCAAAAGAAAAAGATTAATGTCTAGGATAAAATTACACAAGGCATATGCATAAACCAATCAATTTTTGGATTTGAACTTGTCAAGGTTAATTTCAAACTCAATGTAGAAAACTAGGCTTCTTTAAGTAAATAATAAGCTAGACAAGAATGAACAATATAATGATACTAGGTAAATATCCAAAAGGCACATGTGGCTTTGGTTTTGAAATTGAAATTTGGACATAAGGAAAATAAGTCTTTGAAATGATTCGAGCACTGTAATGATGTTATTATGCTCTAAATATGTGATCAATGATTTGGTTTCAATACTTTAAGGCACAATATTCAAAATGAATTGGGCAATGTAATGACACCTTTTTCAATCAAATGACACACACAAATATTGATAAAAAATGCTAAGGCACATGCATGATGCCAAATGGGTAGCATAATGCCTCATCAAATAAAGGAGCCATGTATATACTCATTTTGTATTGGTATAACAAATAAATAGTTTAGAATCAAAAACCATGCAATAAATGACAGAAATGACATAAAAACCTAAGTGTAACATCCTAAATACTAAAATTGATAAGGTTGCATAGTACTATAAAAATTCATAAGTATAATCTCTCTTAAGAGGATTTTAATTATTAATCCAAAAAGTAAAAGCACATGAAAATTAGGGTTTTTATGACCTCTCTTTTCTCAAGAGTTTGTACTATAGCATAGAACTTTGGGTTACTCACCTTGAATCAATAGTATATCTATGGTAAGGGGGTTATTATGAACTATCAATTTTCATACTTTTCTAGATGTTCCCAGGTTTGGATAACAAAATAGATGATCATGTCAATTGGATTTTTGTGAAAATGTCTTTTCCTTTTCATAACCACCACATTCATCATTTTCTCAATGTAGTGAAATCTCTGAGTTGATCATACATTTCAAGGGAAGTAATCACTAATAGAGGTAGTTTAACTACTCAAAATACCATCTCAACAATAAACTAGCTCAATTTATATACTCCACTTTAGAGTGGGTTTGAAATGATGTCACAAGATGACCTAGGTCAATGCTTCCCTAAATAACCCATGAGGAGGCAATTAAATCTTACTCACAAGCCAAAATGCATGAAAAATAAATATAAGTGAAAAGACTTTAGGGTTACCAAAACTATACATATTTGGGTAGGGCCTTAATTATGCTATTTTCATGCTTTCAAAATAAAGTTACAAGGGAAAAGAATGAGCACCTTTGGTCACTTGAGTTTCTTAAAAGGGATAGGTGGAGAGCATACATGCATCAATCATTTTTCTATAATAAAAAACTCTTAGGAATATGTAACCAAGTGTGAAAGTTCATTTTATTACACCAAAATGAATTATGTTGTGAAATTGGATCCCCTTGGCATTAGTTTGTTTGAAATATTCATAAATAAAAATTCAAATATAACTAAGGCATGAAAATAACTAGGTTCATTTTTAAACACCAAAGACAAATTGTGTAAGATTTAACCATGTTCAAATTTTGGATTTTTTCACCTTAGGACATAAAAATTGTTAGAGGGTTTTGATACTTAGAAGCCCAAAAGTGAATGAGAAAATAACATTTTAAAATGAACTCTTAGGTTTTCTATCTTTTTATCTCAGATAGATTGACATTGATCCACATAGGGATTAATTTCAATTCACAGAGATTGACATCGATAAATCCACACAAGGATTAGTATCAGTCGATAGAGATCAATGTTGGTTCATGTAAAAATATTGAAAAACATGGGTCATTTTCACAAAAAGACTATTAGTGAAATGAGCTTAAAATCAATAATTCCCACTAGATCCTATAGGTAAATGGTTATTCAAATAATATTCAAGCTCTTAAACACAATAAAAACTAAAAATAATCAAGAAAACCCTCATGAATCATGTTATTTTCATGCTCTATTATTCACATAGGGATCAATGGTAGTCAAGGAGAATTGATGTCAATTTTTGTAGAACCAACATTGGTCTCTGTGTAAAAGAGTGTTGATACAAAAAAAATTACATGAAAAATAAAGTTAAAACTCAAATTTTAAAGATTCTTAAGCATTCATTAGAAAAACCAACATTATCATATTAATCCCATTTCTTTTATGGGATGCTTTATTGATGTCCCACTAGGCATGACATTCAGGTTCAAATAATCCAAGAAGGGAGGTTAGTATTATGTTATTACAATCAGTAAAACTCAAATAAACACACTAACACTTACACTCCTAGCCTAGATACTAGGGAGAGCTTAGTAACAAAAACTAAATGAAAGCACAACAAAAACATAAAAGAAAATAACTCTTTTACCTATCTTGGGAGCTCCAAATGGATTTGTTGAATGGCTTGCTCAACTTATACATCAAGTATTTGATAATAGAGGTTGCTTGGCTCCTTCTCTCCTTGACACCATGGCTTGTGATGTTGGTTGGCTTAATATTTTGGCATTAAAAACACTATTACAAAGCTTGTCTCTCTCCAAATTAACATTATAACTTTGGCTTATGAGAGCTTGGAAATGAATAGACATGGTCTTGTATTTATAGCCTTAGGAATTAACTCTCACCCAAGGTGAGGTAAGGATGAGTTTAGGCTTGGAATGGGCTCAAAATAAACCTAGGTGAGTTAAAACTAATTCTAGATGAGTTAATAGTTGTCATGTAATTATCAAATTATTTATTTAAGGATAATTTTTATTTTTTTTATAGATATTTACTAGGTAGAGGATTGTTAGTACATGTAATAATGAATATGTAGATCTTCTCCCTTATTTTTTCATCAGGAAGTAGATTATAGTGAGTTAAAATTAATTCTAGTTGAGTTAATAGTTGTCATGTAATTATCAAATTATTTATTTTAGGATATTTTTTAAAGAACTTGATAACTCATAAAGGCAATGTTTGAAGGCTAGGATATTTTGAATTTTGAATTTGCTTTTTAGATATTCATTAATTTCAAATGGATAATTCAACTAGGAATTTAATCTTGTTTAATTTTTTAATTGATTTTGATTAGCCTTTTAGTTCTTTCAAGATTTGATTTAAGTGTGTAAGTGCCCCACTTAATAGGTCCATAAGACAAATTAATAGTTGTGATGTTGTAAGGTGATTAAGGATGAATCCATGAGAGATTATTGTTTCATAGGATATATTACCCCAATTAGGGATGTCTCAACATGATTATGAGATTTGATGAATGATGCACAATCAAATTTCATATGTTTAATAATTCTAAGGCTTAATTTGCAATGGTTTATATGAATCAATTTGAAGTCTATTCAGAGGCTAATTATGGCTAGTTTTAAGTGTCTACATGTATTAAGTTTTGGTCTAAGTACTTTAGTTTACTCTTAAGAATAAAGTAAAAAACTTGAAAGTGGTAGGGCACTCAAAATTGGTGGTCAAGCAAGTCAGAAGCCAACATGCCTATAATGCTAAGTGTTTGGCAAGGTATTGTAGCTAAGTATGGATTTTTATATAATACTTTAATGTATTCAAGATACAAAATATTATGTGTAGGATAAATCATATAGAAGATACATTGAAAAGAACAAAAAACACCCTAGAGTCAATTGTGGACTTTAAGTTGACAAGGTTTTCTATAGAGTTGGTATCTACTCTTTCCATTTTTGATAATGCTAGAACTTCCAAATGTTAAATTATGATTAACATATCATTAAATTAATCATAAATATAGATGTATTTTAATCTCATATCATAGATGAAGCTAATGGAGATGAGTTTGAATTAGATGAAGAAGGAATGATAAACCTAAAAAATAAATAATATACTAGAAGGTATAGTTTCATTAGAAAGAATATTTGATATGGATTATCAGGGTAGGAAATATAACATAGCTCGTTCCAATGGTGTGTTGCATGAGCATTGTAATATTGCAATGATAATGATTCAAAAAATGTAATTTTAGGCATAACTTATACTAAAGTAGAGAAGCATGTGATTGTACAATCCCTTAAGTATTTTAGGAACATCATAGCTTGGAGTAATACCTCAATCCTCACTCACACCATTCCTCTCAAAATGGAAGTTAAGCATAATCATTAGAGGCAAAGGCTTGTGAACCTTTTTTGGAGTCTTTGATTTTTAAGGAAGTTCAAAAATGTTTATCAGTTAAGATTATCATTCTCATTAGGCACTCCACATGGGTGGAAAATATCATTCTAGTTTAGAATAAGAATTGAGAGATAAGGTTGTGTGTGGACTTCAAAACCCAGAACAATGCTTTAGAAAAGATAATTACCCATTGCCTTCATTAGATGAGGTACTAAAAATAGTGAATAGTTCATAAATGATGTCATTATTAAATGGGTTTTTAGGTTATAATCAAGTGATGGTGAACTATGAAGATTGTATCAAGATAATGTTTAAAAATAAGGGGGGAAATTTGCATATAAAATGATGTTGTTTGGCTTAATCAATGCAACTACTACTTTTTAGTGTGTTATGAACATTGCATTCAAGAAAACAATTTTCAAGTTCATTGTTATTTATGTGGATGATCTGATAGTATTTTCCAAGAACAGAGAAGACCATGTGAGAGACTTAAGAATGATATTACAAATATGTAGAAATCATGACATTTCCTCAAATAAGAATAAATGCATATGTGGGGTTATAGAAGGTAAAATATTAGGCTGGTTCATTTTATAACCAAAAGATACAATAGAAGACTAAACATTTTTTTTTTTTACATTTCTTTGCTTTCTAGCTTGATTTTAATGTGGGTAATGTTGTTCTGAATCATACATCTATAATTCAACTAGTTAAATTGATCCCAACATTATTTTTTCAAGTAAACATTCTATAACTTTAAGGTTGTAAAAGTTTTATTCATTTTTTTCACATGTATATGGTAGTTTTATTCTTCTTCTTCATGGCCAGTTTATCCTTAGACTCTTGCATCATCTTCTTTTGTGGTTGAATGATTAATAGTCATACAAATTATTGATTTCATGGGCGCCATGTAATCAAATGAATTTGATTTATGTTCTTTAAAAAACAAGCTCACTTGTTTATTTTTTACCTTATATTTTTCTCTTTTTTTACCAATTTATTAGGGTAATGTTAGACTAGATCTAAAAACTACAATCTGTGTTTACATGTTTCATCTTGATTTCAAACCCTTTTCAATATTGTTTATGAAATGGTTTACCTAGTATGCAATGAATATGTTTAAAATCAAATATATTTTCTTTGTTAAATTTTAAACTATTAATTTTCTTGGAATTTATCCATGATTGTTGTTCTTCATTATGTATATAAAACCCACATTGATAAAAAAAAAATACCTGTACTACTTCTCACTTGTTTAAGCTTAGATTTAAAACTAACAAAGGCCCCTTGAAATGGAATAGTTTCACATAAACCAACTAGGTTATCTAGTATGCCATAACCTGGTGATATGCCATAACCTGGTGATATGCCATAACCTGGTGATATAGACCTTGGGGATGTTTTCATATCCTTTTAGGAGAGATTTAATGGTTCTTATCCCACATAAGTTGGTGTGCCAAATGACCCATCAACAAAATAACACTAGAAGGAAGGCCCAAGCTAAAATTTAAACTTTAAGAGAGGTGTTTCCAAAATAGAGATATTATGAATATCAAATTAGAAAATAAGAGAATAACCATGAGATCAAAATCTGTTAATGGTGACTTTGAATTATTATACCTTACAAAACATATTTTGTGATGTTTTGGATAACTTTTAATATCATATAATGTAATATTAGGTGTCAAAGATATTATAGGTAAAGGATAAGCTAAAATATATGGGATTAATGGATTATGTAACAGTTCTTAAAAATTAATTAAATAACCCACTATAAAAGAATATTATTCTAATTGAAAACCTTATTTTGATTATTATGTATAATTTTTAAAAGGAATTAAGTATTAGGCATATAATATTATGTTGTAATGGGTGATGTCACATAAAAAACCATCTTAGGAGGCATAAAAGTATGTTGTATATGAATAACCATATAAATATAAGGAAAAAACATATCTTACCCCCACATTCTAAGTGGACATCACATGTGTAACCATACAATTATAAATTAAACTTGAATTATTTTTCATATCATCTCTAGTTAAATGTAACAATGCATCTAGCATGTGTGAATCTATTTTAAGATATTGAGTTAATTTATTTAAATCTAAATCATCAAATCTACCATGTAAATTAGGATAATCATTTCCTTTATTAACATCCACATCAAATATATTTTCCATTATAACTATGTGAACATGAAGAAATAAGAAATCATGTTTGAAACATGATGTATAAATCTAAAACCCCAATAAAGAAGGATGTAACCCTATGGGAAACATAGAGTTTTTTGGACTCAAGAAATGAAGGGTTTGCTAATATATTTTAACTTATTTTTGGTTTAGTTATCTAAACAAGATAAAAAAATTTAATAGACTATATTGTATAAGATATGTCTATATTATGTTGATCTTGTGATCATAGGAATCCAAGAAGGGAGGTTAGTAACATGATAGTTCAAGTAATAAAATTTTCAATAAACATACTAACACTTACACTCCAAGCTTAGATCTTAGGGCTGAGATTATTTAACAAAAGATAAATGAAATCATAACTAAAATTCAAAAGACAATGAATCCTTTACCTTCCTTGGGAGCTCCAAATTCATTTTTGAGTGGCTTGCTCAATTTGTGCCTCAAATAGTCTTTAAAAAAATGAATCTTGTTGGCTCCTTCTCTCCTTGGCACCATGTGGCTTGATATAGATTGGATCAATATTTTAGCATTAAAACACTACTTGCTAGGTATTTTTTCATTATAACACTACTCATCTCAAAGCTTTTAAGTCATTTGTGCATGATAAATTTTCACCAAAATAGCTTAAAATTAAATAGGAAAGGTATTGTATTTATAGAAAATGGATTTAACCCCAACCTAAGGTGAGTTATGGTAGAGTTTAAGCATGAAATGACTTTAAACCTAACCTAAGTGAGTCAAGACTAACCCCAGTAGAATTAATAGTTGTCAATTAATCATGATTTGCAATGAATAGGCATGGGTATCTAAAATGAGATATTTTAGGATATTTATAGAGAGCTTGACCACTCATAAAGGTCATGATGAAAGGCTAGGATATTTGATTTTTTTAATTTTATTTTTAGTTATTCATTAATTGCACATGGATAATTCAAATAGGCATTTAATTTTGTTTAGATTGTTAATTAATTTTGACTAACCATTTAACTCTTTCAATATTTTATTTTTGTTCATGTGCCCCACTTAATAGGTCGATAGGCCAAATTGACTATTGTGATTCCACAAGATGATTAGGGATGAATCTATGAGAGGTTATTGTTACATATGATAGGATACCACATATAGGGATGACTTTACATAATTCTAAGTTTTGATGAATGATGTACAAGAAAATTTGGGATGCTCGGTGATTCTTAGGCTTAATTTGTAATGGTTGGTAAGAATCAACCTAAAGGCCAGTTAGAAACTAGTTATGACTATTTTTATGTGTTTATAGTTTTATACTATTTGGTAAGGTGTTGTAAACTATAGGCATAGTATCATCTTCTCAAATAATGAAAAGGACCTATATTCCTATGACTTCAATTATAATGGATGAACTATAGGTGCCCCATCAAGGGAGTGGTTGGTAAATAAGTTGGTGATTGGTCCCTCAAAAAGAGGAAATGATGGGTCCAAAAAGATAAAAAGGGTGGAAGAGATTAATTTTCCCATAGGTAGTTTCCCCAAGTGGGTAGACAAATAAGATGATTTTCCCACATGTGGTTATAATCATTGGCATAGGTGGGAAAAAAAGGTAATTGTTTTCCCAAAGGTGGTTATAATTATTGAAAAATGTTTAGGGTAACAAGAAAAGGATTTTCCCATAAGTAGTTATAATCATGAAAGGGAAAAATAATGATTTACCCACACACGGTTAGAATCATTGATAGGCTAAAAACATGCCTCAGTTGTGTGGATAGAGACAATGGTTTTCCCAAAGGTGGTTATAAGTATTATCATAATGAACTTGTGCCCAAGTTGGGTATAATAAAGATAATGATTTGATGAAAGGAAGTTATAATCATCAACCTTAAAATGGATAGAAACACAATGATTTATCCATAGGAAATTATAATCATTGGTAATACAAGTGGGATGGTATATAATGATTTTTCTAGAGATAGTTATAAGCATTATACCCTGATAGTGGAAAACATGATGGAAAATTGGTACAAAAGAGAAAGATGAATTTGGGCAACCTGTGAGTAAGGATATGCTCATCCAAACTAGTAAAGGTTAAAATTCTTGCATGATTGAATTAATCTATTTATGGAATGATTTGGGTAGATCAGGAAAGTTGTAGGTCCCAAAGAGATATATCATGGCCAAATTGTTATGTAGACTTCCTAAGATAATTTTTGTTGTAGCATATGATGGTTAGGCATCATGATAGAACACCATGATAACTTGGTTGAAATATGCATTAGGAATGATACATAATCCAATACTAAATCAAAAAATATGCACCAATGATAAATACCATGATGATAATGTTGACATATGAATATGGATAGATTAAAGAATAATGTTTAAGGAATCACCCAATGGACACACATACAGTGAATCAAGCACAATAGGTAAGCAAACAAATAGGAAAATAAACAAACACAAAGAAAATAAAAAAATAAAATAAAATAAAATAAAGAGAAACAATAAATAAATAATGGTAAATCATAATGTTAGTAAAAACAACATGACATAAATAAGATGATGAACATTATCCCTAGATGATAAGAGATAATGAAACAAACAAAAATGGGGGAATAGAAGAAAAGGAAGGGGTGGTCAAGATGGCTCTAGATACACTATGCAAGTGGATACTACCTACATAGTTCCATGGATGTAATATGTAAAAAAACTTTAGGCCAAATGTATTTCTCCTAGGAAATAGGATAGAAGAAGATGATGAGAAGAAAACATGATCAATGAGATAGAGGAATATGGGAATGAAATTACAAAATGGTGAGAGTGTGGGATGCTAGGCCAATCAGAATGAGGATACTAAATGATAAGTGGTTTTTTGTGAGATAGTCAAGGGTCCCAGAATCCTTAATGCAAAGAAATGATTAATGTTTAATATTTTTGGATTTTATAGGTCTATTTCAAATGTTTTAAAAGTTTTAAAAGTATCTCAACTTGATAGAGAATGATGAGATACTAAACAGTCTAAGCTCACAAAATGGTGAGAATGTTAAAACTTAGAATTGCTCATAAAATGGAGAGAGCATGGCTTAGGTATCTCACAAAATGGTGAGATCATGGCTTAGGTTTCTTAAAAAATGATGAGATCATGGATTAGGTTTCTTATAAAATGGTAATATCATGGCTTAGGGTGCTCACAAAATAGTGAGAGCATTCAAACTTTAAATACTCACAAAATGGTGAGAGTTCGTCAAAGGTGACTGATTTAACCTCAATATGAATTTAACGCTACCTACATAGTCCCAATATGGGACCTCAAGTCACTATAGTTCTAATTTTCAATAGAGGAATCTAAGTATTAGCCAATTCAAAAAAAAAAGGCAAAGTAGGCAAATGGCATAGTATGATATAGGCATGGTAAGGTGGTACTTCAGGGCATGAAAAATATTATTGTTCCTAATTTATGCATAGGTGGTTATAATTAGGAAATAATGACATAGGTCAATGGTACTAGTTTTCCCATAGGAAATTATAATTAGTATCATGATAGTGAGACACTAATTTTCCCAAAGTTGGTTATAATTAGGAACACTGAGCATACAATGAAACAAGAAATGAAGGATGTAAATACAAAACCACCTTCATACTGCTATAAAATATGGCCCTATCTGGAATGCTAAAAAATTACTAAAACTTAATCTGAATCTTCATGCTAAAAGTGATTGTGGAACCAAGGATATGGAACCAAGGTCAATGGACTGGGTAGGGAAGGTGAAAATAACTCAGTTGATAGGAAAGGCATGATATAATGGTTCATGAAATAATGATATGGTATAGAGGAGAAATTTGATATTGTGGTACAATATAAATGTGCCTCATAGACAATGTTGTAGGTCTCTCAAGAGAAGTAATGCTTGAGGTGTATAATATTCATTGGCTCATCAAGTTTATCCTCATTTGGTGTAGAAAGCTTATAAGCTCTAGCACCATAGTTTGTAATAATTATGAAAGGGCCTATCTAGTTGTGTTTATACTTACCCTTGTGTTTCTTCTTGATCATGGTAGTCTATTAGTTTTATTTAAGTACAAGATCACCAAGTTTAAATTCTTTGTGTATAACCCACTAGCTATAGTAGCCATGGAGTCAGTTTTGGTATGCTTGAAGGTTGTTACATAGTTGTGAATTTATTATCAATTAACTCTAGCTCTTTCAGGTGAGCTACTTGATAGTCTTCATCATCTAATACATGATTTAAATAGATGCACAAAGAAGGTAACTCAACTTCAATGGGAAGAATGCCTTTAGTTCCATAAACAAGTGAATATGAAGTGGATCTTATTAGAGTATGATAATTGGTACGATATACCTAGAGGGAATGAAATATTTAAAGGTGCCAATCATGGATAATATCATTGATAATATTTTTAAGGATGTTGACAATGGTTTTGTTAGATGCTTCTTCTTGGATATTACCTTGTGGGTAATAGGCAGTAAAAAATGTTAAGTAATTTTGTACTTGACACAACAATTTAACATCCTTATTTTTGAATAATCCACCATTATCAAATATAATGTTTGATGGGATACCATATTTTTAGATGAGATTATTGAAGATAAATTTGGAAATTTTCTTTCCAATCATGTGAGGGGTATATATTCAACCCACTTAGTGAAATATTCGGTAGTGGTTAGGATGTGTTTGTGGTCATTAGATGAGTTGGGGTTTATATTACCAATGAGATTGAGGCCCCAAGTAGAAAATTACTAGGGTGTAAGCATTGGTTTAGAGTCTTGGTCAAGGCCTAAATAAAATTGGCATGCCTTTGACATTTGTCACACTTTTTAACATATGTATTTGCATCTACATCCATTGATGGCCAATAATACCTAGTATGTAATATTTTTTTAGATAGGACAACCCCACTTGTATGGGACCCAAATACTCCATGAATTTCACATAATGTTAATGTTGATTCTACTAAAATTAAAAAAAAATTAAAGTTTCATTAAAACTATAGTGGTAAGGGGTTAGTTTGAGTAAGGTATAACATGTGACATGGTGGATAAAGGCCTTGGATTTTTTGCATGATAGGTTGGGTTTCATAATGTGTTCATGCATATAGGTATAGAGGTCTCAATACCATATGGATCTGGGACCAATAATATCACAAATCATTACAATGTTTAAATTTTCATGAGTTGGCACTAGAAGATTTTCAATGAGGAATTGGTATTCCTTTTTCATGTCTGTATGATGAATCAAAGATCCAATGGTGTCCATGGCATATGATATTATGTTACTATACTTTGGTATATGTTCAAACTGTACATCATAAATGTTTTGTTTGAGAGTGCTAACCATGGCCTTATATGGTACCATCTTGTCATATTTGGTCTTAAAATGGTTTGTAACCTAGTTGATTAACTAAAAATCACCATAAACCTTAAAATGTTTTATGTACCATTGTATTACTTGGAAAATATCTATAATGAATGATTCATATTCAACCATGTTATTAGTACAAGGAAATTTGATCCAAAATTATTTAGGGCTTAGATCCCCTTGTGGTGTAATAAATAAAAGGCCTGACCCTAATCCATGTGTTATGAATGATCCATCAAAATATAGCCTCCAATGTTACTCCTTAGAGGTGTTTCAATTTTGGTCATAATAGACTCATCTAGGAATTGGAATATTAGCATTTTTGTATCTATAACAGGTGCTTAAACAAGTTGATCTACAAGAACTTGTCCCTTGTTAGCCTTCTGATTGATGTATTCTATCTTAAAATCATTGAGAATCATGATCCATTTGGCCATGTAGCCTTATAAGGTTGTTTTAGATATTAAATACTTGATTGGATCTAGTTTTGAAATAACCATGGTCTTTTTGTTTAACATGTAATGTCATAGTTTCTAAGCTACAAAGACCATAACAAAATAGGATTTTTCAATGGGCATATAATTATGCTCATATATGACCAATGTATGGCTTAGATAGTACATGGTAGGCTCCTATCGGTTATCATCATGTTGAGCTATAATTTTCCGTAGGGATTTTTTTGTGTTAGATAAATATAGTAAGAATGGATTTACTAGCATTGGTGGAAACAAAAAAGGTAGTTTGACAAGATAGTCCTTCAATTGTTAAAAATATTTATAGCATTAGTTATCCCAATGACATGTGACAACTTTCTTTAAAAAGTATGTGAATGGGTGGAATTTGTTGGCCAAATGAGATATGAAGCATTTAATAGATTGTATCTTACCCTACAAACTATGGAGCTACTTTAAATTAGAAGGTGGAGGTATCTTTGTTATGGCTTGTACTTTGGTTGGATCAAATTTAATGCCTCTTTGAGACATAATGAATCCTATTAATTTACCTAAAGTAACTCCTAAAACACATTTCTTAGGATTGAGTCTAACCTTGCGTTTATAAAGTCTTTCAAATATACTTTGTAGTGCTATTAGATGATTGGCCCTGGTCAAGGATTTTCCCAGTATGTCATCGACATAGTCTTCAATAATGTCATGCATCATATCATGAAATATGATGGTCATGGATCTTTGGTATGTCTCCCCAACATTTTTGAGACCAAATGGCATAACCTGCTAATAGAACAATCCCCATAGGGTGGTGAACATTATTTTATGTTGGTCTTATAGTGTAATTTAGATCTAGTTGTATCCTAAGAATCCATCCATTAGTGAAAGCATTTCATACCCAAATGTGGAATCAATAATCTTGTCAATGTTTGGTAGAGGAAAGTCATCCTTGGGGTAGGCTTTATTTATATCTCTAAAATCAATGCAGATTTTGATTCCTTTTGACTTCTTACTAATTGGAAAAACATTTGAGATCCACTTTGAGTAGTTGATCGATTGAATACATCTCAATTATAAGATTTTTTATAAATTTTTCTTTACTAATACATCAATGCGAGGATTCATCTTGCACAATTTTTTTATAATTTTGGCATCAGGATGTACCATAAGGTGGTGTACAACCAAGGTGGGGTCCAAACCTAGCATGTTTAAGTAAGTCCAATAAAATATGTTAACAAATTCCTTCAAAAGGGATGTAAATATGTCACATTACTCCTCAGTGAGGGACATGCCTAATTTGATCCATTTTGAGTCATTTAGATTCCTGATGTTAACTTCTATTGTGTCCTCCACAAGAAAATTTAAACTATCATCTAGAATGGTTGGTAAGGATTTAAATCAGCCTGTAACAATATAGTCCTCTATTTATACTAGATCTTCAAGTTCTCGAAGGTACAAGGAATTTAATCTCCCAATGGTATGGATGGCCATGTGATAAACATTGTTAGAAACTCTTAAATGATTTGATCAAAATCCCATTATTCTTCAAAATTAAAGTTGGACCCATAAGTAATTTCATCATTGGTGGTCTACTGAGCTATGTTTGAAGAAGGTTGAATACCCCCATCTATTTGTGCCTAAAATAGGTTTTCACCACTAGACTGGCCTTTTTATTTACTTTTAATCTAGTCCAAAAGTTCCTCAAAGAGGTTTTTACTTTGAGACCTCAATGCTTTATTCATTTGTTTATGACTAAAGGTGTTCACCCATTCTTTGATATAGGCTACAAGATACAACTTGATTGAGAACCCTTGTTTGTAGTCTCATAATGAAACATTGTCTCTTAAGCCTAGAAAATTTCAAAAGGACTCATCATTATCAATCTCATTTATAGATACTATGGATTCTTTTTGGTCCCAATATATAAGTTAATGATGATATAAAAGAAGTGGATTATTGTGAATAACCAGTCTAAGGATACAAATGGCATTAGTATCTAACCAATTAGTATTGGCTAGGTCATCAAAAGGGCTTTGATTGGACTCTACTTCACTATCATCATAATCATCACTAGTATTTATTGTTGGAACATGAATAAGGTATGTGGGGTCCCCCCCAAGTGTTTTAAATCCAAGACCATAAGTTCCATTATATTGAGTTTTAGAAAGTGGGTCAAGTGTTCCTCACTGATTTGGGCCAAGACCTCATCCTTCATAGGCATGATTCTCCATGATTTGATAAATAATATGATACTTATCATTATAATAATAGTCAGCAAATATGTCATTATATAGTCAAGATTCATCATTCATGAGTGGGTTTTTCTCTTGGCTAGTGGTCAGTGTGAAAACAATAGGCATGAGACTATGAATTTTTCCTTTTTCCCTTTTGTTGTCATTCTATGACATGTGGATTATCTTTGGGTCTTCCATAGGACATGGGGTTATATATAATCTTGGTAATGTGTAATGTATCATGGGCTAAATATTCACTTGGGCCATTAACCAAGATAGTATAATGATTAGACATTTTAGGAGGTGGTATGTGTGAAAGTGAGTCAAGGGTATCTGGGTTGATGCAATTGGCCTCTTAAGAATAAACAAGTAATTATTTCCATTTCTACCTCTTGCAAAATGGATTACAAACAAAATGGTAGGTATAGCTTTCATACTCGACCTCCAAATGTTTATAATGCTTTTATGGTTGTAAATATCCATGGATAGTGACCTCCATACCTGAATGGGAGAATTGGATACACTAGTGCAATGTATAAAGGATTGAACAAATCTCATGTATAAAAGGCCTACACAAGATCAAATTAAATGAAAATTTGAGGTTTAACACATAACATAAGGTATCATGGTTCAAAGGCCCAATAATAACTGGCAAGCTAATGGTGCCTTATTATTCACATTATTCATTGTCATAGGCCTTGATGGTGATCATTTCTAGATGGAGATCAACTATCATGTATCCAAAAATCTTGATGATATTTAGAGACATAATATTTAGACCTAATCCATTGTCTATGAGGACATGCTTCACTTTATTCCATGTTATGGCAACTTAAATGTATAATGGATTGTTATGAAGAGGGTCAAGGGATGACATATCACTTTGGTCAAAGGTTAATTATGGGCCTTAGGATATATGTCTAACCAAAGATTGGAATTTGTCTAGGATTATGTCATTTGGATCTTTGGATTGGCCAAGGAACTCTATCAATATATTATTATGGATTTCATAAGTATGAAACAAATATAAAATGGAAATTTATGTGAGTGTCTTCTAAAGTTGTTCCACAATATCAAACATCTTTTCCTTCATATTGGTAAATGGATTATTCCTAACTAGAATGGTGGGTTGGATGGGTGAAGTGGAAGATGGATGTGGGCTTGGTATGGTAGTATTTGGTTATTGAGTTATGATTGCACATTCAAGATTAGATACATGACCATTGTTGTTAGTAAATTATGGTAGATGGGGACCAAATAAGATAATTCTCAGTTGTTGATACATTTGTATGTGGTTATGGATCAATGATTAGTTATCATTATGAGGTCTATTTACTTTTTGGTATGCTTATATGTGATCCCAAGTCTAGGAAGGAACACTAACATAGGTTGGTTGGTTGGAATTGATTATCAACGATCTTTTTTTATTGTCACTTGGTCTTGGATTGATGGAAATTGTAGAAATGTGACCTCTGACAATATGGCCTATAACTTTGTTTTATTCATATACAACTTCATGGTAGGTCTATTAGTTGTTGGAATTATTCTAGCCATAGTTCTATCCATTCCTTTAATGTTATTGTTATTGCTAATTTTGTTAGTTCTATCTCAACTATAGATACTGTTGTCATTGTTCTAGACTTTATTATTGTTGTTGGGTTTTATGTTATGAAAAGGGGTTCTAATAGATACTAAGTCTATGATTAGATGTGGAATTTACATTATCCAATGTTATCTCTCCATTTTCCACCATGTTCTAAATAAGATGTTTTATTTTCACATAATGACAAAAATTATGTCCATTAACTTGATGATATTCATAGAATTACTTTTATCTATACCAATTCAGATAAGGAATGCCCTTAGGATAGTGTTTCATAATAGGACAACTAATCAAGTTAGTAGTGGATAGCTTTTGAAACATGGCTTCAATTTATTCTCCAAGGTCACTAAAAACTCAGTGAGTAGGCATAGTTCTCTTTAGATGATGGGTTTGTAAAAGCAAAGGTTATTGCATTTGTTGAACTATTTATGTTGTTTCACTTACTACATTTACTGAATATTTTTTTGGTTAGGATTAATTTTCATATGCAATTTAGTCTGAGTAGATGGCTTTTTGTACCATTTGGACATGTTGAAAATTAGTTACTCCATTTCCAAAAATATTCTTGTTGTGATTAAATATCTTGGACATTTCATAATTATTGGCCTAGGATGGTTATGATGCTTAGACTTAGAATTAGTTCTAATTTTGGCCATTACTTTGGGTTTGATTCTAGTTTTGATTTGATGAGGTTATCTTGATATTCCTTTTGTTAGTAAGGGTCATTTTGATCAACAAACCTTTATTAATGATTTACTTAAAGGTATATGCACACTACAACTATAGATGGTAATATATCTTATTGTGTAAATTCTTGGTAAACACAATAACTAATTTCTTATCTGGTAAACTATGGGAAAACTAGATTTCAAGTATTCTCCATCACTATAGATAATTTGAAAAACTTTCACTAGCCTTTTATTTGGCTTGCATCAAATCTACCAATGAAATATCATGCTTGATATTTTAGGAGAAGTGTTACACAAACTTATGAGAAAGGTCATGAAAATTAGAGACTAAGTTTTTAGGAAATTTCAAGATCCATTCCAATGCTTGTCCTTCTAAACTCATTGTAAATATTACTAAGAGGTATATGTCATTATAGGCCATTAGTTGACAAATAACAAATAATTTGTTTAAATGGGACTTTGGGTCACCTTTAACCTTATATTTGTCAAACTTTAGTGGTTTGTACCCTATAAGAAATGGTATTTGAAAATACTCCATGTTGAATTAGTAGGAACACATGTCATCCAACTTAAAATTCTTGGTCTACTTCCTATATTGGATGGTGGAAATTGCATCCTTCATTAACTATAGTTATTTTTCTAGGAAACTAGATGGAACATTGGCTTAAGGTAGAGGTTGGGCAGTCAAAAGTGGATTACCTTGACTAGGGTATAATAGAGGCATGGTTTATTATGGAGGGTTGGTTTGGTTAGGGAATTGACTAGGAATATACATTTTCATATTATGATGCAATTATTGGAATGACATGCATTTGGTGTGATATTTTGGTTAGGATTGGGTATATAGGCCTAATTTTGGGGAAATTATGGTTGATATAAAATGATATGGGTGGGGGTGAATTACTATGCCTACTGAGTTTGATTAGGGATTTTCTATTGAATATTCAAACCTTGTTTATTAAGGGGAACTTGTGAACCAAGACCCTATCATTGAGTTTGTGTAATGTTTGGCATAACAATAAATTATTCCTTGATTGGAACTTTTAGAATGGTAAAACCCCTTGGTTATGTGAACCCTTATTGTGAAGTAGAGACTTGTAAAGTGTTCATCATTTTTAACTAACCAATAGATTTATGTTTTTGATTAGACATCATTTATGAATATAATGGTATATTGTTCTATGATTAAAGAGGTGCATTCATTAATACCTAATGAAGTGGAACATTGGTTGTCCCTTATTGAGAGATTAGAATGTTTTTCCTCTAATACATTGGTATGTTTTATTTCACCTATGGTTTTGGAATTTTATTCATCACCTATTGTGGTGGAGTAACATTCATCACATTTTGTTGAGGCATGGCACTAGTTGTCACTTAACTAATTAATCCTTATAGTTGTGTGTTTGATGAGGTAACTAGTTAAGGATTTGAGGTAGTTTTTTATGAGTGGGAGGTAGAAGTTCCTTATCCTTGAATTTTTGAACCACTCATGGTGTTAAATAAAGGCATGCTTTTTATAGACAATTTTTGTGTGGATTTATACCACTTTAGTCTGGATTGAATGACACTTGTGTATTATCCACTATGTTTAGCTCACTATTCTCTATAGAATTAGAAGACACTTCTTTTATATCTAGGGCATTAAAAATGTTTCCAACTAAAGTGATTTGAGTGAATGGGTTTATACCCTATCTCTCTTGGATTTTCAATTTATTAAGACTCATGTTGAAGGAGTTATCTCAATAAGAGGAGCGTTTGACATGGCCATGTTATTAAAATTGTGTGATAAGTTTAAATAAGTCCAGTATGATATATACATATATATGAAGTGGTCATCCATGAGGAATTTTCCTATGATAATCATACATTAGTCTTGATACTACATTGGTACTAGAGATTGAGGATTTTTATAAGAGGCTTATTTAATGTTTTGGTTGCAAGGTATGTTATAAGGCACTCTAATTAGACTTGGAAAATTTTCATGGGGGAAGTCTACTAGAAACTCAATCCCCACCTCCACATATTTGATTAATACTTCATCCTTATTCACAAACAAGTGATGATAAAAAAATAAGGGTCATAGGCTAATGGCATCATAATAAAGTATAGTTATTGAACTTGGTCTTTAAATAATGATATTCTAGTTAAGTACTATACTATTTGCTATTGCTCATGTTTTGAGTATGGAGATGTGTTGACCAAATAATAAGCTAAGAGATCTTGGCTTTGTTTCCTCAATTGAGTGTTTTAAGGTGGATAAGGATCCATCTCACAAACTACATCATAACCATAAGGGTCTTGGACAAAGTCTTCTTGTGTGACCACATTACATATCCAAGATTGTACATGATTCCACTATGAGTATAGTGAGACATATTCAAATCAATGGTGAATGTTTCATGAAAAAGGCCTAGAGTTTACAAATTCTAAAAACAACATCTAAAAAGATAAATGGTTCAAACTTGATCTAACTTGGTCAAAGGAATGGAGTTGTATCTCCAAAAATGGTCTATGCTAAACTTGGTACCAAAAACCTAATGTCAAATGTCTAAAATTAAATGTCTCACACAAAAAGGTCAAGTCGATGAACTAAAACCATAATGCCAAACTCAAGGCTCAAAGTATTCCAAACAAGTCTAATATAAGAAAATAAAAGTTGTTAGGTCTTTTATTCAAATGAGACATCAAAAGATAGGCTCCAAAAAGGCATGTGCTATGACTTTTGGTAAAACAAGCATAAAAGATAGACTTTAAACAAAAGGATATTATTTAATCTAACAAATCTGAAACACGTTATCATAGACTAGGCATTTGAATTTAGATATGAAATTTGTCAATTGGCATAATGAATGAAACAAAAAGCATGAGGAAGATAGGCCATTTCTCCCAAATCTAGGCATAAACAATAGTTTTCAAATTGGGTAAAGAATTAACCTAAGTTACACAACCCAAAAGAGAAAGATAGGTGTCTAAGCCCAAATTACACCAGGTATAAACAAAAATAAATAAATGTTTAGATTTAAACTTGTCAAGGTTAATTAAAAAATCAACTTAGGAAAACTAAGATTATTTAATCAAACAACAAGCTAGATGAAGTTGAATGGCATAATGACACTATGCAAAGATCCCAAAAGGCACACGTGGATTGTTTTTGAAACCAAAATTTGGATAAAAGGAAAGAAAGTCTATGAAATGAATCAAATAGAGTAAAATGTTATTGTGATCTAAATATTTAATCAATGGTATGTTTAAATACTTGAAGGTACAAAACTTGAAATGGATTGGGTAATGTAACATTTCCCTTTTCCAATCAATAGACAAAATTTTTTGTAAAAAATACTAAGGTATATGTATGTGATAAAAATGGCCAACATAATGCCTCCTCAAACAAATAAGTGATGTATAAACAAAATTTGATCTGACATGGTAAGACAAATTAAAAAAATGGATAGATTAAACTAAAAAAAACTATGCAATAAATGATAAAATGACATAAACACCTAAATGTAATGTCTTAGATCCTAAACTGACAAGGTTTCATAGTAATGTCAAATTCCATCTATATACATGCTCTTGATAAGATTTTAAGTGTTAATCCTAAAATAAAAGTTCATGAATAAGTAGGGTGTTTACACACCCTTATTTCAATATATTGTATGATGACATGGAACTTTAGGCTACTTTCCCTACATCAATAGTATGTTCATGGCAAGAGGGGTTGTTCTAAAACTATTTTTATGTGCATCTATATATGGTACCAAGTTTGGCTAACACAAGGGATGTGTAGACACTGAAATCATGTCTAACCCTTGGTCATCCTCCCCCTTGGTCCATTCCTAACCCATTCCTAAACCATGCACTTACTAATTTAAAAATAATAATTTATTATTAATATCCTCCCCTTTGACACATCACCTATGACACCTCTTCTGACACCTCGCCTTGGACTATTTCCCACCCTATGACTCACCCAAGACCTATTCTTACTTCTTTCTAACCGCCTAACCAACTCTCATGCGTATTTAGTAACCTTTCGACCGTTTCTTCCTTGGACTCGCTGACCTGGCAATTGGGAAAACGGATGAAAGGCTATTTTTAGCCTTTTTCCTGCCTTCCAGCTGTCGACGTCAGTCAACTGTCGACCGACATCGGTGATATTACTGGCATCGGTGGCCTTCATAACAATTTTCTGCATCCGTTATCTGGGCTTGGCCTCTCTCTCGCATCCGACACCTGAATCCTTCAATCTATCAATCTTTCGCTCCTCTCTCTTCCACTACTAACTTTTTGGCTGCAGGTACACATCAAGAAATACTCTCCAGGGACTCTACATCAATTTTATACATCAACAACAGGGACTCTACCTTCATCAATAGCATAAGCAATAGCACCATCATCACTCCTTCAGCCAGTCATAGGTAAGTATTTTGTTTGTACTTTCATTGTGTTTTCTAGTTATTTGCTTCTAAGTATTATGAACTAGATTTAGCACTCCCTATCCCCAAACTAGACTAGACTGGAATCCTCATCTCCCTGTCTCCCTATTGGCCTTCTCTACCCTTTTGTCCCTTTTTGACATTCTGTCCATTATCCTAGACCTCTGCACAGACTCTCAGACCATTAACCAAAACCAGACTCTCAAACCCAGACCCCTAGACCATTCAACCAAGCCCAAAACTCTATCTCAGACCCATCCACAGACCAAAATCCTATCCAGAACTCATCCATAGACTACTACCCCGACTGACACCGGTCACTTCCCCAACCGACGTCGGCATAATAATCGACCTTGGTAGCCTTGACAACCGACGCAGGTAGGACCACCGACGTCGGCGACTGTGACTAGGCTGACAGCACATTTAGGTAAGCATTTGCTTCCAATTTTCATTCTATCTTTATCATTTTTAGTCTTTTATCTTTCTGTCCTTTATCAGACATCTTTTATTAATCAGTGGGTTGACATCTCTCAAGCTTTTACTTGGCAACCCACCATCTCTTTATCTAACGTCTTCTTTGTCTTAGTCTCTTTCTCTTGCAGGTGTCATCCTCCACAACCAAAGAGGAGTTCTCACTTCATCTGGATTATGGTGTGCATGACTATATCCAGGTACATACAAGCCTTGACCATTCTTCTTAGTTTCTTAATTCCTTCTTTGAATGTAGAAAGCGAAAATCTAGCATAGAAACAAGATGATCACATCACTTAGATCCACATGAAATATATTGTTATGAAAAGTTCTTATCCTTTTCACAACCACTACATCCATCACTTATTCAGTGCAGTATGATGTCTGAGTTACCCCTACAGTCTGATGTAGTATCTTACTAATGGAGTTTGCTTAATCACTCAAGTAAACATCCCATTAAGTCAAATTCAATTTATATACCCCACTATAGAGTTGGGTTGAGATTATTTTGGTACATGAATTCCTTAGTCAACACTTCCCTAGAGAAACCATGAGGAGGTGATGAACTCTCACTCACAAGCTAAGATGCATGAAAATAAATGATAAGTGAAAAGACTCTAGGGTTATGTTTACATCACCCAAATAATACAAATTTGAGGATATCCTTAACTACATTATTTTCATGCCTTTATATAAAGCACAAATTCAAAGAAAGAGAAATTTTGGTCACCCGAGTTCCCTAAAGGGGATGGGGGAGAGCATACATGCATCAATCATTTTGTGAAAATAAATAACTTTAAAAGAACAAACATAAAATAAAAAACTCTTAAGAGTATGTAATATAAGTGTGAGTGTTTATTTTAATTCACCAAATTGAAATGTTTATTAAATTTGGCCCATTGGCATTTGTTGTTGAAATCTTGAAATAAAATGAAAATGATTTAAATAAAAATATTCTTAAAACACCAATTTGAAATGTGAAAATTGTAAGTTAGAAGTGTTTTAAATGTATCTTTGTGGCTTTTGGGTCCTAAAAAAAGTGTTAGGGGTTTTTTGATATTTTGTGAAACATTTATGCAAGTTGAAGGTAAACTAATATCATATTCTTAAAATTTAGGAGAAAACACATGGTTTTAAAAAACATAAAAAAAAATGGAGTCTGAATGACCCCAAATAAAGTTTTGAAATATGGCCTATCAGTCTTAGGTATACACATAATACAATACCATAGATCATAGAGCAAAACCACAAATATATAAAAATTCAACTATAAGTGCAAAAATTCAACTTATAGGAAATCAAAGCATAAAAAAATATCAATACTATAAGTGAAAAATTACTAATAACATGCTAATATTTATACTCTAAGAGTCATGATATTTCAAATTAACCAAAAAAGTTTGCAGTGATCTCTAGAGGTTAAGACACAATACTACAGCTTAGTTAGGTAATGTCATGACTTGCAAAATCATGGTATTGTGATACCATGACTGTCAAAGTTATGATATTACAATATCACAAATTTTCCTATAGGAAACAAATAGTTAGCTAATTTTTTTGATAGTTAGATGCAAAAATGATAAAATAGAGGCTAAACCATAGCTGTGTGAGTTTCAATAATGTTGTAATATTATGACTCCAGAGAGTGAAACCATTATTACATAGGGTAACCTTAAAACTTTTATAAAAATGTCTCTTGGCCTTCAATTTCTACCTATTTTGGTCAACAATCTCAAATTTTTACATGAAAATCATTATTAGATTGGTATTAAAGGCTTTAGGAGAAACTTTATGGGTGCATGTCCCACTGGGCATGTCATTTGTGATCATAAGAATCTAAAAAGGGAGGTTAGTAACATGTTAGTTCAAGCAATAAAATCTTCAATAAACATACTAACACTTAAAATCTAAGCCTAGATCTTAGGGGTGAGCTTAGTTAATAAAAGACAAATGAAAGTACAACTAAAATAAAAAAAACACAATGAATCCTTTACCTTCATTGGGAGATCTAATTGCATTGTTGAGTGGCTTGCTCAGTTTGTGAATCGAAGAGTATTTAATAAATGAATTTTATTGGGTCCTTCTCTCTTTGGCACTATGTGGCTTTGATTTGGCTTGATGCATTTTAGATTAATATTTTAGCATTATAAAACTACTTGCGAGGCATTTTTTCATTATAACACTACTCTTCTCAAAGCTTTAAAGTCATTTGTGCATGATAACTTTGCCCCAAAATAGCATAAAATTCAGTAGGAAAGTCATTGTATTTATATGAAACATATTTAACCCTAATCCAAGGTGAGTTAATATGGATTTTAAACATGGAATGAGTTTAAACCTAACCTAAGCGGGTCAATACTAACCCTAGTAGAGTTAATAGTTTTCAATTAATCATGATTTTAAATGAATATCATGAGTCAACAAAATGAGATATTTTAGGATATTTACAAAGAGATTGACAATTTATAAAGGTCATGATGAAAGGCTAGGATATTTGAATATTTTAATTTCCTTTTTTAGTTATTCATTAATTTCACATGGATAATTCAACTAGGCATTTAATTTGGTTTAGCTTGTTAATTGATTTTGATTAACCATTTATCTCTTTTAAGATTTGATTTTTGTTCATGTGTCCCACTTAATAGGTCCATAGGCCAAATTAACTATTTTGATGTTGTAGGATGATTAGAGATGAATTATTGAGATGTTATTATTGCATACAATAGGATATCCCAATTAAGGATGCTTTAACATGTTTCTAAGATTTGATGAATGATGCAAAAGTAAATTTGTGATGTTTAGTGATTCTTGGGCTTAATTTACAATGGTTGGTAGGAATCAATCTAAAGGCCAATAAAAATCTAGTTATGGCCAATTTTATGTGTCTAGAGATCTAAATGTAATAAGTAGATTAAAATTTATTAATTACATTTACTATTTAAATAAATGACAAAGAGGATAAGGTATTTAGATTAGTTATGTTGTGTTATAGTTTGTGTAAGTGTACAATCACTCAACATGACTTTCAATGGATATGTGGTCACTTAGATTAGGAATGTGAATGTCGTAATTTTCTTATATGGACTTGATAATGATCAATTGCTTATGTTAACTGAATATGTCTTCTTTCTACTTAATATTTCTCTACAAAATTTGTCAAGTTATTCCAATAGAAATAACTATGCCTATCTATTAAGATATATCCTACACAATATTAGATGTTCATTTGTGTGTGTAAATTTAGATTTGTATTCTTTTAAATATAAACCTTAGCTCCACTTTTGATAATTTATTCAACTATAAAAAAGAGTTAGACAAATAGGCTAGACAAGACCAATCACACCTCACTAATTGGTTGAATGTTTCTTATGTTTCAATACTCATAATAGGACTCAAAATACACATAGTTCTACCACTTAATTAATAGTGATCCACTAGTCTCTATGCAACATATTTGGATTTTATCACTTGAATATTTATAAATTTGACCTTGCTTTAGATTTTCAAACTTGGCTTAATGACTATTACTTTAAGGGGATTTTAGATTTAGATACTTTAGGGTAGTCCCTCAAGAATGTGTAAATTTATTCCTTAACATGTAAATGTTTTACCCTAATTCAGTTTTAGAAGCCCTTATAGGATGGAAACTACTAAAATAATCTAGAATGATAAATATGACATTCAAGCATGCATTTGAATGTAAAATAATAAAATTGATTGTAATAATTTGACAATGACACATGTTAAATATAACAAGTAAAATAAAGAGATAAGTACTTAGAGTTTATCATTGATTGTTTTACTATTACTAACTTATGATAATGGAAAATAGATTGAAGTAAGAATGTGATTAATGAAGTTTAGGAATTGTGTTTTTATCTATGAAAGGTTAGTTTTATTAGATTTAGAACACTACTAATTTTAGATATTGACTTACATGGTGGGTAGTGACTTGTGACAAAATATGCACCTGTGACCATATGGTCATAGTATCTTTTCTCTATAATCTTTTTATGTGTGATGTCAAACCTTAATTTCACACATAATTATAGGAATCAACTCCATTCACATTGAAACCCTAGGTTTGGTTGTGAGCGATAGAAACCTAAAAAAACTAATAAAGTTTAATGGGATGAACTGACTCTAAATGTCCCTATTTGTTGATTGACCACTGCTTATTTATTCAATACTCCAAGAAGGGTAAGTAGTCCACATGTAGTTATCCCACCTAATGTGATTATGTAGTTGTGATCCTTCAATATATGAGTGAAACAAATGATTTGGATTTGATACTTGAAATTTCTTGTTTTGACTACGCTTTGGTATCCTTAAGACTTATATTGTGACTATCTTATTGATTTTTTTGAAATTTGGGAGGAATAGGGTAGATTTTATTAATTTTTAGTAGTGTATAAATGTGTTCTAATCAAGTTAAAAGTCCCTATCAAGTGAGACCTTGATTTGTATATAAATGATTCTAATTAGGCAATTTCTCATACCATTGACATGCTAGGTAGATGGGCTAACCCTAAATAAATATTTGATTTTGAAAAGTAGTTATTGATAGGAGAGGATTCATACCATCTAGATCAAGTGAATATTGATTGGGGATATTGGCCTAGTCTAATGTTATTTATCTATGTATAGGTGGAAAAGACTAAGCATCTGGGCATGTTTGTATATGGTTTTATGTGTAAAAATAAAATGAAAGGATAAAACTAATAATTTAACATGTAAGTATGATATATTGTCAAGGTAGGACCCTATTTATATACACAATCCATGCATGGTAAATGTATGCCAATCTTGTCATTGTCAAGTACTTAATAACAAATCTTGGTATGTAAAAATGTTCCCCTTTTATTATAAAAATATAATAGCTAGAGTAAAAGTAAAATATATACTTGAGTATGTACAATACACAATATCTTTTATAGGAATATCCAATTGTGCATGTCAATCAATAGTAAAACTAGAAACAAACATGCAACAGTCAATGCCCATTGATTTAATATTCAAAATGTAAATTATAATTTCAAAAATTAAAGAGAAAGGAAGAAGTACATTTGTGTGTTGGTGAAAACCAATTTTACACTAAAACTTTTTGAAGATTGTGCTTCCTTATTTAAATAGTGGAGATAGGTACTTTCCACTAAAACACTTGGAGATTGGTTCTCTTGTTGAACCATGGAGAAAATGTGTTTCCTTGCTGAAACACATGTAGAGTTGAAGTGATTGTGCCCAAGATTAATGTAGCTATGCAAGCCCTTGGTTTAAGAAGATAACATGAAACAACCCTCATAAATGTGGGGATAATTACACAATGTACTAACCCAAATAATTATGCATTAAATAAAGGGGGGACCACATGATAGATTCACTAAAATTAAAACTAAATCAACCATTAAAAATGGATTAAATATTCAATTATATAATTTTGATCAAATTTTATCAAGTTTAATCTATATTAAAAAAAATCATGATCAAAATAGAATGAACAGTGTTCATTAACCCATCATGACCATAGATTTGATTGTATAGTTTCACTCAAGTTATCTCAATATAGAATAAAATGCACAATCAAAAGAGAATGAATAGTATTCATTACCCCATCATGAGTAGTAACAATAGTTTATCTATTATAATAATGTAAACACTAACATAAAACATCTAATCTATGAAACAAGTTGGGACTTTATAGGCTCAAGCTAACACTTTGTGGTTACATTCATTTAATATGTGTTCCACGGATTACACAAAACATTCCTATAAATAATAGAACTTAATTGTTTTATACTATATTTATTTGACTAATAATTTCCAAAGATTTACTCAAAACTAATTAATGTAATGGATTTTATTAAAGATGATGTGCCTAAAAATTTAATAAAATAGCTTTTATAACTATTGTTCCATATTTTTCACTCTATTGTTTTCATAACTTCATTCTTGATCATAGAGTTCCATGTTTTTCAATTTGAGTATACTAAAACCATTGGCACATGATGAGACTTAGTAATCCTTTTTTTTTTGAAAACTCATGGTTTCTTAGTGCATTTATGAAATCACTTCCTCACATGATGGCATGCCCTATATAACTCTGCTAGACTTCTTAAAAATAAGGGATTTTCTCAATATTCTTGTACATGTTACCCCTTACATTTACATGTTATTTATTAAAAAATTTGGCATCCCTTGTTCCCTTAAAGTGTTTAAAAAAAATAATCACATTATAATAATAAGACAAAAGTGGTGGTCAAAAAAAGAAAATCAAAGATAAGGAATTATGATTGATCACAAACTTTTTTAAAAAATCTGCACTCTTGAATTCCTTAAGGAACTTGGTTGGCTAATATATCTATTACTCTACTTGATCATATACCTATATAATTGGGAAATATTAAATTACCTATATTAGTCATCCCATAATTTTGCCTATACTATTTTGGTGAAATCTATTGCAATACCACACAAATCTATAAATTATGTATATTAGTTACAAAAAATGAAAGAAACACTTTCTAGTACACATGAGCACATTACATTTGAAAATGATTTAGATATATTTACAATTAAAAGAGATGGAAAATTTGTAAATAAAAAATTAAAGCATCCCAAAGCAAATTATTTTGCATTTCCAAAGAAACTTAAGTGTGTACCTAAAGAAATAATACATCAAGTTTAAATTCAACCAAAAAAGAATCAATAATCTACTAGTACATATTTAACTCAAACTCAATTTAGTTATATGTGTATAGACATCATAGGCATTAATTTGGAAAATGATAATTTATTGAAACCATCTTCTACTTTTGTTAGGAATAAATTTTTTTTACATCAATGCATGGTTCATTTTGGCACTTCATGACTAAATGACATATTGGTTATATTTGCGTAACATACCTAGTGATTCATTTTTTAATCCCTTATTTAAATTAATGATATGGGGATTAAACTATTTACCTATGATAATGGATTCATAGCTATATATGTGGACACTATGGTGGAATACCATTTTACATTTTACATTTATTTGAATTTTACTTTCTTGAACAATATTTTTTATTTGACTTAATGAATTTTAATTACTTATCTATGTAGACACTTCATTTTAACCACCTCTATGTCTAAAATACAACTAGATTTTTTTTTTGTAATCTCATCCAAACTTAACCAAAAATTATAATTTGATCTAATTTACCCACACAACTACCATTTCAACTTGAAATTGTAATGAACATCTCTAATTGGGGCAATGAATCGTATCACAAAAATAATCTTAACACACACATCTTGAATAGAGTTGACCCTTTTCAATTGTTATTATAGGTCAGTTAAATAAAAATTTTAGCAAAATAATATTGCAAGAGACCAAATTATTCTTATTTTTTGAATAATCCCACTCAATCAAGCATAATATTCCTCTATCATGTAATTTCATATATTTTTGGAATTATCCTATTTTTATAAATCAGAATTACTTTGTTACCTCACATTTGTGACATCATAGAGGCAATTCAATGGAATGGAATGTGGGCAAGCTAGTTTAGGACATGTAAGAGAGGAGTTTGTAATCCTCTTGTAATATTTATAAGAGAGTGTGTAAGTGACTAATCATTGAATTTTTCTTCCAAAATTAATTCCACTCTCCAAAATATTCTTAAATGGAGTTTATTACAGACTCCATGTGTGAGATAATGAGTTTGAGGACTCCCTCTTCACCACTAATCTTTATTTTAGATCAATGGCTCACATTCAAACCAAAAGTCTATAAATTCAAGGGAACTTATCCATTATAGACAAGATATTTTGAACTAAACTTACCATGATAAAATCATATTAGAGTTTCAAAATTCTCATGCCAATTTAAAAATCAATCTAAGAGTATAAAAGGAGAAATGCTACCCACATACAAAGTTGACATTGCAAAAAACCTCTAGTTCTATAAGTTGAGCATAAGCCTCTTCAAAATGACAAATAAATAAGTCTCAAAGGAAGGTATAAAGTAATTTATTTGATTTCTCTCTTATTTTACCTTATGTTCTTCAAGTTTTTTTTAATCATTAATGATTATCTAACCTTTTTTTTAATTCCTGATCTACATAATGGCATACCTAGTGGGACCCTATGTACCCCATAAACCCTTGTAAACCTTCTACATTCTACTAATTGAAAGAATTAATATATATATTGGATTAATTCTTCTTATTTTATTTTAATATTTTATAAACTTCATCCCAGGTGAAAATGGTGGTTTTGCCCTATATTTCAATGGTTTCACCCTCAAAACTAATGGTTTCATTGAAATTGGTGGTTTTACCCCCTCAATTTCTAATTTTTCTATCATTTTATAGGCTATCATAATTTGTGTTTTTTACATTTTCATCATTTTCACTAATTTATTTGGTGGTTTCATCCTATGTTTCAATAATTTTACATTTGGTAACATCTCTCCCCATTCCTACTTCAGTGATAGTTTCTTCTTTTAAAATGTTTTCACTATTTCATTTTATGGTTTCACTCTAATTTTTATCTATTTTACATTATCATCATTTCCATTAATTTATTCAGTGGTTTTGCCCTTCTAATAAATAATTTCATCAAGTTTATATCTATCGTGTGTTTCTAGGAATCAACAGTTTCACCCTGTATAGCAAAAATACTAAGACTTAAATAAAATTATTTTTGACTTCTATGTTCATCCAAAAGGCACATTTGAAAACTTATAATCACTTTTTTACAAGACCTTGACCATAAGAGTGTATTTTAAACCCAAAATATAACCAACATTCATCTATTTTTAAAAACACTTTTATTTGGGCATAAAAATGAACAAACATTTCTATTTTGGAAAAAATGAATGAACATTTCAATTTGGGCATAAAAAATTTTCATAATTTAGATGTGGGCTTAAAAACTTGTTCTTTTATAATTCATTTATTTCTTTGCATTTATTTTGTTTCACTTGTGTGCATTGTGCAGTTACTTTATGCATATGCTCTCCCATTAATAGGTTGACCTAGAAATGTGAAAATGACCACTTTTTTTATCTTGAGAGATTCAACAAGTATGATCTTCACTTTCCCTTAGAGGAATTCCTATGAATCATAATAGTGATACCTTTCATTTTTATTTTAGGCTATATGATTTGGGTGTTAGTTCCTTCTCATATGTCTTTAGGGTATGTTGATTGGGATTTCATCACCCAACATTTCTATGAGTCCTATAGATCTGATGGGGGATATAAATTACTGGTATGTTTTGATAAGGCCTAACATAACTCACCATAAAGGTTTTCATGAAAATAACATGTTAAATCCAAATTTTAAGAAATTAACAATACCATCAAGGAATCTAAAGTCTCTTAGATAGGGTTTGTATACCCCTATGTACAAACCAATGCCTCAATCTCTTCTTTAATGGATTTGATCCCTTCAAGTATCATCTAGAAAGACAAGCAAAACTTCAATTAGTCCAAAATAAATTCAATATCACTTCACTAAAATCCAATGGATGAATTCATCATAAATGGGAAAGACCCTCCCACAAATATTCCCATTTAGGATTATTTTTTAGAATCCTCTTTTGCCATGAAACATTCATTGATGTAAGGGTGCACAGGTAACATCCCCTCAATATTGCCTTACACATAAAAACCTTTGAGATAAGGGGGGCTTAAAACACCACAATAATTACATTTAATTATTCAATGAATCTTTGAAATTTTAGTCTTTTCAAAGGTGAATATATCAAAGGATCAATGGTTATAACATAATCATGTGTTAGTTATTAAAATAATCTTGTAATTATTGTGTGTTTATGCTTGATTATTATGTCAAAAACTTGTTTGTATTCAAAACCAAATCCAAAAATAATTTAAGACCAAATATGAATCCCAAAAGTATTATCATATTATACCTACATGAAGAGGTGTTACTATGTCTATTTTATAAATAAAAATATACCCTTTTTATATTTCTTGTTTAACCTTGTCCAAATACGTACCATTCTTATCCAAACCATGCCATTAAGCTATCAAATTTAAACCAATCTCTACACTTTCAAATAAATTTCCAATTTCTAATTTTAAACCAATTATGAAACAAATGTCTAAATTTCTTGTCCAACCATTACCATTATATCATACATTTAGTTCCAAACATAATAAAAATTACAATTTTAGTTCAAAATTCCAAAATCAAACATAGTTAATGTCTAGTTCTAAATTCAAAATTCAATCCTTTTTTTATAGAGTTCAATACCTAGTTCAGTTTTGATCAAACATTATATAAAGCCAGCATTGGTCCAAAGTTTACACAACTTAACACACAAGTCAACCCAACATTCCATAGCACACTTGTTTGAGACCCAAGGTAAAAATATTTATAATTTAATCAAATAGTTTACCACAAAAATTTCAAGTTCATATATCTTAAATAATTCAGTCTCTTTTCTACATTCATTGATCATGGATCAAAATCAAATAAAAGTTAAAAAAAAATTAAAACCTAGATATTGAGCACTTTTAACCCTAGTAAGACATAAACATTTTAAAAAACTAGACTAAATTGGTTAACATACACATCTTGATAAATCACTTATGTAAATTCACCTTTGATTGAATCATTCCTCTTTTGAAATTGATTTTAATGTAACCAAAATAGGTTACTTTTAAAAGTTTCCCATCTTATTTAGATTAAAACTATGTTCCAAATTCAGATAACTTTCAAGATTATAAGATTATTCCAAGATGAAGATCATATTCCCAACCATACCTATGTATACTCTTAATGGACTTATTTAGAACCCATTTTTCAATGAGGATGTTATTTACAATCCATACATATATAATGATTATGTCAAAGAAGATGTGAATCAACAATACCTCACCGATATACCATCCAATATAAATTAGGGACAACATCAACAATACTTTACCAACATGACATCTAATACCAAACTTGAAAATCATCAATGATACCTTCCAATTGTACCACTTAGTGTCGAACATGGAGTACCTCAATTGTAACTCACAAGACTACCATCTAATGCTAAACATGGACAAAACCAACAATACTCCTTAAATGTGTCATCTAGTGCAACATATGCATAGGTAAAATTAACATGATAACTCTTTAAATATGAACATATTGTAAGGTTTTTAGAAATGGGTGCTAAATTTTTTGTTAGATTTTGCATAGAGAATTTACACTATTTGGTTAGAAATCCTAAATAGACACCCCTTGCATTAATAGATAATCAATATACTTCTAGGAAAGGTTAAAATTTTGTGCCAACCTATAATCAAGCTATTTTGATATTTATAAAAAAAAAAATTCAACTCATTAACCCACCTTTACAAAACCAAGTCATTATACAATAATCTAGAAATGTATTAGTTAATTTGGCTAACTCTCTAGCTATTTTGGATATTTTGAACTACCACTTATAGATATGAATTCACAAACTGAACTAGAACTATATTTTCTAGTCTATCCAATATCTAGTATTGATCTATTTATTAGTAACACCTTAGTTATTTAAAATACCTATAAAAAAAGTAATCCATTGGTTAATCTTGATTCCAATTCCCTCATGGATTCTACCTAGTATGTGGTTGATAATTCTCAACCAACACATCCCAATCCACATCAAGTGTTATCCCATATCCAATAAAACATTCTTCTAACTCACTAATAAATCCTTTCTTTAAACATGCCTAACACTTTACAACAACTAGTTATAAACATGCATGAGTCTCAATATCAAGTTGTTAATACACTTCCACCTCAACAAGTGGAAACCAATATTCTACCTCAAAAGGTGGCAATCAATATTCCATCCCAACAAGTGGTGACTAATATTCCACCTCAAAAATTAGTGACCAATCTTCCACCCAAATAGGTGGTGACTAATTCTCCACTTAAATAAGTGGTGACCAATCTTCCAACCTAATAGGTGGTGACCAATATTACACTCCAGTAAGTGGAGACCAATCCCCCACCTCGATATGTGGACTCCAGTATTCTAGTTCAACAAGTTGTGCTTGATCCTCCATTTTAATAAGTGGAAACCTATCCTATAACTCAACAAATGGTAACTGATCTTGAAAGGATGTTGTCTAACCAACATGTTATTACTAGCCAAAAATATGTTATTCAACCCAAAAACATATTCCATCTAATCAGTACTAATTTTTTTTTAATATAATATATTCTTACGAGTAAATAACATGTTTCATTCCATTCCTAAAAAATACCATTTAATATGTAATAAACCATTCCTCCATTCAGGCCATAATTATCTCCAAATTAGTGTATCACTCAATAATAAGTGCCTTACCAATAAAAAGTGCCCTATTAACAATATAACACCAACTAATAGGTGAATAAACCTAGTTGAACCAATTGGGTATAAAATCCCCCATACCCCATACCATCAATATATCTAGGTCAACATAATCCACTTATGAAAACCTTAAAAAATATGCCTAATCCCTCCCAATCTATTCCCACTTTTTAGGTCTTGTGAGAGGTAAAAGATGTGGTTTATACCATATAAGTAGGAAATCAAGGTAAAAAGTTCAATTTATATGACATATGATGTAATTCCTTTCATATGATAAATTTTTAGATCTCATTCCTACATCATTTTGAGATGCCAAAATTTGAAAAATACATAATGAAGGGTGATCCAAAGGAACATTTGAAATAATTCTTCATTTATTATCAAGAAGCTTCATACATTAGCATGTACATGCTTTGCTTATTTCCTTGTAGTTTAGTGAGGCAAGTTTTAGAGTGGTTTGTCCATCTACCTAGTAAATTTGTTGATAAATTTGATGACTTATCTAAAAAAATTTTACAAGATTTATCCTAAAGCTTATAGCATGAGGTGACTATGGTTAAATTGTGTCATGCCAAACAAAAGGGAGGAGAGAGTTTTTCTAGTTACTTGAAATAGTGGTGTGTATTATTTAGGTGATTCTCACATAATATCCCTAATAAATAGGTGGTCATAGTCATTACTAATAATATATAATTATACAACAATTATAATATTTTAATTCATTATGTAAACATATTTGAAGATATTATCACTAAATAACTACAAATTGAGCAAACCCTCATTGATAAGTGGGTGATCAAGTTTTATTCTCAAAACCAAATTTAGAATAAGGTTTAGATGTTAGCTCTAGTGATAGCTCAAGAAAGTACATCTAAAAAATCTAAGCTATTAAATGTTAATAAAACTATTTTAGGAGATGGGGAAATCAAATCTTGATAGGTTCAAATGGTACAAACACTTCCTATTCAAGTAACCCCACCTAATAAAATAATTAATTTATAATGACCACCTCCAAGAAGAGGTCAGTACCAAAACAAAATTTTATGTGATCTTGGTGAACCTATTGAGGTCATTCTCTAGAAGTTGTTTACAACTAATGTGATCATTTGGATAGCTCCAAAACCATTTCTATAAGATATATGTATGAATTAAATTGGGATACAAAAAAGTGACACTCATGAGGAGTTTTTTTTTCAAAGGGCTTACATCCTTTTTATCAAATTTTCTATGCCTAAAATGCCTTGGTGTGTTTTCAAAGAAAAAGGGAATACACTCTTTTAAAAATGGCATAATCAATTTATGGGTTAAAGGTTGTACACCCTTTGTGTCCTAAAAAAGGTGTACACCCTTTGGACCACAAATTACATACACCTTTTGTGGGTCTAAAAGTGCATACACCCTTTATTCCACAAAGGGTGTATACCCTTTATGGGCCTAAAAGGGAATACATCCTTTTTTATTTTCACTATTTTTTTCAGTCCTTGCTCAAACCCATGAATTTTTTTTCCTTGAATGATATATCACATTTAAAAGTGGATGTTTTTGCTTTGGCTTTGCATCTCATTGGCATGATTAAACATTTTTCTTATAGTCTTAGGTATCTTGATTGTTAATTGTTAATTTTAGGATTTTAATTTATATGTTTTTATGCATAGGGTTTTAAAATTAAATTTGACTTGAACTATCTTACATTTATTGATAAAATTTGTATTTATATAAATCTATATACAAATTTAATGGACCCAATACTTGAATAAAACATAGAACAAAACCGTGATCAAAACCCTCCATAGTTTGACTTCTCAAAAGAAGAAGCCAAATTATATGAACAATTTAATGTAAAACACCAATATTTAAAAATTATTATCAATAATTTTTGTCACTCCTCAAGTCATAGTGTGTGAAACTCACTTGAAATTACATTAGAGGTCATCTTTAATGAAGTGAGAAATGTCACTTCATAAATTAATGTAATGTTGCATAAAAGAGGGGTCTTAAAATAATATTATTTAGATAAAATGTCACATGATTATGCTAAAAAAAAGATTAAAAAAACAAGATGTGTGTGTTTTATTTCTTAAACTTGGAACCAACCAACCACCACTAATGAGTTGTAAACATATTAGCATTGATTGGTGTTTTCATTTAGAGATAAAAAAATAAATTTTAGGATAGGTGGTGGATGGTTTTTGATGAGCCTCCAAGAAAATAAATATGAGGTTCCATTACACTTTTTGAGAAAAATTATTATGAGTTTATGATCCAAGAAATCATAATTTATTTTTACATGAAGGCCTCCTAAGGTAGGGGATGTGGGTCCTCATTTGATATACCTGGTGCTAGGTGGGACCAAAACTTCCCTAACTAAGTTGAAAGAAATAGAAGGACAATAACACATGATGCTATCCCTAAAATTTTTCATCACACCACATAGATGGACACCATTTAGGAAATTACTAGTCTCACATAGGTTATGAATGACCATGGGAAGCCTAAATTGAGGACTTATACATAGGCTCTAGGTAGTGGGACATCTAGTATTGTCCCTCTTATTATTGGTTGTATTGGTATTGGTGTTAGTGTATATCCTACTATTAGTGATAGTGTCTCTCCTACCAACAATCATCCTAGAGTTCTTGTACATCATTGAACATCATTTGGGAGGAAGTGTACTAGACCTCTTGTTTAGGTATGACATATATGAGATAAATCTATGGAGACTAGACCTACATTTGTATATCACACTAGTAACCATTAATATATTCCATTTATAGTAGATTCAACATTTCTATATAGTAGTACATAACATTATATTTAATATATAGTTTATTTATTACCTCAAGACACCATCATTCCTGAGTATTTTCCATTTGCAGTTGATTTAGGATCTCAAGAGACTAACATTCCAAAATGTATGTCGCTTGTAGATGCTTTAGCAGCTAAAACCACTAGCATACCAAAATTTAAGTTATTTGTAGTTACTTCACTACTTCCCCTCAACAAACATCATCCTATTTTACAAGAATTCTCTGCTTCACCTTCTATATTTGAGACACATGGTTAATTCAAATTAAAGTTTGTTTATGTATGTAAAAGAATATTAAGTTTATTTTTAGTATATGTTTACTTAATTGACTAATATTTGACCTAAATTTTCATTTTTTTCTTGTATATATGATCATTGATATCTTAGGTAACTTAGCTACCTTAGATTCTATTGTTGAGGCTGTAATCATCACTAGGGTACCCTACACTCAGGGTTTGAAAGTTGCAAAGTACATAAAAGTTACTATTTAATGTTAAATCACAACTTGGTGTATTATGCCTAAATTTTAGTTATATATATATATATATATATATATATATATATATATATATATATATATATTTATAATTAGTATAGTTCTTTAATTTTATTATTTTTATAGCTATATATTTTTCATAAGCATAGTATCCTAGATAGATTTGAAACACTCTCATAAGTGTAGCATATTTGTGTTTCATTTTCAAGAAGTATTTCCTTAAAATTTTGTAACTCTATAAGCTAAACTACATTTAAAATTATACATATGTTTATTTATTCACTGGCATTGCCATCTTACATTCTTATATTAAGATAGAACATATATGTGCTCATTTTAATTTATCAAAAATTATATCAACACAATATTGATTTGATGTAGTTTGATCATAAATAAATTCCCTATAGTGCATCTTATGTTACTACAAACATCTCTATGCTTGATACCCACATGTATTCATATAATTAATTCTTGTATATGTTATTACTAGTTGGTTGGTTCATTATGATATTAGGAACTCGATTAGTTCCAGGAATTTAAAAAAATTATGCATGGTTAGTCAATTAGAAGGTCACTTATTAGTGCAAAGCAAGACCAACTAGAAGACTTATCTTATAATATGAATATCCTTAAAGGTTGTTGGAACTTTTATATCAAAAAAATACATGATCATGTTATTTTTGTTGGTTTTATATATGATGAAAGATGTTATGGGTACGTCATAGGAATTGGAATAAAATCCACTATCTCCCTTACATCACCTAATTCATAAACATAGAATGGTGAGAACACATAGTAAAACTGTTTTTTATCTTCAAGCAATGATACTCTATGTCATATTTATATTTTTTTTCACATATAGATCTAAGGATATATATATATATATATATATATATATATATATATATATATATATATATATATATATATATATATATATATATATATATATATATATATATATATATGTATATGTTCCATAATCTTATCCATCATAGATATATTCATAGTCACGTAGACCAAGACAACCATTTAGGTGGTATAAAGTGAGTCTAGAATCACCTTGTAAAATTATGTTTATGGCAAATAGGGTAAATTTTAGTGGATATTATTCATTAATTCATGAATATTTTTATTTTATAAATTAGAATTTGGCTATTTTATTAGGTGGTAAACAATTTTTATTTGCCTAAATTATCTGGGTGTAAGTTAGTTTTCCAGGTTGGATCACCTACTATTTAAAGTAGATTCAATACATATAAATAGAAATAGCCACTTTGTCAAAAGTTAATATGAATTTATTTTATATTATATGTAATATTTAATCATTTTAGGACCAAATTTATGAAACATATCATCATAAATACCATCTTGAGGTGCTTGTGTCACTTGTCAGCATAGTTATCACTTACCCATAACATTATCACCTGTGAGACAACATAGATGTCATTTTATAGTGAAGTGGTCATTTGATAGTGCATTTATCATAGGAAAACTATGGTGTCATGAAATAGATATGTTGTTGAGAGATACCTATATTATTGAATGACAAATGACAACATTTCTATCAATCAATAACAATGTTGTTGAGTGATAATAAAACTATCATGCAATAACATAGCTATCATATGACAACAAACCTATTATTTAACATTATATTTATCATGTGATGACATTCCTATCATTCAAAAATAAATGAACATCATCTAATAAAACTACTACCATCCATCTATGAGTTTTCCATAGTCATACATTAACATACCTTTTATAATAAACTACATTTTGCATGGTGATTTACCTACATGCCTAAACATCACCTATTAATTTTTTCCATATATTTAAAACACATACTTTTAAATTAGCCAAAAAAACCCAAGTTTAGTTCTATATGGGTCACTACAATTTACCCTAGTGGTAACTATATCAATTGAATGTATTAAATTTTTTATCTCATATGTTGTGTAGACACCATAGTTTTCTGATGTTGAAGAATAGACATTAAATATTTCACATGATAAGAGGAGAGTTTCTCCTCATAATGAGTCATGCAACACCATTGGTTCTACATCTATAATAGGGCATCACAACTTATTTTGAGGTAATGAAGACTAGGAGAGATAGTTATTATTCTAAGGGTCTATTGGTAGGCATAATATATTTTATATGCTGATATGGCCCACATTGTATGCCTATATAACATATTTTATATATGTACATATTATGGTATAGATTGCATATCAATATATGTCCTATTTTTTATGTCATTATGACATAATTTTCATGCACATATATACTATTTGACATAATACATGTGAATCATACATTTTTATAATTTGTGTATACATATTTAATTACTAAATATGTCATTATTATTTGTTGAACATGTTCATGGATAGTTCAAATGTTTAAATTTCATGAAATTGATGTATTGATTTTATAATGAGTACAATGAAGTCATTTTTTTGTGCACATATATGTGATGATTATTGATATATGTGATGGTTTATTAACAATATCATAGATTTAATTAAAAAATATAGAAATAACAAAATTATATTCATGTCTAGGTGTTATAACATTTATAATAAGTTATCTAAATCCTTCATTTTTTATACCTAAGCCTAGTTTCACACATATCTATATTACTACTTGAATTACTTGTTAAAATTTCACCTAGAACAAGATCATTCATCACATGATTATGTATTGGTGGGCCCAATGATCATGTATTTCATCATTTTTGGGTATTCTTTCCTTTGGTTTCATTCTAAGTGCCTTAATAATCACTTATTACTCTTTCTTAGTTAGCCTAGAAAGTGAATCATGTCCTAGATCATCCCATTACTACAAATTCAATCCTTGCAAGTCATTGTCATATGCATGTGTGTGTGTGTGTGTGTGTGTGTGTGTGTGTGTGTGTGTGTGTGTGCGTGCGTGTGTGTGTGTGTGTGTGTGTGTGTGTGTGTGTGTGTGTGTGTGTGTGTGTGTGTGTGTGTGTGTGTGTGTGTGTGTGTGTGTGTGTGAGAGAGAGAGAGAGAGAGAGAGAGAGAGAGAGAGAGAGAGAGAGAGAGAGAGAGATAGTATCCATTATTTTTATACATAATCCAAGTTAGTGATAAACCTTTCCATATATTTTGATACACTTATGAAAAAGTCATCTTTATGCATCACCATTTAAAAAATAAGGTTTAGGCATATTTCATGTAGTTGTGTATTTACATATAGGAAGAGGAGGTTAAAAACCTTACACATAATTCCATTCACACTTTATATAACTATGTTTAGGTATAATTATTATCTGAAAGGTATGTAGCAATAAATTACATAGTTGTTGTCTGACCCATAACTATGTTTTGTTGTGAGTTTACGGAAATCTATGTCAAAGAAGAAAGAAGACACAATTTAAACATTTATTCCTAAAAATAAGAGAAGTACAGGTATATATAGGTAAAACATTAAATAATCCATAGACATATAAGAATTTAGAACATATAAATAAGCACAAGACATGAATGACACATCATGATAGGCATGGAAGTTAAATTATTTGATTGGTGGTCCTTCCTAGGGCATGATCAACACAAGTGCCAATCCCATCCCTACATAGTCAAAGGCTAAAATATTACAAAAAGATAGATATATAATTTAAAAATCCATATGCACACCCATAAATATAAAAAATGTTAAGGTGTGATCATTATATCATCCCTTAAGAGACGTCCCTAAGAATAAAAATTGTAGTGGGTTAGACACATCCATTAACAGAAGATTTTCATCCTTGAGAGTGAAAACTAGTCAAACTTTTATCATGCATTTAAAGAGAACCATGAGGGTTAGATACAAGCCATCATATCCTATATTTTAATCATTGAGTATTTTAAGAACCCCCCAGAGGATTATTGTTAGCTTGAGATGAGCAAGACATGGCAATGATTTTTCTCTTGTAGCCAAATGTCTTTTAAGAGACTAAAAGTTAGTTTATGGGAGGCATACATTCTAAATCATTATCCCAATCAATGAAAATTTTATGTGGACTTGTATATATGGGTGTTTTAACACTATATTTTTCACCCTCCACTCTTTGTTAGTACTTAAGACTGAAATTTGTAGTTGGTGGGATGCATCCCTTAAGAGAAGCTTCTCATCCCTAAGAGTGCAAACTATCTAAAATTATAACACATGCTGAATGAGAACCATGAGGGTTAGAGATGATACATAAACTACTATAATTACATGTTTGAGTCCTATAATCACCCCCCCAAGGATTATTTCTAGATCAAGATGAGTGAGACATAATAATGAGTTTTCTCTCACAGTCAAATGTCTCTTAAGAGACCAAAAATTGGTTTGTGGAAGGCATATCTTCTAACTCATTAGCCCAATAGATTAGTTGTCTATGTGGACACATCTAGATGTAAATTTTAATTATTTAATGGCTACCTTATACTCTCTATCAGTCCCTAGGACTAAAATTTATAGTAGGTTGGATTCATCCCTTAAGAGAAGCTTCTCATCCCTGAGAGTACAAACTAGTTAAACTTACAATACATGTTGAAAGATGACCATGAGGGTTAGATATAAACTATTATACCCTATATTACATGGTATAGTTCTCTAATCACCCCTTAGAGGATTATTTTTATCTTGGTATGAGTAAGACATGATAATGATTTTTATCTCACATCTAAATCTCTTATAAGGGACTAAAATTTGGTTTATGGGAGGCATATCTTCTGAATAATTGGCCCAATCGATGAACCATCTTCATGGTGAATTAAAATTATAATTTTAATGATATAATGGAAACCCTCCACTCTCTATCAAGTCCTAAAACTAAAATTTATAGTCATTTAGATGCATCTGTTAAGATAAACTTCTCATCTTTAAGTGGGAAAATTGAGTGAACTTCCACTATGTGTTATAGGATAAATGTGAGGGGTATAGATGAGACTTTAGATCCTATAGTTTTAAATTCAAGTCCTATAAGAATTAATAGGAGTAATATTTCCAACTTTGGATGAGTTAGAGAAAGTAATTAGTTTTTTTTCTCATCGAAAAATCTCTCTTAAGGGACTAAAAGTTTGTTAGTGGGAGGCATATCTTGTGACTCATTAGCCCAATCAATGAACCATCTTTACATATGTATCTAAATGGGTGTTTTAACATTATAATATACACCATATTCTATTTTTTAGGCCTCATGACCAAAATTTTTAGTTGGTTAGATGTATCCCTTAATATAATCTTCTCATCCCTAAGAGTGAAAATTGACCAAACTTCCATCATGCATTGCAAGAGAACCATGAGGGGTAGAGACAAGCCATTAGATCCTATAGTTTTATGGTAAAGTCATATAATCAGACCCAAGGGTATTCTTAATATCTTAATATAATCATGAAATGGTAATGAGTTTTCTCTCATAGCTAAATCTCTCTTAAGGGACTAAAATTTGGTCAGTGGGAAGTGTATCTTATGACTCATTATCCCAATTGATGAAACATATTTATGTAATACCCCATCCAATCTCTATAAATAACTTAGATTGAAATTTATAGTTATTCATATTCATCACTTAATATAATCTTCTCATCCCTAAGAGTGTAAATATATCAAACTTCCACACCATGCATTGTAGGAGAACCATGAGGGGTAGAGATGGGATATCAGATCCTATAGTTGCATAATTAATTCATCTAAGCACCCCTAGAGGATTATTACCATCTCAGTATGAGACATACATGGAAATTGTTTTTTATCACATCTAATCTCTCTTAAAGGACAAAATTTGGTTAGTGAGAGGTGTATCTTATGACTCATTAACCTAATTGACAAATTATTTTTGTGTACATATTTGGATGTGAATTTTAATGCTAAAATGGGCCCCCTCCAATCTTTATCACACCTTAGTACTAAAATTATTATTTATTAGGCTTCTCTTTATTTCAATAAGAAAATTTACTCTACTCATGGCACCAATCACATGAAGGTATAATCTCATTTGGTACCACTAACCTACATTAAAATTATTAGTAAAAAATTCAAAAAAAAAAACACATGATAAAATAATTAAAAATTAATTTAGTAATTTAAAATGTTAGACACATTGAATACTATCATTTTACTAAGTCAATCCAACGTACCTTTAGGATCATCTCTACTTTTAAGCATTCAATAATTGCTTCATGCTTAGATTCATGAACTTTCTACATAGTTTTGTTTAGAGGATTTCCATAAAATTGGATCATTTGAATATTTTTAGTGATAACCAAATTTTAATAATGATGCACCATCCTATGTGTTTCAAAGTCATCAAATCACCATTTTTTTATTTTTTATGGTAAATTAGGTCTTCTCCATCCATGATAGTTTTGGTTATTTTTTTTGTTCTATATAATGAAATAAGTAGTAGTCTATTCTCTCATCATTGTCCTTAGGTACAATTATTGTAAAAACTTGCCTACATTTAAAATATAATCAATTTTTAAGGGCATGTATGAAAAAAGTAAGATATAACTAATATAAATAAGGCTAAATTTAAATTATAAATAAATTTTACCTAGTTACACAATATCTGAGATGTGGTTAAAGTTAACCAATGATGTCATTTCATGATCCCCTAATGGTTGAAACGAATCACCAGTCTTAATAGGTGTTAGTGCTCTACAATACCATTCATCGACCTGTTATTTTTAGTCACATTTATTCTAATTAAATTCCATACATTTTTAATAAAATCATGCCATATTCCTAGTATAAATAGTCCATGAACTAGAACTTGAGATCCAAATGGAGTGTAAAACACTCAATCTAGGTACCATACTATAATATTTATACATTATCTTATCGTTTTCCTCCATTAACCAAAAACATCTCCATACATGAGAATATTTATTTGATCCATGATAAATGTTTTTATTGCACCAAGTCATAATACTTTCAAAATCAAACAAATAACACCATCCTTATGATTTCCCTATTTTTAAGGGCTCTTTCTACACATGCACCTACACCATCATGTTCCATTTTTCCATGTCTAGCCTAAATAAAATCCAAAAATATTAAACCCTATTCTTTCTATGCATCTTGCTTAACTAGTAAAACATTCAAAAATTATTAAACTATCTTACAAAATTGTATGACCAAATATAATGTATATTGAACATGATTTATATTGAATTCATATTTATATAAAATAATTCAAAATAACCTTGCAAAAACATTGGAGAATGTCATCTATCATCATTCATAAAATAGTGGTATTCCCTCATTATTATTTTTTTTATCATATGTGCTTTCAACTGCATGTCTGAATGTAATATGCATGATAATTTCAAATTGAATTGAATTATAGTATTGTTATTGAACCTAATTTTGTGGTTGT
>JARHVA010001259.1:415000-430000 GCA_037957365.1 Torreya grandis
TGTAGTAGAAATATAACTCATTAGTATAATTAATTAATTTGTTTTGTTTGTATAATTTTGTGTTAAGATTTTATGTGTGTGTGAGATTAAGTACATTTAATTTGTGTGATTTAGAATAGTCTTAGGGAAGCTTTCAATTTAATTATTTTATTTGGTCAATTTATTTCCTACAATTTTAATATTTTACATGCACAATTTTTTTATGAAATTCTTTTTCATAAGTATAGCAAGAGTCAAATTAGAAGATTCAGTGTGCACATAAAGTGAAGTCAACTTATCAAGCTTATGCTCCTAGGTTGAAAATTAATGAAATAGTTTCTTTAGGTTAATAGTAACTTAACCATCCAATGTGGCTCAAGTTACACACATCACATCAATTAAATATTAGGTAAAAATATTAATTGTCATTTTGGCATCATTATTGGGGAAGGGTGTCACACACTAGAAATTTCCAATCTTGGCAATTATCTTTTGTTATTTTTTATTTTAGTTTCTAGATTAAATATTTATTATGTTCATATATTAAAGGATTAATGTTTATATCTTAAACATTTCCTAATTTATATCTAAATGTTTTTATTTTTATAAAGATTAGAATAGAGAAATTTAAAAATAATGCAAGTCATACTAACCTTATGTAGGCAGAGTAGAAAATAAAAAAGGAAGGTGATTGATTTACATGTAAAGATAACATGATCATTTAGGAAGATTATTACCTATATAATTAACCCCTACTATAGGATCAAAAATATATCCCATAGTAACTGAGGAATATGAATTTTTTTTTTAAGATCAACTATCAATATAAGAGCTAGAGAAAGAGGAATTATTGGTTGAGTTGGTAGCACAAGTTGAAATTTTTAAAGAGTAAGAGGTTCATACCCTTGAAAAGGACCCATTTATATCATATTTAAATATTCCCACCCTATCAACTCATAATAAAAAATCTAGCTTTTAGATCCCTCGATCCTTACCCAAATTCCTTGCCAAGGAAGCATATAGGGTCCTAACTCCTAAAAGAGACACCAAGATGATAAAATATAATAGATTAGACAAGATATTTATTGAAAAAAAATGAACCATAAATATATTATAATCCTTTAACATTTTATATAATACCTTGTATCCCTGAAGAAAAATCCAAAATATTCATTTACTACACCCCATGAAGCACATGAATTGACAATAAGTTCAAAGACTAGGTGGCAAAAGCTTCTAAACTATGAATAAAAAAAAATTCATGGGGGACCATCAAGAAGAAAACACTTCTAATGAGTATGTAAATTTTGAATTACCCATCCATACCCCTAGATTGAATTTACCTATAAAGAATATCCCTCATTATACCCTCCTTACTTTCAGAGGAAAGACAAGTGAAGACCTAGATACATTCCTTTTTGAGTTTGACAACTTATGTAACAATTATGACTATAACCAAGATGCTTAGAAACTAAAGTTATTTCCAACAACACTCAAAGATGTAGCTCTTAGATGGTTTATGGGGCTGAGAAAAGATGTAATTTTTACTTGGGAGGAAATAAATGAGAATTTTCTCTCTAAATATCAAGATTATTATTGAGGAAGAAACTATAAAAGGGATGACATATTTAGGATAACACAGAAGGAAGATGAATCATTAGAGGATTAAATATAAGGAGTCATGTTTAGCCTACATAAATCTAAGTAGGTTACAATGGATAGAGAATCCATCAAATTAGTATTATTGAGAGGAGTTAGACATTATTATTTGGAAGCATTAGACTTAATGACTAGGGTGATGTTTCAACATTATAATTCAATGATTTGACAATTTTATGTAGGAATTACTCAAGATCAGCCGTGAATAAAAATCATAGTAATAAGATACTTCATCTTTTATAAATGGAATCTCAAAAAATAGATAAACAATTTGTTGTAAGATATGAAGAAATACATCATTAGCCATATGGATACTCAATTGGATATGTTGCACACAAGGAAGAAGTAAGAAGAAATAGAGAAAGCCTTGATGGTTTACTATTCAGACTATCAAAAAAAGAAAGTAAATTGTAAATGTCATGTTTTCTGAGTAAAGGTGGATAGCATCATGAAGGAGGATCCCAAAATAGTTAAATTATGTGAAATTGGTAGAGAAGGAGACTAGATATTTTATGTCGCTCAAAGGATAAAATGGCCACCTAGGCCATATAATATAGGTATTCCACCAAACTTATCATTTTAAAATTCTAAATTTTTAGTCAATCCTAATTATGGACCATGCTCTTAGAATGATATGCAACCTAGAACCAAAATTAGTCATAACCATCCAATTGGTAGCCTACCTAAAATGTAAACACTTGGAAGCAGTTCCATAACCAATCTTGGACATCTTATAATCAAAAATGGTCTTACTCTTCACAAACATAAAAATAATCATGGATATATAACCAACCTGGGGTTAATAACAATCCCAGATTCCCACAATAGTAATAGCTAAGGAAACATCAACAACCAACCTTAATGATAAATACCCAAACACCTTCTAGGCCAACAATCAAAACCTACCCAACCTATACCAAACCCTAATAATACATTGGTTTAGCCAACACAAACCATTGAAATAATATAATTTCTAATGTATACCTTGGATATTAATGAAGTGCATATTTGCTCAAGATGCATTCTTCCACAACCCACCTCACCCATGATCACTGAACTAATTGAAGAAACCTTAGATGATCATATTAATAGTCATCCACTTCAAACCATTAACACTCTTAATGAAGGTCTATTATAAAAATAAGAATAAATTGATCATCCTCATTTTCCTAAGAGATTGAACATTCCACGCCTTGAATCAAAACTAGAATTTGATTTCTTAGGACAACTATAAAATGTCTACGTACAGGTTACACTCTTTCAATCTACTAAATATGTACCTCTATACACTATGGCTATCCAATAACTATGCTTTAATAAACCAGGTAGGAAAATAAAGTACCCCAAAATAGTCCAAGTCTTTGGTCAACTTGTAGACATTATGTTGGGGAACATAGTTCCCACAAAATATGTTGATCCAATAATTCCTATATTAAATTTTAGTATCCAAAGCCAAACCATCTCTAATACATTAATTGACTTGGGATCAACCATTAACATTATGACCATAGAAACAATACAAAAATAGGACTTACACACATATTCCCAACACCTATTATTTTGTAAATGGCTAATAGATCCACCATTAAGATATAAGGGATAATGGAATACATCATCATTACTATGGATTCATGATAGTAGTTGGCTAACTTCATCATCTTATAGCCTAAATCAAACTTAAGAGGTTACTCTCTTATATTAGGAAGACCATGGTTGGCCATAGTTGATGCATTCATTGTCTATAGGTATGGGAATATGCTAATATAAAATGGTAATGATACAAATAAACTAATCTTATACCCACTAGCCAGACCATTTTCTAAGGAGGAATAATCACATCAGGTAGATGAAATAGATGAATGAATAGCCTTTATACACACCTTATGCATAATTGACTAAAGTATAACATTGATAAATCAAGAAGAGGACACTATTCTTACCAACATCCTACAAAATACCTATCAAGAGGATCCTATATCACATGATATGTTATAATGCACACCCTATCCTCTTAAAAATGTCTTTCCTAAAACATGACCATTTGATGCTACAAAGGATATTATAACATTCTATAATCTCTTACCTCATCACTATAGTTATTTTTCATTAATAGGAAACATATAGACCATGATGTCTCTATCCAAATAAGTGGAAATTATTCTTAACAAACCTCTCAATATTATTAAACAATTAATATTCCAATAGGAAACCAATGTACTTACAATGCTTAAAAAATAGAAAACAAAAATTTATTGGGATTATCATGATATGAAAGGAATCCCTCCATAATTATGCAACCATCACATTTATATCAAATAAGAATGTAAACCCATTTGCCAACCTCAACATTGAATGAACCCTATAGTCAAAGATAGTTAAAAATGAATGAATGAACTCTTATATGTAGGATTCATCTACCCTATATATGATAGTCATGGGTGTCACCCATAGTGATTATACCAAAGAAGGGGAGAAAGTGGTAGATTTACATAGATTATAGAGAACTAAATATTGCTACAAGAAAAGGCCATTTCCCCTTTCGTTCATTGATCAAGTGATGGATAAATTCATAGTCAAGAAGAAATTTAACTTCCTTGATGGCTATAGTGGCTATAATAAAATAAATATAGTACTCGAGGACTAAGAGAAAACTACTTTCACTTGTCCCTGGGGTACTTATTCATATGTAATATTGTTATTTGGTCTATGTAATGCTCCAATCACTTTTCAAAGATTATTATAAACATATTTTTTAACCTCTCCCATACTGTGTATAAATCTATATGGATGAATTTATAATCTATGGGAAAATATATGAAGAAGTTCTTAGCAGCCATGAGAAAGTCCTTCAATGATGCTAAGATCACCAATTATCCTTAAGCCATGAAAAGTGTTACATTCTAATGATTGAAAGAATTGTTTTTGGACACTACATTTCACCTATAGGAATTAAATTAGACCATACTAAGATTAGAATAATAAATTACCTACCCACACCACAAATTATGAGAGATGTTAGAAGTTTTTAGGAGATGCTAGCTATTACATAAGATTCATCAAGAATTTCAACCAAAATGTAACACCATTATTTATTTTGATTTTTAAGATTTTTGATTTTGTTTGGACTAATGAGTGTCAGTAAAACTTATAGTAACTCAAATATTTACTCATTAAAACTCCCATAATCATAGGACTAGACTTAAAAAATACTTTTCACATCTATACAGATGCATCAAACACTACACTAGGAGTTGTCCTCAGGCAAAAAGAGGAATCTTTGAACTATGCCATCTTCATCAGTAAGAATCTCCAAGGGGTTGAACTCAAATACATAGTAACAAAGAAATAATTTATTGTTTTGGTTTATGCCATCAAGAAATTTAGACACTATATTACTAGATATCAAGTCTTCATTCACATTGATCATGCATTAATCAGATATTTAATGAACAAGATTGTATTAATAGGTAGAATAATTAGATGGTTACTTTTGATCTAGGAATTTTACATCACCATTATTGATAGATTAGGTAAAGGCAATATAGTTGCATATATTTTATCTCAATTACAATCTGATGTACAGAGTCCTATTATTGATGATTCTTTTCTAGATGAACATATTTTTACAATGACCACTAAAACACCTTGATATGTAGATATTGCTAATTATTTAGCTACAAGATCTCTTCCACAACATTTTTCACCAAGGGAAAAGTGACAGTTGATCCTAAAAAATAGATATTATTCATTGATATCAATATATCTCTTTTTTAATGTAATAGATTTAGTTATGAGGAGATATATTTGAGAGGATGAGGTATTTGACATCCTTAAAGCCTATCATGATGAGCCCTATGGGGGTTATTTTACTACCAAAATAACTATGATTAAGATCCTCACTGTTAGATAGTATTGGCCTATACTTCATAAGGATTCTATGATGTATAGCTATAGGTGTGATCCATGCCAATGTATGGGGAAATCCACACATTTAGATGAGATGCCATTAAAACCTCAACTAGTTATGGAGTCTTTTGATAAGTGGGGACTTGATTTTATAGGCCCCATATATATTAAATCCAATAACAAGGATTGCATATTGGTCTATACTAATTATTTCACTCTGATAAGATCTTTATATTCAATATATGTAGAAATACCCTTAAGGTAGGGAAACACCATATAATACTCCTTTAGGAAGGAATAACTCCACAATGCCTCTTCGAGGTGACAACCTCCAATATCCTCTTATAATAGAAGACTCAATGCTTACTTGATATCTTTACCATGATAATCATCTCTTATATACAAACATCTATCTAACCCATGGATGGGTAACCTCCTAATCCCATATAGGCCGACCATTACCCAATGTACTAATTCCAAAAGTTACTCCATTATCCTAATATATTATACCCATATATCTAAGGGGATGTGTGCCACATGTCAGCATCTCCATCAACCCATATACATTAATATATCATATCCCTAGGTACATAACACACTCAGTGGTCTAAGTTGATAGCCTTAACCCATGCTAGAGATGAAAAAGTGGTATAATTTATGTACATAGAAATATTCATACTATAAGGTACCAAGAGAAATTATCACAAATCAAGGACCAAAATTTACATCAGATCTCATAGGTTCTTTGGTTAAAGAGTATGAAATTAGGTATAAGAAGTCCATTCCATACCACACTCAATCCATTAGATAAGTGGAAGTCACAAATAAGGAATTGGAAAATATTCTTACTAAGATAGTAAATATTCATATGACATATTGGGTAACTCATCTTCATGAATCCTTATGGACTTATAGACTACGTGAAACATCACAACTAACTTCACCAATTATGAGTTGGTCTATGATAAGAATCCTCTTTTACCAATTGAGTTTTAACATAAAACATTAAGAACAACACTTGAATTAGGAATAAACCTATTAAGAGATCAATGAGAAAGAATCCCCCAGTTAAATTCTCTAGATAAACTTCAAAAGGAGGACCTAAAGTTGTGTAGTAATAACAAATTGAATGGCATAATAAACACATCAAGACTTGATCATTTCAGCTAGGAGATTGGGATTTACTCTTTGATTCCAAATAAAAATATTATAAGAGTAAGTTCTAAAGTAGATGGCTTGGGCCATATGAAGTAGAGAAAGTTTTTGATAATGGATCTATTAAAATATAGACTATTGATCTAGTTCACTTTCATCTACTAGTTAATGACCATCGAATAAAATTATACACTAATCATTTTTCTAAGGAAACCTTCACTCACTAGCCTCTTTATGAACATAAACTCTCTCTCTCTCTCTCTCAACATTAGAATGACATTATTATTGTAGTAGAAGGGTATTTATTTGAACCCTTCTTTACTACCTGCTAGGAATGAACTAGGTTCCTTCATCAAGTAACACCATGTAATATAGTGAGGTATAAGTTGATTAAAATTATAATTTATCAAATATCCCTAGCCAATTTATGAGAACCAAAAAATATTTAAAAAAATTATCAATAAAAACCTTTGGTCATTGTTGAAGGATGTTAGTTAGAAAACTAGTTTTTTGGTTGGCTATGATATAATTAAGAAGACTCCTCAACCAGGATATCTCTAAGAGATCATTACTAAAACCATGAAATATTTAGCATTGCACACACCAAGAATAAATTAACTATTATCCACTCTATGTCAAATAGTTTACAATAGAGATGTATAAATTGGTAGAAGATAGGAGAATCCTAAACATTCCATGCATGTGGGACTAACTTCCCCAATATAGGTAGAATTAAGGCATAAAATAATCATCCTCATGAATGTGGGAAATAAAACCTAAATATTATACATATTAGGAAATTAATATACTTAACTAAAACCCTCCCTTAATTATAGGTTAGGTAGGTATAATAAATGATGTAATGTAAAGCCATGTGTCCCTATGAATGCCAATACATCTTTCAAGAGTACATGGATGTCAAGAAACTGTAACCAAAAAGTGAAAGCAAGAATGGTAATAAATACAAAGATCACTAAATATAAACACTACACTCCAAAATACTAGGTATAATGATGATGAACCTGAGGAAACATTGCTTGAACACCCTCTAACAAGATGGTGAGAGGCGAGCACAAAGACTAGTGGGACTAACACATTAGTGTCACTGGTAGGGATACCACACTGGTATCACTATAAAAATCACCAAGAAGGCCACGGAGATAAGTAAAAAATCATCATATTGGTTTTAACAAACAAAGTGTCTAAATAAGATACCCAGGTATAAAGGAAGAATCCAAAAAACACTCAAAAAAGTGCAAAATATACATATAACTCTCATAAAGTGGATAAAAAAGAGAAAAATCATAAGAAAGACTCCCCCAAAAAGAGAGAAAAGAATACAAAATTTATAAATTCCCCCTAAATATGATGTTAAAGTAGTATTCACTCCAAGCACTGAAATGTCATAAAGGAACTCAATCTACGCGAGTGGTCTAAATCCACTACTCGATCATAAAAACAACTAATACTGGGATTCACCAAAATAGATTCAATCAAGAATACCATTAATGGTGTGAAAATAATAAAATAGTAATGCATGTTCAAGGAATATTCAACACCTAAAAAGTAGGATCTACACTACACCATATTACTGACTGGGTGGAGTGATGCCAAAAAAGTTGTATATACACACCCCATAATGGGTGGAGTGGAAGAAAAAAAGGTTTATATGAGTGGTTTTAATCATGTACTCAAACACCAAAGAATATAACATTGTATGTACCATAATATCTCCATATGTTGTGGGAGACAGTCAACTATCAAAAAAGTGGTGTCAAAAATACAAATAATGTCTCTTAAAGAGAATGACTATGGCAGTGATGGAAGAGATAAGTCACTAAAGAAGTGAAAAGGTGCCTAGGATAGAGCACATAAATTCATTAATGTAGACAAATCTGAATCAAAAAAATCCCATGTCACTTTATAAATTAGTGTGAGTACAATATATCCCATACTAAAAAAACACCAAATAAAAATAAGGAAGACACTGGGCTTCACTAGAATATATCCAAGAAAGGAGACTACAAACTTGTACAAAAAGCCATCAAGTATCATGAGAGATGCTACAAAAAATAAGGGAGAAAAAAGTGTCTCCATAGAAGAAGGTAAGGTGCTAAGAAAGGGGCCTTGGTGGAGACATGACACAAACTACAAGTTTGTCAAAGTGCCAATTCACAAACTAGAATAGAACATGTTATGGGATGATGAAAGAGTGTGATAAATGGAAAAAAAAAACATCATGTATGAAAAAACACACATGAATTAATTAACTAATAACATGAAAACCTATAAATCATATGCAAAGGATGTTGAGCTCAACAAAAAATGCATCCAAGATAGTGTGAAGTGTAAGAGTGGCATAAGAAATATGATGTGGGCTAAGAAAGAGTAATGTGGTCTAAATTTCATGTAAATAAGTTGTCGATCACAAACAAAATTGCATATAAAATTTTAATGAGAGATAAAACCCCCCATGGTTATTGTATAACACCCCTTCAAATTTGACAATTTACATTTTAGTAAATTATTACAAAAAAAAATGACACCAATAGATTGCACATAAAAAATCATACACTTTTAAAAAAATAGCACTCGATTTTGAGTTAATAATCAAAAGATGTTTTTACAAGGTTATCCTATCATAAATGGGTCAAAAATAAAATATTACACCAAAAAATATTAAATTCTTGGAAAAAATTAAATTATTTCTACTAGATCTAGAAAACATGGATTTGAAGGAAATTTTTAGCAAAGGAAAAGAATAATCTTCCCCATATATCAATCTTTGACACTAATTTTTCACTTTAAAAACAAGATCTGATTTTTTCTTATCACCAAAAAAAAAAATTACAAAAAAATAGAATCACAAGGTTAACTTCAGAGCCTCATATCTCCTTAGATATTGATTAGAATATTTATTATGACCACTTTTTGGAAACCTATCAAAGTACTATTTATAATACTTAAATGTTTTAAAAATTAGACACCTACGTGAAGATAAAAATGATCTACAAGATAGTCATGATTTTAAAAAAAAAACTTTATAATTTCTCCAAAATAATATATGGCCAACATAATAGATCTAAGCACCTTAAATGTAAATCATTATGACTAATTAAATTTAAACATAATAGATCGAAGCATACTCAAAACCAAAAACTCTCCACAATATAGGTGTTTTGAATATGAATAAAAAAATTTAGATCTGAAAAGGAACCATACAATTTATCTAAGGAGTAGACAAACAATGCAAAAAATGGTAGTTGGAAAAATAGCAATTGGAGACCACTCAGACACCATGATAGAGTTAAGAATACTCTTCAACCAAGATCTTTGTAAGATACCATTACAATAGTTATGAGATCTTCAACATTACACACACTAAGAATAAATTAATTATTATTCACTCTATGTCAAATAGTTTACAATAGAGATGTACAAATAGGTAGAAGATAAGAGAATCCTAACCATCCTATGCATGTGGGACCAAATTTTACAATATAAGTGGAATTAAGGCATAAATTCATCATCCTCATGAATGTACGATAACCATTTCTAAGGGAATAACACCTAAGTAAGCTAAAGAGTAAGAAAATAATATCCTATACCAATAGGGTAACATCTATATAAAATAAGCTTTGAGGGGAAATAAACTCGCTGACTCTTTAAAAATAAAATAAGACTCCAAAGAAATAAAAATTTAATTTTCCTCACAATCCTTACACAACTATTATGGATGTTAAAGATCAATTTATGTTATTACAAGATCACTTTATGTTGCTACAAGATACAAATTGATATGCTCCAGCATACTCTTTCCTCCTAACAACTATTTTAACAAGTTTCAAGGTCTATTTATTGTATCTACCAACACATTGAAAAGAAGGATTTGTGTAGTTTTTACACAAGCATGTTCCAAACTACTTACTTCAGCTAAGTATGACACATACATCTATGGGCTCAATTTTTACTAGTTCTTATAGGACTATATGCCTATTTATCGTAGGAGTTAGAAGACACAAAATAAATGTTGTGTCACTCTATACACTTTATGAATTTTACACTTGTGAGTTATATCTCACTTCCTGTAGGTCTATTAAATTGGACCATAGCAATACACCATCAATATTCCTTATCCACTTGAAATCTCCTTCAACTAGTCACCATTATCCTCCATCATCATCAACCATCTGCAATAATTTCCACTTTAACCATCCATAACATCTTTAACCACCACATCCTCATTCCAAGATGGCATAATGGCATCACCTATGATCACTTTTACTAACAGTGTATGGAATAGGTAATCATGATGACTAAAGGTATTCATGATACTTTTTTCCAAAGAATTTATTTTAATTATTCTTTATATATAGTAATTATGATATAATTATGATTTAATCAAATACTTATTATTACAAGAATCCCCATAGTAATCCCTTTTACCTATCTTTTCCATAAAAAGCTATCAAATCCTTCTCGCCACCAAATGATCCCACCCTCTTTCATCCCATCCAATTTATCTCATAAGTTGTGATCTTACATCACTCAAGGATGAGTGATATAGTAGTTGGAGGGAAAATTTCCATAATGATGAAGCCAATCTTTCACAAGCCACATGAAAATATGAGATTTCAATCTTTAATTCCTAAAAAGGCAAACAATCATAAAACCTTGGACTATCATTTTTGCCTACCCAAGTTTAATATATACATTGATATTTTAACTTTCTAAAATTCCAATTTAGTAGCTTACTTTAAACAACTTGGTAATAATGGGTGGTGACTATGTAAGACATGGACTCGTAAGCCTTACACTCAGCTAGACTAGCTAAATGTCATGATAATCTTTCAAAACATAGGGTGGTTGACATATTTTGAAAAATTAATTAGTTTTAACTAGAGTATAGTCAAGGAACTCACTAGTTAACTATATAAAAATTTGGCTACTATAAGAGGTATATAAATTAAGATAATAGAGACACTCATCAATAGGGTAATCAGGTAACCCTATGATGGATATTTATGAAAATAAAAATTCAACATAGCATTATAAAGGTAAATATTTTTTTAAGTAAATGAGTGTGTAACATCTTCTAAGCAAGGCACCAGCTAGCTATCATTATCCTAGGCATGGGATAGAGTAGTTATTTTTATTATAAAATATTTTACCTATGAAGGAAGATATTATATGTTGTATAGAACCCACTTTAAGTACTTGAATCATTTGAGGCATGGTATTAAGATAAATGTACCTAGTATTCTATTTAGCTTGGTAAGAAGAATGGTTGTAGAATACTAAAAGGAAAATCTTAAATTACTTACCCATCACTATCTAATTCAACTATTTGATCCAATTTTTTTTGTAATTATCTACAATAGAAAAAAATGAAGAAGAAGAAGGTAATGAAGTTGAATAATAAGTGGAATAAGAAGAGAGTTTGAGGAGGAAGTAGAAGAATAAATTAGAGAGGAAGCAAAAGAAGAGTTTGAGGAATAAATAAAGGACAAATAATAATTTCAAGAATGATAAAGGAAAGATAGATCCCCAAAATTAGATATGGAGATACCCCTTACAAAAAAAATTACAAACACAAGAACCTATAGCCACACAATAACCTATAATATAATCTTCAAGATGTAAGGAGGCTACAAAGATAAATATAAAATTGATCCTTTAATCTTATTCATCAAATGAGTTAGGGGAGGAAGTTCCCCTAAAACCTATAGCTCCAAAGAAGACCAACCAAGCACAAATATTCAGAAGGAGATATAATAGATTAAAAATAAAATGGAAAAAAAAGATAGCATCCAAAAACCCTACTATAATTCACATTAGTGAAAATTCCTTTGAAGAAGATAATGTCCCATTATCTAGTAGTGAGGTACCTTCTACTTCATATAGATTAGAAGATACAATGACAAATGATTGGGAATACTCAATTAAGGAAGAAATAAATTCAAATGGTAAATAAGAGAAACCATAAGAAGCTATAGAATAATAAAAATATGAAGGGAATGAAGCTATATAGGAACAAACTGAGGATGTAGTACCTATAGCATCCTTACAACAAGAATTCCCAAAGCTAGATTTGGCATTATAAGAAATTGATCTATTGAGGAATAAACTAAAAAAGTGGGGAATCCATGGGTTGAATACATTAGAAAAAACAACATTTTAGCTATAGGACCTAGTTGCCACAACTGAGGCCCAACCTACAAAGCCAAAATAGTCAACACTAGTGGTCTATGACTAACCTAAAGCTAAAGCATTTATTTCCACTTCCATTTAAATAAAAAAGTATAATGCATCATTCACTCTTTCCACTAGCATGAACTAGTATATAGAGGAATGGGTTGGACATTATAAAAATTTGAAAAAGTAAAATGTTGTACTAATAAATCAAGATCAAATTAGTTAAGAACAAATGATGAAATTAAAAGATAATATTTAATAAATGGCTAAATTAATAGAACAAATCATCATTTATAGACCTCCTCCTAAGGTACACTATATATATCTAGAGGATCAATGGCTTAAATTTAAATTTATGAGACTCTATTGTGATCTTCACTATCAAGCATTGGATTCTAAATATTTATTTGATATTTAATAATAGCCCTACTAAGACACAAAACTAGTTATGTGAGTTTTATATTCACAATTATGTTGTCCCTCATGACCAAGATTAAAACCCCAACTTATATGTAGGGGATGTTTTATTAAAAGAATTTTATTATTATATGGTAGATGAATGTAAAAGAGGAAAATAAATGGTGGATTACATATAGAAAGAGCAAGAGACTGCATTGATAATTAGAGGAGAATTCATAATCCTTGAGGGCATCATTCAGGATTGGGTTCACTTGATGAACTGAACATAAGTATCCTATTGGTTTATATAATAACATTTGGAAGCATATAAATTCTACTTAGATATGAGAGATTTTATAAGGGTATAATCACATAGATCCTACATAATCAAGTGGGGAGAAATCAATGTATAATTTAAGAAAAGGGATTCATACTCACCTTTCAACTTGACAACAACTTTTGATAGAGTTAACACATACATCAAAATTACTAAGAAGAAAGGGCCAAATTTTTTGGCCATTATATTCCAACCTCATCCATTCTAGTATCGTATACTAGATTTGGAAGGTAAGAAATCATTAGATAAGGATGAGGAAAATAAGATATGGAAATGGTATGAGGAAAAGTAAGAATTTTATGGTAAAATGTCAAGTGGTTCTTGGGAACCACTAGACTTTAGATTTGTATGTGTAGTGCAGTGGAAATGTAGATGTAAATGGCTCAAGGATGAGTAAAAAATTAAGTTGGGGTGTGATGAACCCTAAAAAATCATGTTTTTAACACCTATTACTTACCCATAACATCTTCTAATATGTTCTTTTTGAGATTATCCCTTATATGTTCCTATTCAAATAAGTTTAATAAATGATAGATATATATTACTACATTTCATAGAGTAATGATATTTTTTTGTGATAAATTTCAAAGGAAAAACAATAATATTCTTTGAATCAACATGAATCAATATATCCTACAGTTGAAGGATCCTATTCAATACATCCTACAACTAAAGGATCTTATCTCAGCATATCCTATAACTAATGAGAAGATAAAATAGTAATATGAAGATCATATACTTGCTAGTTAAATATACCACAATAGTTAATGACCTAAAAAAATATCATGGTTTCTAAAAGATGAATAAAATTAAAACTTGCCTAGGCTGTCACTATCTATCAACTCTTGGAGGTTGTAATAAAAATTTTTGACTACAAGATCAATTCTGTTAGGGTATCTCTAATAAAAATTTGTTGTAAATAACTTAATAGACTCGATGAGTTCTATTGGGTAGGGTTTAAACCTTGAAAATCACTTTATGTTCCTTTAGTTAAACAATCTAATTGAAGCAATGCTTTGTTTATATTCCTAGTTAGTCCATAAATGTAAACCACCATCTCTAGTATAAATATAATATGGTAGAGATGTGAGAATTAATTTAGATAGTTATTTTGATATTAAGAGTGTGTAGAATATATCAAACAATCCATCAAGAGTTATTATAATTTTCTATAGAAATATTTAATTGTTACATGATTTAATGAAGATAGCATTTTGAGTTAATTGAGTTTTACATTAAGAAGAAGATTGAATCTCAAGGCTGAGAGAGGAGGGATCCCTTAGGGAGACTTACAATATAAATTCAAATCATTAGTATAATTATAATTATAATTATATATATATATATATATATATATATTGTATAATTAT